>CAXHUL010000185.1:0-551809 GCA_964019695.1 Loripinus fragilis
TATAGAAAGTATTTTTAATTAAAGAAACAAAACAGCATTGTATTTAATATGCAATCATATTAACGGTTTTGTTGTAGTGTAATGCACCAGTCAATTGTATCTACTGCTCCCCCACCTACGGGGATGGGCGGGGATAGTGACTTTCACTTTTCAGAGCCCTGGTACAAGCCCTGCCCTGTGGGAACAGTATGATGGTAACAACCCTACTCTTAGCCCCCGCCCTACACTACAGAAAATCTCACCGGGCCAAGTGTTCCAATGTTATAACCCCCGCACTTCCCCGCCACTGCGGGGACAATCAAAAAGTACTTGTCCTGCACCATAGCCCGGCTATTCACGTTAGTGTTGGGGGCGTGGATACAAATGACTGTTGCATAAAACGGAATTTACGCGGAACAGCCACTGTGAAGAAGGACAACCAATGGAGCAAACAAGAAGCTTGTTTTGCATGTGCGTAACAGGTGTTGTTCGCTGTCATTCACAACACCAGTGTCACTTCTGGTGAGTGAGTTCAATGCTTGAAGCGTATTGCACGGGAAAGTAAGCTTGGCAGCTGTCAATCAAATTTATGTCATTCATGAGGCTATGAAAGGTTGCAAAAAATCTTAAGATTCATTAAAGGCTTGCTTTGAAAATGTAAATATTATATTGGTGTAGGTTATGGGAATGACAAATTGGATCGCGTGGGTATGAACCCAGTGGGCACATAACGTCGAAACAACGTCAGGTCGACGTCGAAGCATGACTTCGCATCGACGCTGAACCAACGTTATTTTAAGGCTGTGTTCTTGCTGGCAAGGTTTGATTTAAAATGAGCTGGTAAGAGTAATGAATAGGCCTAGATATAGTTTTATCAGTCACCCCTAACATTAACTGAATTGTTTCAACATGACCTAATAAACGTTTCCTATCTCACGGCATGTTACCTTTATCAGGTCGTGATGACGTTGCACTTTTTGAATGACGTCGCTAATGACGATGAATCAACACAAAAATAAAAAAAATACGTCATAATTGCTAGTTTGAAGAGGGAAACAATGGGTAAAATGATAAATAGAATACCAGGTTCGCGTCTTTTGATATCAAGTTTACCAGGCTCGGCTTTGAGAACGCATGTTGAATCGCTCGGCAAGCCTCGCGATGTCAAGAAGCGTTTTCAAAACCTTGCCTGGTAAACTTGATATCAAAAGACACTCACCTAGTATTCTCTATGACTCACCATTGACACCGTCGCGATACTGAGTGTAAGGCGCAATAACGCATCCTCCTCCTCCTACTCCCGTGATTTCCTGTCCAGTCGCCCCATCGTCACCAATTCCAGTCAAAGCTGCCGTAGGGGCTGTCGCCGCATCACACAGACAGTAACCAAGGTCGACACACTGTAAGTAAAACATCGCATGGCAAAGCTTGTCTTGCCAACCAAGAGTGACAGTGACGTAATATTTTGTTTACAATTGTTAAAGAGACATAAGTCTGCAACTATGAAAATTTTTCGATTTTTTTTAAATCATTTGCAAAAGTAGAATTAAGTTATGTTTTAACAATATATCTGTGCACTATAGCTGAAAACTGCATGGAACAGTGAACTATCTTATAAAAACAGGTAAATTTCCCTTGTTGGTAATTATTTGCGTCCTTCCAATAATTATAGATAGATAGATAGATGGTTTATTTGAAAATTCCAACAGGCAAAAATGCCCATGAGGATACAACATATATACATATACACGGCAAGAACAGTGTAGTACATAAGCAGTTTACAATGATTGTCAATGATTCAACAAGTTTATCCGATTTGTGGTGGGAGTATGAAGAAGGTGTACACAGTACTGATTAGATCAATCGATGTTGTATATAAACTGATAGTGTTTAAGAAACAAATTAATTAACATTTGATTACATACAAAATTAATAAATAAATGCATTTAAGAGATTGTTAAAGCTTCTGGCTGTGTTATTTAAGAAAAGAACCAAAGTTCTTTATTCAGCAATGAAGAACGTAGGTATTTTTGGTCAATAACAAAACAATGAAAAAATTAGCATTCCCCCATCCGTCATCTTCTAGCGAAATCGAAACAGAAGACTGACTTGGGGGCATACGTTCCATTTTTTTTAAATTCAAACTTGTGCCGGAAAACCTGCATCTAAAAATACGTGGACATTTCTGATGTTATATATAGATTTAGTACACATTCTATAAATGGTTCCACATGTGGTCACTAAATTGTCATGGCCGAAAAACATGTTAAACCTGTTTGAGTTCATTCTTTTGTGGAATTTTATTGTATCCAGCCGTTTTACACACGTGCAGCATTGCAGAACAAGGTATCGTTGTTTTCTTATTTTAATAAATGGAAGAAACCGCTAATCTTTTGCATTGTGATAAAATCACGTGCGTGTGTACTATAAATCTATATAAAACACATACTCATTCCAGATAAGTTGATTCGCATTCGTCAACCTTTGTAGACTAGAAACTAAAAGTTTTATGATTCATTTCACAGAACATGGGGTTCACAGGTTTAAGAATATCTTGATTCAGTCTTTGTAAGTCGAGAGTCAAAACAGTGAGAACCATGATGAGGTGCTAACTTCTGCAGCATATCATCTGGGTCACCAATGTTTGCCAAATTTTTGCTGTTCAGAATGCTGTCAGAAAAGCCAACATTTGAAGTGGACAGGTTTAGATAAACCAAAAAATTCAGCGTAAATATGAATAAATGTAAATATAAGTAAATGTAAATATTTTCTTACCCATGAGTTTTAAAAGATGTTTTGGGTGATCAAAAGAACCGTCTCATTGAGATGGTTCTTTAGAGTACCCACAACATATGTTTTGGTTGAGAAATAAGAAAATTAAATTTTCGCTACGCTCTCTGAAGTGGTTGATCTAATCAGGTATTACAAGCTTGTACTTTTTAAACATAATATACGCCCGAGGATGCACACAGCTAGATACATATACATGTATATAAAACCCAATGGTAAAAAAATTGTTGGATTATGCCACTTATCAAATAGACCATGACCATAGTTTAACAATAGTTAGTTGTTGTTGACAACTCTATACACGACCATGCTAGTTTTTCCCTCAATTTAGATTAAAAAGTGTCTGGATTAGAATCATGTATGCTTGTTAGAATGGTCTCTGTGAGACCACTCTAGCTAGCTTCCATGAGTACATGACAAGGTATTGTCAAACGTAATTGTGACAAGAGTGTGTGTGGAAATGTGTCATATATGCTAGATAGAACTGTCACTTGAGTCAGTTCCAACGAGCACTACGAATGCAGAACCTGAACATATATATAGACAGTTATTTTTTAACATAAATGCTGTTGTTTTGATACTGATAATTTGTTTAGATTTACGAAATTGGTAAGATGTATACCTGAATTTTAGCTTTTTTACTGTGTTCTTGAAAAATAGAAACATTATTTCTAAAATTAAAAGATCAAAAGTTACGGACTATGCAGCTTTACAGTAAAACATTTTAAAACTTGTACACTCCACTTGAGCAAACGCGAATCGATAGATCCCTTTTATATTAATCCTATCCTGGGGATAGGTAGTGCCCAAACGTGCATTACATGTACTTTGTAGCCAGACTGCTCGCAGCAGAAGAAATGCGGGATGAAAAGAAAAAAAAACTATTTTATTAAAGCCCTGAAGAATGAAGGTCTATATGGCTTAATTCTTAGCATGCAAGGGAATTGTTGTCGTATGCTAGTAATTTTTGAATGTGAGCTTATAACGAAATACTCTTTATTTTATCGTCAGTGTCGAATGCCTTGGACAAGATCAGACCCAGTCTATCTTAGCTTCTGATTTGTGTCCAAACTGTTTGCAAATAATACCATCACAACATATTTGAGCCAGAGCATGAGATTTGCAACAATGTGGTATGTGCGAGCAGCAAAGCCTCAGATCAGCCTGCGCATACGCGCACTCTGATCAGAGCCTTTTCTAGTCGCTTGAATATCTTATGATTGTTAAGCTACTGACTGAACACCATTTGGAGTTTTTAAGCTTCAAAGCAGGCTACACAGGCTCGTCTGAGTCTAAACTTATCTAAATGCCACATTGTTGGAAATCACATGCCACGGCTCATTTAAGTAGTCGCTAGCAGACAAAAGAGTTAAAGTCATCACTTCGCCCATTAGTGTGTAGAGCATTAAACTTGATAAATATCGTAAGCTGTTATGTGGAATTTGGATATACTGCCATTCTTCAATGAAAGTTAATTGGAGAGAAAAGAAATATGATAAGCTGATCTGTGTTCTAATATTTCTTTGGATATTTCAGTTCACACTCGCTCGCTTCTTGCTTCAATTATAGATAGGAATTCCAGCAGACGATGATGGTGACGTTCATTGCCTACAGCTTTTAAACCAAAGTCTGGGCTGGGATTTAAATCTGATATGCGGTGTATTACAGTGTGTTATTTTGATAGCTGGACTGTGTAAGAGTCTAGCAGACTTATCACTGACAGTCTAAGTTGTTAACCAATGTTTACTTGCTTTACAATCTAAGTTTGTTTCTGATTGGTGGATAATTTAGAGGAAACTCAATTCTAGACGGCTGCCGCTTAAAAAATATTTCTTTACCTTGAAGTATTTTGCTGGTATAAAATAATATTGGAAGGTAACTCCTGGACTCAGGGTGGTTAGATCAATGTCAATTTCATCGCCCCCTGTCGCTGCAGTGTCTGAAAAAGTCACAATAATCCTTGAATAAACTACAGTAATTCCGTGGAATCAGACCTGGGATGTACACCGAGGATCTACTTTGATAACGCGGGTGATAACGTGACGCTGGCGTCATATCACGTGACGCTGACGTCACAGAACTTGAACCAAGTTAACACAACAACAAGTGTGGTTGCAGCAAAACAAACGGCTTAAACGAAGTTTATGTGTTTTCAATAAAATATCGCTATAGATTAAACTTTTCGGATGATCAGAATAATCGGTTTTAATAGAGCTGAGCCCACATGCTACATAACTAATGTTCCATACGCCAGTTCCGGCTAACAAAATGGAGCTTTTTGGTACACAGTACTACACGTAATGCTCCTTACATACACCCGAGCCATGATTCGATTCTCGAACTGTGGCAGACTTTCCCGAATGCAGTAAGCCCGTATCCAACCTAAGGTAGAAGTTGGCATGCACGTACAGCAACGATTCAAATCAGTCTGTGCATACCAACAGTCTGATCCCTAGTATTTTGTCAGAAGAAACAATGAACCCTTGGCTATCCATAGCGCGCCTATTGAAGACTCTGATCAAACTGCGCGGGTGCAACGATTCAAATCAGTCTGTGCATACCAACAGTCTGATCCTTAGTATTCTGCCTGAAGAAACGTTGGACCCTTGACGGATGCGCAGGCTGATCTGAGTATTCAATTTGAGCACAAGGCAACTTGTACCTTTTTCTGGACGCTGGTTTAGATATACATTTTTTTTCTATTAAACAATAGTATTCATTAAATGCAAAACATTGAGGATCTTACATGAGTGCTCATGTTTTATTGAATTTATTAAAAGAGTTGAGGAAAAGAGATAAAATGCGAGGCTTGCCGAGCATTTTATCTCTTTTTCGCAACGAGTTTAATTTATTCAATAATACAAGAGCACGAATGTTAGATTCTATTTATCATATGGCATTTAGATTACTTTGAAATATCATTTCTGGCGTAAACAGTTATAATTGGGTCATCATGTACGCAACGTTGTTATGGACGTCATAACGTTTCCCGTTAATCTGTAAACCACTAGTGTTTCACATGTACTTATAGCGTTCTATCAATGACAGGATTCTGACGAAACGCTCAATCGAATTTGATGTAATTATATAAAGTTTATTATATGATCTATAAATAAACATCTTCTGAATGAAACAGATGCATATCCACTGCCACCGATATAACTCAATGTCACATGGTTTTCTGGATTGATGTTAAAAGCCACATGACATGAATTGTTATTATATGATCTATAAATAAACATCTTCTGATTGACACAGATGCATATCCACTGCCACCGATATAACTCAATGTCGCATGGTTTTCTGGATTGATGTTAAAAGCCACATGACATGAATTGTTTTTATATGATCTATAAATAAACATCTTGTGATTGGCACAGATACATATCCACTACCACTGATATTATACAATTATTGACTAATGAGGCATTGGATATGATGTGATATCGACCAGATAATACCAATATTGACCGAGGCGAAGCCGAGGTCAATATTCGTATTCTCTGGTCGATAATTATTGACTAATGAGGCATTGGATATGATGTGATATCGACCAGATAATACCAATATTGACCGAGGCAAAGCCGAGGTCAATATTCGTATTCTCTGGTCGATATCACATCATATCCAATGCCTCATTAGTCAATAACTGTTTTATTATATAACATTTAGAGAAAGATGTACGGACAATATACACGTTTTGGGACAGTCAAGCATTTAGCAGAATCGGTGCAAACCTAAATAAGACCACTCTTTTACTATTGCATATATGTTGTGCATTAGTGTCATCATTCAACATTTACAAACAAGAATTCTAACACACTTCGCATGTAGAGCCGATGATTAAATAGGTGTGATATGCCAAACAATAATTCACAGCTTTGAAAGCGCAGGGAAAATGTGCGATAGCTGACGTCATATGTTACTGGTAAACGACGTCATTCATGGCGTTGGACGGTGTAACGTCGTTATAACGCTTGAAAGACGTTACAAATACATGTAAACGTATGCGACGTGGTCTAAGTATTGGCGGGAGTTCTTCAGTGCAAAGGCGGAAAGTTGGAAGAAGCTGAAGACTTCAAATTTGTTTTCGTCGTTTATTGTGCATTAAAATCGAAATAGATCAGCTCCAGTGCATGATTTGTTGCGTTTTCAGCAACTACGATATGATTATTAGCCACGCTTTAGAAAAGCAGAACCGGAAAGAAAAAAAACAACAAGGAGGCTAATTTTAGTAACTAATATACACTGGCAAGCGCGTGCAAGCCAGTGAATATGACAATATATTGACTGGCCACGTGAGCGCTCTAAGCCAATGAAAATCAATCTTTTTTCTTAGTTATATAATAAAACTCAATGTCGCATGGTTTCTGGATTGTCGTTACAAACCTCATGACACAGAATGTTATTATATAATCTATAAATAAACATCTTCTGATTGGCACAGATGCGTATCCACTGCCACTGATATAACTCAATGTCACATGGTTTCTGGGTCGACGTTACAAACCACATGACATAGAGTATTATCATATGATCTATAAATAAACATCTATGGTTTCATCTACGGTAGATACATTGAGAATGTAAATATTGTCACATGGGTTTCTGGATTGATTTTACAAACCACATGACATGGAATGTTATTATATGATCTATAAATAAACATTTTCTGATTGGCACAGATGCGTATCCACTGCCACTGATATAACTCAATGTCGCATGGTTTATTAGATTGATGTTACAAACCACATGACATGGAATGTTATTATTTGATCTAAAAATAAACATCTTCTGATTGGCACAGATGCATATCTACTGCCGCTGATATAACTCAATGTTGCACGGTTTTCTGGATTGATGTTAAAAGCCACATGACATATAATGTTATCATACGATCTATAAATAAACATCTTCTGATTGGCACAGATACATCCACTGCCACCGATTTAACTTGTTATTATATAAGCTATAAATAACGATATTCTGATTGGCCCAGATGCATATCCACTCAAGTCAATAAAATTACATATTGCATGGTTAGCCGGACACGACACATGTGTTGCAAAGCAAACGACACGAGCTAATATTGCATGATCATATGGAAAATGACGTCAGAACGTCAAGTAATTTCGCATGATTCATCTGTAACGTCAATGTTTTTGACGGTATAAAATGACAGGAAATGCAAACATACATTTATCTTATAATAAAAACAATTGTTGACTTATGTTTCGGTAGACATGGAGTGTTATTGAACAGTAAAACGTAATCATATTAATCTCCCCTCCGCGTCGGTCAAGATGACGTTTACTGTTCAATAACACTCCATGTCTACCTCAACATAAGTCAATAATTGTATAATGTCACATGGTTTTCCGGAATGATGTTACAAACCACATGACATAGAATGTTATTATGTGATCTATAAATAAACAACTTCTGATTGGCACAGATGCATATCCACTGCCACCTATATAACTCATTATTATATAACTCAGTAAAAAGACCGATTTTCTTTGGCTAAGAGCGCTAACGTGGCCAGTCAATATATTGTCATATTCACTGGCTGGCCCGCGCTTGTTGGTGTATATTAGTTACTAAAATTAGACTCCTTGTTTTTTTTGTTGGAGTTCTGCTTTACTGAAGGGTCGCTAATAATCCTATCTAAGTTGCCGAAAACGCAACAAATCACACACTGGAGCTGATCTATTTAGATTTTAATGCACAATAAACGACGAAAACAAATTTGAAGTCTTCAACTTCTTCCAACTTTCCGCCTTTGCACTGAAGAACTCCCACCAATACTTCGACCAGGTCGCATACGTTTACATGTATTTGTAACGTCTTTCAGGCGGAAAAATGACGTTACACCGTCTAACGCCATGAATGACGTCATTTTCCAATAACAAATGACGTCAGCTATCACACATTTTCTCTGCGCTTTCAAAGCTGTGAATTATTGTTTGACATATCACACTTATTTAACATTGGCTCTACAGACGAGGTGTGATAGAATTCTTGCCTGTAAATGTTGAATGATGACACACATGCACAACATATATATACTAGTTAAAGGGTGGTCTTTACCTCGGTCAATACTGGTAATCTTTGGTCGATATCACACCATATCCAATGCCTCATTAGTCAATAATTGTATAATATCATATAACAAAGTAAAAGACCGATTTTCATTGGCTTAGAGCGCTCACGTGGCCAGTCTATATATTGTCATATTCACTGGCTGGCGCACGCTTGTTGGTGAATATTAGTTAATAAAATTAGACTCCTTGTGTTTTTTCTGTTCCAGTTCTGCTTTTCTAAAGCGCTTCTAATAACTTATTGTAGTTGCCGAGAACGCAACTAATTATGCACTGGAGCTGATCTGTTTCGATTTTATTGCACAATAAACGACGAAAACAAATTTGAAGTCTTCAGCATCTTCCAACTTTCCGCCTTTGCACTGAAGAACTCCCGCCAACACTTAGACCACGTCGCATACGTTTACATGTATTTGTAACGTCTTTCAAGCGTAAAAACGACGTTTTACCATCTAACGTCATGTAATGATGTTATTTTCTAGTAACAAATGACGTCAGCTATCGCACATTATCCCTGCGCTTTCAAGGCTGTAAATTATTGTTTGATATATCACACTATTTTAACATTGGTTCTACAGGCGAGGCATGTTAGAATTCTTTTTAGTAAATGTTGAAAGATGACACACATGCACAGCATATATAAAATGGTGAATGGATGGTCTTATCTAGGTCTGCACTGCTTCTGCTAAATGTTTGACTATCCCAAAACTTGTGCTTAAGTTCAGTATTTTTCCATGTGCAATGATACCTGTACATCTTACTCTAAATTTTATATAATAAAACAGTTATTGACTTATGAGGCATTGGATATGATGTGATATCGACCAGAGAATACAGATATTGACCTCGGCTTCCCCTCGGTCAATATTGGTATTCTCTGGTCAATATCACATCATATCCAATGCCTCATTAGTCAATAATTGTATAATGTCACATGGTTTTCTGGATTGATGTAACAACCCACATAACATGGAATGTTATTATATAATCTATATATACTATGCACAATAAGTTTTGCAATATCTTACGTTTTGAATCTTTTTTGTGCTTATCTTTGTGCAGTGCCGATCAATTTTAATTTCAATGACGAGAACAGGATCTTAGGCAAATATAACCACGAAATTTCAGACGCCATCCTTTAAATAGGCATTTGAGGAGAACAAGAATTTCAGAAGGGGTCAGTAAGCAAAAATTACATCCGTTGTAAGTAATGCTAAAATGATAGGCATGTGATTTTTCGTTTGGTGGTCTTTCATCTTCCTCATGCATTATACGCCAAAAAAACTTTTGGTTATGTGACAGATGTGATAGAGATTTCATGCTGAAAAAATCAGCTGCCATCAATGACGTCAAAACTTAGTCATCCTTTGATTAAACTTCAAGTGTAAATTGGCGTGCCAATTCAACAGAGACTCAGTTTACAAAGATATCATAGGCTTACAATGTAACCCATCTTATGGTTGATTAAAACCTAAAGTAATTGAAAAATGGTGTGACGCACTTGCGAGATAATGGTGACGTTAGATTTTATCTTTCGGCTCGTGAACTGTAGTAGTGAAAAAGTTTCATTCAACATTATTTGTCTGAATGTTTGGAAGGCATCAAGCAGTTCTACTTGTTAATGTGGATCAAAAAGACCCGACTAGAAACACCGTTTAAAGGCGATAACGTAAAAAACATTAGTAAAAACGTCAAATTGTGAAAACTTGGTCCTTTATTTCCCTGAGAAAGTTCAGAAAATTGCAGCATTTGCTATGCTTTTTTGGTTTTCATTGACCAAACAATCATTTGAAAATGGTTTTGGCTTCCCCCAATGATTAGAAATACCCACGATACCTGCTAGTCTTAAAATTGAACGTCACTTTAGCACGGCCGCTGCGTTTGGTAATTCTGTATTTTTTTAAATGGAAAAATATTGTCAGATGATCGGCGCTTGCATGTTCATGACAGCAAATGAAACTCGAGATCTGATGTGGATTGGCTCACCCATACAAAACAATTGCTAAATTTATTGTGCTTAATATATAAACATCTTCTGATTGGCACAGATGCATATCCACTGCCACCGATATAACTCAATGTCACATGGTTTTCTGGATTGTTGTTACAAACCACATGACATGGAATGTTATTATATGATCTATAAATAAACATATTCTGATTGGCACAGATGCGTATCCACTGCCACCGGTATAACTCAATGTCACATGGTTTTCTGGATTGTTGTTACAAACCACATGACATGGAATGTTATTATATGATCTATAAATAAACATCTTCTGATTGGCACAGATGCGTATCCACTACCACTGATATAACTCAATGTCACATGGGTTTCCGTATGAACGTTACAAACCACATGACATAGAATATTATTATATGATCTATAAATAAACATCTTCTGATTGGCACAGTCGCCTATTAACTGCTGCTGGTAAAACCACCATAAAAACCGGAAGTGGACACCCGTCTTGAAAGAATAACTGTTAAAAAATAGGCTTATCAAGCTGTATTGTGTTTGGTCTAACATGTTTACATAAAATAAACGCAAGCACTGATTTATGTATGTGCAGTTCTTTATTTTTGAAAATATTGAAAAATACGAAAATGAGCTTTTTATTTTTTTATAAAAATCGTTCATAAATAAAAAATCAGGGGTTTAAAGTTTTTTTCAAGTCGGCTAGAAGGGTTTAAAATCACCTGTACTTCAATATAAAAAATGCACCCAACCCCCTTATTTTCTTCAAAAAAATGATTTTTGTATTTTTTGAGCCCCAAAATTGTGAAGTGATATAAAACTGCTTATCTTTAGTACAATGAAATGCACATATTTGGGCAAAGATTCATTTCAATTTCATTAATGCTAAGTCACAAAAAATGAAATTGAATTGAAAAGTGGCCACTTAGAACTTCGTTTCAGTGTATGTTGTAGGTACGTATGTGCTCAAAAAAACCGACTCGATGAGGCGGCTCTTTTGTTTACACAAAACACATGGATAATCTGATGGCCAAGAAAATAATCACATTTTACGAAAAAAATCGCTTACCTTGAAAAGGGTCTGGAGGTACATTATATATAGTACTAAAGGAAGGGAGTGTCCCGGTTGCCTGATTATGTAGCACCGTCGCACCAGCAAAGCACGTCAGTGCCAGCGTCAACGTTAGCCACGTCAACGAATTCATTTCCCCTCTATTAGCTGTCTGAAAGCAAGATCGTACAAGTTAATTGATTTAACACCACAGACTTAGATAAACAAAAAATTGCAGCGTAAAATTGTTATATTTTCTTACCCATCAATTTTAACATATACTAAAACCAACTGCTAATTGGTCACCTTACATTTTTACACTAGTTAGGAAAGTGTAATATAGAGTATACAAAATTCATGTTTTTTTTAGTGTAGCAATACTTTGCCGAGACTCTGCAAGTTATTTTATTTAAAAATGACGTGTACTTCTTGCACGGACGAAGTTAGAGAAAAGGTACCCTCATTTCAAAAAGTCACACTTTTTCTACGATATAAACCATAACAAAGTCTTACGTTTTTGTTTGTTTGTAGATGTTACTGGCTAGCGTGATATAAGAATAATAAACGTTCTGAGGCTTTTCTTTTGAGCACCCAGAGCATGTTTTTTAATAGGCAGTTATTACAAAAGGTCATAAATACGCCCTATTCTCTGAATTCAACGTGTCCCAATTAGGCAAGGAGCATTAACTTTTAAGGCCAAGATAATTCCTTGAGAAATTATTTTAGCACTAAAGCACAGGGTTGTGTAGTGTAAATAACCATAAAAAAGTCCTCAAAAAATATCGATGCCAAATTCGAGCAAATTAAGATTTAAGATTTTATCATTAGTGGGTGGGGTACATGAAAAATGGAAAACATGATTTTCGACAAAAATTATAAATTTCACATTCTTTTTAAGCTAATGCTGAATAAATCAGCTGTAAATGGTTCTCTGATTATAAGTGTGTAAACTGAGTGGACAGCAGAGAGCATATTCGTTTCCATGGCAACCTATGATCCTAGATAATGGGGTGTGTCAACAAAAATATGCATATCTCAGCAGCAATTCATCCTAAAATACTGAGTTTGGTACCGAATTATTTCTTAGCTATCTAACATTTTTCTGACCATTCTATATGCAAATTATCTAATTTGTATATATTTGATTATTTATGAGAACATGAGAAATTAGAGAAAATTGCAGGAAATTAAGGGGCATCCTTACAAAATATCCTATATCTCGGCTGATAATTAAACTATAGGTCAAAAATTGGTACAAAATTGATGCTGAGAGATTGTGCCTTTACACAGTGGTTTAATATGCAAATTAACTTATTTTCATATCCATCAATGTCAACAATATCATTAGAAATAAGAGAAAATTCTAAGAAAAACTATGGGGATATACCTAAAATATTGATCATATCCCTGCTACCAGTTTCCCTAGATTACCAAACTTGGTACCAAACTGATACCAAGATAAATCCTTTTACCCAGTGGTTCAACATGCAAGTAATTAGCCTTAAATATCTATGACTATTGATAAAAACATAAGGTACTATAGAAAAAACGCAGAAAAATTAAGGGGTTATCACTACAAAAATACTCATATCACAACTGCTAGTTGCCCTGAGTTATCAAACTTGATTCTGAATTGATGCTAAGACACATTCCTTTTATCCATTGGTTCAACGTGAGAGTAATCTAAATTTGGTATTCATGATTATTAAAGAGTACATAAGAAATCACAGAAAATCACAGAAAAATTAAGGGAGTATACCTACAAAATTACTAATATCTCAGTTGCTAATTGCCAAAGAGCAAAAACATGGGTATTACCATATTGCTAAGACATAGGGCCTCAATCATATGTTCTTTATTGGGAAATTTTGAATTGCAAAATCACCATTACTAATAAAAAATATTAAAGATGAGAAAAAATGAAAATTTTATAGCGGTGTACCCACAAAAAAACCATTACCTCAACTGCTGTAATTCTTAGACTTCTAAAACTGCTCAAATGATCCGCTCTGCCAGCCAAGATGGCCAACAGAGCTCTAGATAAAATATATTTTAAACAACAAATGCACTACATTGTGCTGGTCCAAATTAGAAATCATTTCATATAATTTGTAATGACATTCCTTGTAAGGCCTTCTACTAAAGCTACTCAACCAATTCTGCTCTTCTGAACATTATAATCACCAGAGCTGAAAATAGAACTCTTTACACAACATCTGAGCCATTTACCCAGATTCAGAATAATTACAAAAATGTTTCAGATTGATCTATGTTCCTAATATTGCTCAAAATCATTCAACTATGCTTAACAAAGTGCCCACAGGGCTACGAACCAGGTGAGCGTTCCAGAGCCACCCATAATTGCCCCCTTGTTCAATATTATATGAAGATTCCTTCTTTTTGGCCATATCTCCCCATTCATTCCATATATAAATATATTTAGAAAACAAATCAGACCTACCTACCTTATTTTCATTTTCCATGCACTAGTAAACTCACATTTTTTGCCTAAGTAATTTTGAATGTATACTCTCCTATTTTTTTCTGCAAGTTTTCTATCATATCCAATGTTTCATAAATTCATATGAACATAAATTAGATCTTAATGCAATTTGAACCACATAATATAAGGACTATGTCTAAGCATCTTTAGTAATTTAGGGCATCTAGCAGCTGCAATACGAGTAATTTTGAAAGCATACCCACTTATTATTTTCGGAGATATGTCTATTATTTCCAATATTTCATTGCTATCTGTGAATATATAAATTTAGTCATTTGAATGTTGAACAAGAGAGTTAAGAATTCTTAGATATGAGTTAACCACGCCTTTTTCCCCAAGTTTTTCTTGTTGACAAATTTTCTCTTACTTCTACAATTTTCATTTATATTGATGGATATGACAATAAGGTAGTTTACATATTTAGCTGGAGTAGAAGAGCTTTGTCTCAGCGTTAATTTGCAAATAGTTTGGACCCAGATCAGGCCTGACAAAATGTTGGGCCTGATCTAGATCCAAACTGTTTGACACTCGGATGATATTCCTTAAAGAATTTTTCGAAAAAGTTGATTTTGAAAAATATCAGCAGACGACAAAAAAGCAGGAAAAAACCCATGCAGTAGGCAAGGAATCCAAATCCGCAGACGAAACAATTTTTTTAATTCTAATCTTACATCATGTGAAGACTTATCTGACTAGACCTGTCAATCATCTGAAAAGGCCTGTCACTCATCTAGATGACCAATGGAATTTCTCGGCTAAAATGTTTTGAGCTTTTATTTTAGTTCCGGAATTATCATGTATTCAGAAATGCATACTTTACATGAAGATTTTGTTAGTATAAAGCTGCTTATATTTCAAAGAAGGAAGTTTTCTTCAAAACAAATGCGAAAATATAGAAAATGGAACTGAAAGGAGTACAGCATAAAGGATACTTTGTTTAGTTTTTGAAAACCAACTAAGTTTGGTACCATAAGAATTTGCCCTGCTCCAAAACGCTCTGGCTGATCAGGTTTCATAGATTGCCATTCATTTGCACAACTTTCAGATGTCAAACGACTTTTCAATGTTCAGTATAAATATGTATCTAGATATTTAGGTTTAAAATAGTCTTTTCAAAGATATACTAAGGATTTCTTTCCTTTAAAACCACAAAATCTAGGGATAGAGATGAAGGCTCATTAAAAAATATGTCTATAATTCCACTAGATAGCTGTGTATGAACGTTGGCCTATATGCAGTAAATACAAAAAAAAATACAAGCAGGCAAGAACCTACGTATTTTTTTTTATAAAAAAATGCTGTCTTACCTTTGATTAGTGTAAACAATATTTTATTCTAATATAAAGTACATCGAGATACAACAGATACATCACATATACAATACAATACATTTGAAAGGGATACAGAAATAAGTCTAAGACTTGTTTGAATCTGCTTCCCTAAAGGAATCATCTAAATAACATAATTTGATTAGCAGTTGATTTCTTAATGATGTTTCCAATTGAATTATATGTGATTACAATTTATGCAGATAGTAAATAAAACTAAGAAGTATATATGTGTGTGTGTGTGTGTGTGTGTGTGTGTGTGTGTGTGTGTGTGTGTGTGTGTGTGTAATCTAGCAGATAAGATAGAGAGAGAGAGGTTTCCACGGTATCGACCTTATTGGATAAGAAAAAGTGCCATTATATTGGTAGTTAGTTCTCAAATCGTTTTGAATGGGTGATAAACTCCTGAACAGCTTTGAAGATAATACAATTGGTATTGCTGTTTAAGCTTCGTTCACCGTACAACAGCACGTTGAGAGTTGGGACACAGTGTCTTTGAACCTTTTCTAGCATAATTTGACGCTGGGCAGTGAACCTTGCACAAGAGAAGAGGAAATGCTGGACGTCTTCAATTTCGCCACATGTACAGAACTTGTCTTGTATGATGTTTTTACTAAATAAGGTGTAGTGCAAACTGCTACAATTTGTCCTAATTCTAGCATGAAGTATCTGTTCGTTTCTGCTGCCAGTGAGATAATAATTTGGAACAGGTTGTCGCGTTGACAACTTCTTTTTGAAAGAAGAAACTGATGGACAGGACTGAACTGTGTTACCTAGAGTATTCCACTCACGTATGGTTGAGGGGAGAAATGAATTATAGTACAGTTGGGATTTAGCGTCAATTGTTTGATATTGTTCGCTGTTTCTTAGTGGATACCTGGACATGGCACCTACAAGGGGAGGGAGCAATGAACTGAGATATGCTGGAGTTAAGTAGTTGGTCATTTTATAGTACAGAGTCAATTTATGTTGCCTTCGTCTTGAGCTAAGAGTCTCCCAGCCAGTTTCTTTATACAAATTCTCAATTGATACTAATTTGGTTGTTCCAGTCACTATCCTGGCAGCTTCAAGCTGTATCTTCTCAAGTTCGTCTTCCTCATACTTAGTAATATTGCACCAGACAACGTCAGCATATTCTAAGATTGGCCTAATAAATGCCATATATATAGTTTCTAGTGCTTTTCTATCTAAACGAAATTTAAGTTTACGCATAATGTGAATTCGCTGCCATGCTTTTGTAGTTATTAATTGTATGTGTTTGTGCCAAGTACCACTACTTTCAAATGTTACTCCTAGATGTTTGTGACTTTCGACTTCTGTGATTACTTGATTATTCATAATTACAGGTGGGTGAACAGGTTTATTTAACTTACGAGACAGTAGTATGTATTCAGTCTTGTTTGGATTAAAAGATACCAGCCATTTCTCAGCCCATGCAGATATTCTTACTAAATCCTGATTAATGGTTTGTGATGCTTCTTCTGGGGAGTCAACTATAATATAAAGGCTAGTATCATCTGCAAAAAGACGAATAATTGAGTTGATATCTTTTACAATATCATTGATATAAATAAGGAATAAAAGTGGTCCTAAAATAGAGCCTTGGGGTACACCCGCATTTATGCTTACCCAAGTGGAGGACCCCCCTGGTAAGACAACCCTTTGTTTGCGATCGCTCAAGTAGTTTTGAAACCATCCTAACAGGGAGCCACTAAGGCCTACAGATTTAAGTTTTAATAATAATCCCTTGTGCCAAACACGGTCGAATGCTTTGCTTATGTCACAAAAAACTGCCTTTACTTCTAAGCCATCATCCAATGCCTTTGAGAATGTATTATAGATATCAACTAGTTGATTGGCGGTGGAATCGCCAGGGACAAAGCCTGATTGCAAGGAGATTTTGATTCATGCGATTAATTAATTTAAACAAGATCGGACGATCCAGAACGCATTTGATTTTTTTACAAACAATGCGTTTTATAAGATATCTAAATATCCCGAAAGTTTTGTAAGAATTGAATTTGTGGATTTGAAGAAAATTAACAATTATTGTATCGTATGGGTATGAAACCCCCTACCGCAAGTGAATATACATGTATAAGAATACGATATAGATATGAAACGGTTTTTCGCAGTATCTCCATATAATAGATATTTACAAATATCGTCGATAGGGCTAGCACAGGATATGTAGTTATTTATCGAATATGCGCATTCACCTCAAAAAATGTAATCAGAAGAAGATTGTTTCTGATTTTAGGTCTGAGTTCACAACCGCTAGTACATCCACACTTTGTCAATGTGTCTGCGAGCAGCGAAGGCTCTGGCGACTCTGCGCATTGCGCTGGCTGGACTGAGCCGTCTTCATTTGTCAATTTAATAAAGTCATATCAAATTTTCATGCAATGACCCATTAAATGTTGCACACGAGCGTGATAATATAGCAGGAAAGCAAATTGAATATGCCATACCCATGCTAGGCATTTTGGCGGAAAATGCGTTTCACGTCGTGGGTTACTATCTTTTTAACACTATTAACCGAGGGCATATATTTCCTTTTGGTATAAACTCTTAATTTGAAGCAAGTTTATTATATTTTTTGATACCCACATTGACGCACGAAGATACTCGATCAGTATTTTCCGTGTGTGGTTCGGGGTTCGGCGAGACTGCATGGACATTATCTAAACGAGACAACTTTGTGCGACATTATCTTTATGCACTATGTTTAAACATTATATATCAGTTTTACGGAGAAGATAATGCCTCCATATTGACATTTTAAACGCTTACTTTGAAAGATTATTTATGAACTTAACGTTGTCGCATAACACTACTGGGTAATTTCCGTGAGAAGTTCGGGGGGGGGGGGGGGTTCGGAAATTGACGAGCGTGCGCAGAATCGCCAGACTCTTGACTGCTCGCAGATGGGATAAATGTCAAAATCAAAGTACTGACTAAAATAAGTGTTTAAATTAGTAATCCATGATTAATTGCCGTTGCATTATATATCTACACAGGTTTTCATATTCATTTGCGGTAGAGGGTTTCATACCCCTTCACTGTAATAAATGTTAATTTTCTTCCTAACCACTTTTTTAATTTGGACAAAACTTCCATGATATTTTGATACCATCGTTTGAACAAACAATAATTGAGCCGTGACAGGAGATTTCCTACAATTTGACATTTTGACAAGTGTAGACTCGGACGAGCCTCTGCACCTCCTGTTAAGCTTAGAAACTCGAAATGGTGTTAAGTCAGTAGCTTAACAATCATAGAATACTCAAGCGACTATCAAAGGCTCTGATCAGACTGCGCGTATGCGCAGGCTGATCTGAGTCTTTGCTGGTCACACATACCACATTGTTGGAAATCTCATGCACTGGCTCAATTAAATGTTGTACCCATGTTGTCGCGTGAAACTATTCGGTAATTTCCGTGAGGGGTTCGGGGTGCGGGGTAGGGGGTTTTATACCCCATCTTTTATCAGAGAAATGCGCCACGTTAAAAAATCTGATGTGGCTTGGACAACTGTGTAAAGTGCATATGTTGCTTTAGAGATTACAAAATTAATAAATGAATGCTGCCTGAATTAATTATGAATATTTCAAAATAAAACAATCAAAGGAGATTAATATTCAAGTATTAATTCATTTCATTCACTATTTTTTTTAAGAAACAGTAATTGTATACTTACAGCAAAACATTTAAAAAATGGGCTGTATATCCCTAATTTATTCATGGTTTTAATTTGCATCTATAATCATGACAATTAGAGAGTAAAATTAATGCATGTATTTGATCTGAAAATGCGAAAAATTATATTAAATCATAATTAATAATTGAGACGATTCTCCTTTTAATTGAAATTTTGAGAGAGAGAGAGAGAGAGAGAGAGATAGACGGATGGCTGAGAATGGGTTTGCTCCCCCCCCTAGGGAATTTTGCAGACATATCCTATCTTGTAGAGAATTGAAAGCCGAGTCTTTTAAGAGATGTTTGCACTCTGTGCTCCGGGGCGTTAGTCTGTAAGAGCCTGTAACATACGTTACTTAATTAAACTAAGAATAAGTAAATTGAAAGTTTGGGCTACGAATTAAAGACATTAAAATATTTATTTTTAAAAATCATTCATATAGTCTGCATACTGGATATCTTAACTACATATGACAGCCATTTGAACAAAATTGCCGCTTCTTAAGGTGTCACATGCGTTACATAAATCAGATAACCCATTAAAATTTGCAAGTGTGGCTAACATCATTTACATTCACAATCTCTCTCTGTGTTTTGCAAAATGTTTTTAACCATGTCTGACTAGCTTATGCAATTGGCTAACAGAAAAATTAAAGTTTGTTTCCCTAGCTTGAATATTTTTTCTGGAATAAGCAATTAAACAACCCTACCCCTACCCAGTTTTAAGGTGAAATGTTTGGTATTAAAACTAAAGTAAAAATAGTTAAAAAATATTTGCAGTTGATGAATGTGTTTCATTGTTTGGAATTTATTTGCTTATATGAAAAGACTCATAAATCTGAAAGTTTGTTGCAAAATTTTTAATATCAGAGGCTGTAACATATGTTACCTGATGTAATAAATGGGCAAGCTCATTGTCTTTACGTAAGATATGCCTAAAAATGTTTTAATCTCCTCGAGGGAATTTTGCAGACATATTCCTTCTTATAGTACAACTCAAGCTGCATCAAATAAGGGATGTTTGCACTCTCTATGTTGGGGCGTTAGTCTGAAACAGCGTGTTACATGCGTTACGATATCAAATAAAGGAAATGTAGTTGAAAGTTTTGAGCTAAAATTGTGAAAACACTCGCAGCTGTTGGATATTTTACATTGTTTAGGGATTTTAAGATAGCTCATATGATCAAGACTTATATATCTGCTAGTTGTCATCAAGTTTTAAAGATCAGAGAGCGTTACATATGTTAGCGTGATAAGTAAAATCATCAAACAGTATTTTGACATCAAGCTGAGTAAGGGCCTGCTCCATCCTAATCCCCTTTGGAATTCTGCAGACAAATTACATCTTATGTAACCATTCAAGGTGCATTTAATGAGAAATATTTGCACTCCGTAAGTTGGGATGTTAGCCTGTAACAGCTTGTTACATATGTTACTATATCAATTTGAGAATAAGAAATTTGAATGTTTGAGCTACTAAAAGAAGACATTAAAATTATCTAATAAATTGACATTCTTATAGTCTTTATACTGGATGTCTTTACTACATATGGAAGCTGTTTAACATATTTACGGCTAACTGTGGTGTTATGTGCGTTACATGAACCTAATTATAGTTTAAAAGCTATAATTGTGGCTATCGTCATTTAGTTAAACAACTTCTATGACTTGGTTTCAAACTGTTTTATTAGATTTTACAAACATATACTCAATTGATGAATAGGAAAAACCAAGTTTGCTTTTCTATCTTAAATATATTGTCTTATAGGAGCTAATACACAGCCCTACTCCCAGTTTTACAGAGAAACAAATTTCGTTATTACCGTTTAAGTAAAACACATTAAAGCAATTACAGCATGTGGATATTTTTCATTTTCTTAGTCTGTCTTGCACATTTATCTGCAAGATGTCATTAAGTTTAAGATCAGGACACTTAATGTGTACTTATACGTCTTTGGTGCCAAAACACTAGAAATTATATTCATTTCTGATTATCAAGCCCATGGACTGTTTTTACAGATGTTATCAATGACCTTTTGGACACATTTCCTAATACGGTGCATATAATGCTAAATATAGAGCCACAAATAGAAAAGATATTTTGCCATTTATGGCTTGGAACATTTGGAAACTGATATGAATTCCTAATAGTTGGCTCTTTGAGTATGTGTTTCAAGTGATACTCTGCAAGTAGGAGAAAGACTAAAGCTTTACAAGGAGGAAAACTATGCCATTAAGAGCAATGAGTACCTGGACTGATGTTCCTTGATATTACTGTGATAAAGTATCATATCTTAGCTGGTTAACTTTTATAAATGTAGCCTTTCCATACATGCAATCCACATACTTTCATCTAATAATGTCTCTGCACTTATTATCTTTCCCCAAGCATTCAAAAACTTATTTGAAGTCTTAGTACTTCTGAAGTGCTGAAACAGAGGTAACTCTTTCCCTTCAGATAAACGAACTAGATGTATCACAGCAGGTAAAGCAATGAAATGCAGGATGAACAGAGCGCAAATAGACCCTTTCAATTCAATGATTCATTAAGTTTCTAAGATAAGAGCGCTTATTAAAGGATGTAACATATATAACTCGTCATAATAAATGAGCAAGGGCATTGTGGTGACATCCTTTTAGATTACACAGTCAGAGGCAAGTGTTTTCAATTTCAGTGTTTTCAATGGATCATGAAATGAGGCACCTTATCAACTTGTTTACTCTGTATAAATCTTCCATAGAGCATAATATAGAACTACTGGTTATCCCATTCTACCTATAGTCCACTTTCCTTCTTTTGAATGCAACAGCTAATGTTATGGCTGCAAAAACTGAGAAATCATAAGTTTTACATTGTTTTTAGACATGCTTTAATGTACTGACATCAAAAAACAACCTACTGCAAGCATAATTGATGGCAATGTCCAACTTCATATTCTTTCTCTTATATCAGATAACTTTCAAGGTGTAACAGAAATTGTTTCAGACGGTCTGCCAAAACCATCAAGAGTCAACATTGTAACTGAAGAAAACTTATAAAGTTCTTTGGGCGCAGCAAAATACTATTGATCTAAGACCTGAGGACTTAAGTACCAAAAGACTGGACAGGTTCCTTGGCAAATGATGCAAAAAACAGCCTATCAAATTTCTGTTTGACCAATGTCAGAAATCTTAAAGTATTCTTAGAGGTACACGGCAGAGACATAGATTTGGCAAAATCAGAGCAAAGTTATCATTTGACTAGCACGGATGCAGATGCAGCTGCAGTTAGATTGCTCTTGCCACTTCACAGGAAGATATATATACCAGAGTCATACTCCATTGTATGCATATATGTGAAATGGCATTAAACCCATATTTAATCAGGTGTTTGATTCCATGACACTGACATGCTGTTTCTGCTTTTGAAGAATGCTAAGGATTCAAGTTTGGCCGAGTCGATTCAAGTTTGGCTGAGTCAAGTTGTTTGACGCTGGCACTGGCCACACATACAAAGAAAATTAAGTCTTTTGATGGCAAAAGAGGAGGATCACACGAAATGCTTATAAGTGATGTTTGTCACAATTACCAATTTTAAAAAGTAATCTTAATTAATGTAACACATATAACACCAGAGGAAGCTGTATATTTGTTAAAAAATCTTTTCTTAAGTATCAAAGGTATTCAGCATGCAAACTACATGAATAATTCAAATAAATAGATTGTTTTATGTCTTCTTTCTGTTTCTCAGACTTTGGGAGTCTGTAATTGTTCTATGTTTTGTTGTACGTTACTTTGTGTCCATTCTAGTGTTGCGGTCATCTTGATGGGGAAGAGAGAGCTGATTGCTTTGCTTAGTTTGTCTTCCTGGTGTCTCGTGGTGGTTGAGCGGCTCTTCCTCGCGTTGCCACAGGGTTGTCTGCAGTTTTTGATTGTGGTATTTCCTGATCATACTCACTTACTATTTTCAATTCATTTATTCTAAAATTGATATTGTAACATACGTATCATACCATTACAGGCTAAATCCCTAGTTAATAGAGTGCAAACATCTCTTATTTGATGCAGCTTGAATTGTTCTTTAAGGTAAGGTATGTCTGCACAATTCCCAAAGGGGTGGAGAGTAACAGGGTTGTACTCAGTTTGCAGTCCTAATACAATGCCATGATTCTACTGGTTGTGATAAAATGGGTGATTATTTTGCCATAGAAGCAGACACAATGATAGACATTGTGAGGGTGACTTGAATAAAGATTGTTTTTGAATAATTTTATTTAATAGGAATATTTATTAAATTGTTCCATTTAAATGAGAACTATTATATTCTATGTATATGTCTATATATTTTAATATTATAGGCATAAGGAAATATGTGATTTAAAAGGTTATATATAACATAGGTAACACAATTCCATGGGCTTGTTATCAGCAATGACTGTAATTACTAAGACTAAGGCACCAGAGGCTAGAGATTAATAGGAAAACATGTGAAAAACGGTGTTTTTCTGAAATATCATCTCTTACTTCCAAGAAAATTTCCTAGCTCATTCATTATGCCATGTAACATACGTTACATACTTTAATAAGTGCTCTGATCCTGATGTCAAACTTGCAAATGTATGATTCTTTATTGCATTAGCAAAACAGTGCCAAATATGTAAGATATCCACAAGCGTCAAATATTTTCATAGATTTTTCTTCAATAATAGATACCAAAATTAGGCTTAAAATTGGGGGTAGGGTTGTTTAATAGCTCATATAAAACAATGTATTTGAGATAGAAAAGCAAACTTTGTTTTTTCTATTAGTCAAATGAGTATTTTAGTAAACTAAGATTAAAAACACTTGTACAAATGCACAAATTGTCTGTAAAATGAATGATGTTAGTCACGATTTCAACTTTCAAAGGGAAATTTAATCTATGTAACGCATATAACACCATTGAAGGCTGTAATTTTGTTTAAAATGCTGCTTTTATGTAGCTTAGGCATCCAGCTTGCAAACTACATAAGAAATTTGAATAATTAGATGGTTTAATGTCTTCTATCTGTAGCTCAAACTTTCATTTTGATTTTTTTCTTAGTTTGTTACAGTAACATATGTAACAGGCTGTCAGATACTAACGCCCCGGAGCACAGAGTGCAAACATCTCTTAAAAGATGCGGCTTGAAATTTTCTTTAAGATAGGATATGTCTGCAAAATTCCCTAGGGGGGGGGAGCAGGACCTTTTTTAGCTCGAAGTCTAAGAGAGAGAGAGAGTACTAACTCGTATTCTCACAGTTATGCTGATATTTTTGTGGTCAGCCGTATACCTCTGGTCAGCCTTTTAGGGAGTCTGGTTAGCTAATTGGTCTGCACCTGTTTTGGTCAGCGGTCAGCGGTCTTCATTGAAAAAGTCAGCCTTTTAGGGAGGCCCACATAATGCATGAACGTCAAACATTCATCCGAATTATTCTTCATGATCACATATGTATTGATTATTGATTCTAAACAAGAGAAAACGAACCTTCGAGCCTATATGTTTTGGTTGAGAAATAAGAAAATCAAATTTCGTTACACACTCTTAACTAAAGTGCTGTACAACTACTACTACAACTACTACTACTACTACTACTAATTATAATTATCTTTATCATTATACTTTTTCATTAAGCAGGTGAAAAATATTTAAAAAATCTAACCTGCTCCTATGATCTTCCAATATGCTTTGATACACATTTAATTCTGATCTGCTAAGTGAACCATGAAACGGACTACACCCAAGTCAAGCTGTGAAGACTATACCGACGAATCACGCAAAAAACGAACCCCTTGTGGTGTCCGAACGGACCAAGACCATAGTTCGACTCAGAAAATGTACAGTTCAGGACATTAGTATGTTGACAGTTATTTTATCTGACTGCCTTGTGAAACTGAGAACAAAGGATGATAAAAGCTTATTTCGAAAGAAATTCAGGTTTGTTAGACACGGCTTTAATGTGAACAGCCTAAAGTCCTGCCGCAATAATAAGAAACGCGAAAATCGGGAATATTATTTTATTACATGCATTTTTCCGAACATTAAGCTCAAATCTGGTTTTAGAATATCCTGAATAGTCAGAAGAACATTTTTTGAAGAATCTACTACCACTACCCTGACCCCTTATCTCTTGGGAGTTTCGACATTTTTAGGCTTTCTGAAGAGCGGGGGGAATTCAAATGGTGTAACAGCCATGTGACGGCCTATTTTTCTGTACTAAATTTCTACAGGAAAGTGTCAAAAGCATCACACATTCTAAAATCGTGATTGTTTTCAGTGTACATGCCAGGTTTACTTTTTAAGCACTGCCATTCAGTTGAAAGTACCGATTCAATCAGCGTAGACACAGATCCAACTGATACAATACGATCAGTTTGATCTGGGTAAATACTGTTTGCTATATTTGTAAGGACATTTTCTACTAAAGCAGTGTGATGTGGCTATTATCGACAGTTTTATAAAACAACTTTTACAGTGGTAAACGGCCTAAACATTATCAACTACACATATGTAATTTTATAGTCACTCATTCAAGTAGTTCAAGTAGTGCAGAAAAATAATAGTTTTTTTTTCACCAAATGGATAAGGCCTATCCCAGTCTTATCCCTGTCAAGTGTCAAATAAGTGGAACAAAATGCCCAAATTTTACCGTCAGAATTATTAAAAGAAAAGTTAGCCGTAATACCAGGCAATATCTTTTGTCAAAATACTGCCTGAAATGATTTACGATTGTGATATAAATTGAAAACGTACATCTAAAGTCATTATTTCGCGATCCTAATTTATGCAGCAGTACTTTATATGTACGATACACTTTATGCTATGCTTAATACTCCTATTCCACACAGGCCCCGAATCCCACGAATTGCCACGAATTGACAAATATTTGGATTCGTGGCTGAATCGTATTCAGTTCGTGAAGATCTTAACTGATTCGCACAGTCCGTAGTCAGTTCTTGCAATTCGTAGGCCTATCGGGAATTCGGCTCAAAAGTTTTGAACTGTTCAAAACTTTGGCCACGAATTCCCCGATTCGAAAAATCGTGCGTGATTCGTACCAGATTCCTAAGGCATTCTTTGACATGGTAACTGAATCGTAATCGATTCGGAGGCGTTTTGGGTGTTCGTAGCTACTCTTAGCTCATTTGTGGGGAATCGGGAGATTAAGCCAAGCAATAAAACCAAGGAAGAGATAGTAGAGGTATTCCCTTAGATTAATTACCCAGTCACGCGCATGTGAGCCAGTCATAGAAGTTGAAACAGATTTGGCAGATTCTGTAGCACAATCAGGATCAGTCAGTAGTTCCTGGCTGGTGATTTTGCCAATGGCAAGTTGCCATATTTTTCCAAGTCAAAGAGTCATGGCCAGAGCCTCTCGACTTTAATGTAGTCGTTTTCTTCAAGCTATATGATATACGCAGCTGTTTTCAACACTCATGTTGCAGGATCAATTCTACAGCCGCTTTACGAGGAACATTCATTTTGGAACTGATGTCCCTGAAGCATGTATGGGCCTTTTTATAACTATTGTGAGAGAAAATATCGCGAATCGTGGCGAATCGTCGCGGATTTCTGTTAATTCGTGCCCAATTCGTGCTGCATTCGGCCTATTCTTAACTGATTCGTAAATGATTCCTTAACTTTCGTGCAGCATGTTCTAATGTAATTTTGCTAATCGTAATGAATTCTTGCGCGATTCCAGCCAAATTGAGCCGTTTCCACCGAATATTCGTAACGACATCGTATCTGCATCGGGACTGACTGGTAGAATATCACGATTGGAGAAAACAATTTAATTCAGCCTCACGAATTCCCCCGAATCAATAAAAATCAATTCGTGGCGATTCGCGCGATTCGTGGCCTGTGTGGAATAGGGGTATAACAAAAGTGAAAACGCTACACTACAATATTTTATATTTTGTGAGGAAGTATTGGACGAAAAGTATTTACTAAAGATAAATAACTTTTTCCAGACATCCAGCAAGCGATTCGTCGAAACTCCACCAATTTGTCTATTTTGAAGTTATGTTCCTTATTGTGCTTAAAGCTTTATTCACTGAATTTTGCAGTTGCGCATGCGCAATAAAGATTGTTATGCTCATCAGAAAAAAAACTGTTTTATCACTTGAAACAAGCTCAGAAATCAATTTCGAAAAAAAGGAAAATGTCTCCCTTTGACAAAAACAAATAGGGACTATAATTATATAAGTATTACATTCCCTGATTGGGTGATAGTGGAAAATATCATCACGAGGAATGTGATTATCACATTTCCAGAGGTGATATTTTCGACTATCACCCAATCAATCAGAGAATGTAATATCTATTTTATTATACCGAATATTAGATCCTTTATTTTTTACCGTCTTTGTCATACGATGGTGAGGGGAGTTCCAAAGGGAAAACGATGCACATCCTCTTATCTTTATGCATAAATGAAAAAAACATCTTTCACAAAAATGGTTCTTTTAAGTAGTTTGAATGCTCGAACTGATCATGACGTTCGGTCAAACAAATTACGTCATAAAAAGTCGACGACGCCAAACATAATACCAAGCAGAATCTACAGCTCAGTGGTTGACAAGTCAATGACAAAATGTTATTTTCTGATTGAGCTGAAAAATTCTGTTGATCACGCGTATCGCACTGTGGAAGACACGTGTAAGTTGACACCAGGGGGGGGGGGGGCGGTATCTTAGCTGCAGTCCCTCCTGATGTTGAGTTTCACTTTTCCTTCCTACTGTAAATAATTCTTCAGTAAAACTGCAAAACATTTCTACTTGTTTTTGTTGTAGTTGCTCACGGACCACTACAATCAACAGACAATATTTTTTTTAAAGCTATTGAGATGCTACACAAAGGTGGAAACAAACAACTTTCTTACAATTTGCTAGTTACAAATCTTATTCTATCTGAATACTGAATTTCAATTTCTCCATTTTTTCTTTATGTTGCTTCATCTGTGCTTATCTACATATCTTCTTGTTCTCTTTCCACAACATGATACGAAATCTAAGAGGTTTGGGTGGGGTGGGGTGTGTCTGTTCCCCTTTGCAACTGATGTAATCATTGTAGCGTTTTGTACACATGTACACATGACGGCAACTGAACTATTTTTATTCCGCTTGATAACAATTACATGAATTACAGCAACGTGGAATTCAAGTTGCCGTTGTGCGTACAGTTGCCTCTGCCTGTAAGCTTCCATGGATATTTTACATTCTGCTTACATTTTTTGTATTATCTAAAATATCATACACATTTATAGTCCTTAATGAGTTACGTTGCAATAAAGATCTTGCCTCCCAAGTATCAGTTAGAGGGCTCACCAAACGCAGTATCGCAGGTAAACATTATACTACAAATGTAAAATTTACACTACAAATAATTGAAATCCTTGCTTTATCTATTATAATATCTTGGCTCTATGTTCTATTGGTCGTTTCAGGCGACGTCCATCCAAACCCAGGCCCATTGTCAGCATCTTCTTCTAACAGTTCTTTGAATACGACTTATATGTCATCCTCACTTCTCAGCTCATTAAATCTTTCCAGTCACCTTTCATTTGTGCCTATAATGTCCAAAGCATAGTGCCCAAGCTTGATTTGCTGAGTTCTGAATTATTTGATTTTGACATCTTATCATTTTCAGAAACCTGGCTGAATCCATCTGTAAGTTTGAATGATCTAAATATTCAGTCTTTTTATAAACCCGAGCGGAAAGATCGAGTGGGCGATAGCCATAGGGGCATACTAGTATATGTTAAGGACAATATTCATTATCGTCGACGACACGATTTAGAAATTTTGGGACTCGAAAAGATATGGATTGAGCTTAGCTTTAAGCACAAACGTGTACTATTCAGCCTATTTTACAGACCACCAAATTCTGATCAACTATATTACAATTCTTTGGAAGATTCAATTCACCTGGCGATAGATACTGGAATCGATGATGTTATCATCACCGGCGACCTTAATTTTAATATGTCAAATCCACAGTCAGCTCGCAAAATCCAAAGCCTAAGTGAACAATTTTCTCTCCGTCAATGTATTTCAGAGCCAACTCATTTTACTGAACATTCGTCATCACTTATTGATATTCTGCTACTTACTAAGCCTAATCATCTTATTCTTAGCCGTGTCGGTGACCCTTTTTTACAACAAGATGTGCGTTATCATTGTCCTATTTACGGAATTTTTAATTTCGCAAAGCCAAAGCAGAAATCATACACTCGACATATTTGGAAATATGAACAAGGGGACTATGTTACTTTGAAACATTTGGCTAATACGTTTGATTGGACATCTTTAAAACACGAAGATATAAATATTTACTCCGCAAACATAACTGAAAAAAATACTGGAAATATCAAAATTGTGTATACCAAATAAAATCATAAGACTCAGACCATCTGAACCAACATGGATGAATTCATCAATTAAGAAGCTTATCAGGAAAAGAAAACGTGCATTTCGGAAGGCAAAACGCCCACAATCACCAGCTCATTGGGCTAAATTCAAACAAATAAGAAACGATGTTGTCACTGCTATTCGACAATCTAAAAAGTCCCTCTTAGACAATTTGGCCAATAAATAATACACTCACTTCAAGAGACTGGTGGACAACCCTTAAATCATTTAATTCTCCTGATAATAAATCGTCTATTCCTCCCTTGGACCAAGATGGCACTATATATTCAGAGGATTTTGATAAAGCCAACGTTTTAAATGATTTTTTTTGTAAACAAACTATGTTAAATGATGTAAATGTATCCCTTCCTGAATTGCCTCTATTCGATGGTGTTGGATTAAGCAATATTGTTGTTACCTGTGATGAAGCTGAATCGGTTCTTAAAGCTCTTCCCATTGGTAAAGCTACAGGCCCAGATGGAATCAACAATTGTATACTCAGAGAATTGGCTCACGAGCTCTCACCTCCTCTATGTTCTTTATTTAATCAATCCCTAATCTTAGGTATCGTCCCAGACATTTGGAAAGAAGCACATGTGTGTCCTATTCCAAAGGGAGGTGACAGAACAGCTGTCTCAAACTATCGTCCTATCTTGTTGTTGAGTAACATAAATAAAGTCCTTGAACGAATTGTTTTTAAACATTTGTATAACCACTTTCTTGAAAATGATATCTTAACACCCTTACAGTCTGGTTTTATTCCTGGTGACTCATTTGTGAACCAACTACTTTTCCTATATAATGCATTTTGTAAAGCTTTGGATGCTGGCAAAGAGGTCCGAGTTATCTTTTGTGACATTAGTAAGGCCTTTGATCGAGTTTGGCATGCAGGTCTTATACATAAACTAAGGGCAGCTGGTATCTCTAGAAATATTTTGGATTGGTTTACCAACTATCTCTTCAAACGTAGACAGAGAGTTGTGCTACCTGGGGTTGAGTCCTTATGGACCTTCATTAAAGCAGGTGTCCCTCAAGGTTCTATATTAGGACCATTATTATTCTTACTCTTTATTAATGATATTGTTAATGAGATCCATGCAAATATTCGGCTTTTCGCTGTTGATACAAATTTATATCTTATTGTGGAACATCCAGATGTCACAGCACAATTACTAAACATAGACCTTGAGACAATAGCTAAATGGGCCAAGTTGTGGCTTGTGACTTTTAACCCTTCGAAAAGCGAATCTCTTCTTATATCTCGAAAGGTTAATGTTCCTATCCATCCACCTATCTTCATGAATAATCAGCAATTAACTGAAGTCACCTCTCACAAACATTTGGGTTTACATATATCAAAAGACTGTACATGGCACGAACAAATCGAAAATATTAAGGAAAAGGCTTGGTTCCGAATTAACATTATGCGTAAATTTAAATTCTTACTGGATTGTAAATCATTAGAAACAATTTATTTTTCTTTTATCAGGCCAATGCTTGAATACGGAGATGTTGTTTGGGATAATTGCACTCAGCAAGAAAAACAAGATATAGAAAAAATCCAAATTGAAGCAGCCAGAATAGTTACTGGCACGACAAAATTAGTTTCAATTAATTCTTTATATGAGGAAACAGGCTGGGAAACCCTCGAAACACGCCGAAAGAATCATAAGCTTACTCTCTTCTACAAAATGATTAATGGCCTATCTCCTCAATACCTTTTAGATCTTGTTCCTGCAACTTTTGACAGCTCCTCGAACTATAATTTACGCAATCTTATAATATTCATCTTGTCAATGCACGTAATGCTCTTTACTACAACTCTTTTCTTCCATCAGTAGTTTGTGACTGGAATAACATACCAGATGATCGTAGAAATGTAGACTCTGTGATAGCATTTAAGAATGTTCTCAGCCGTGACAAACCTATAGTTCCTAAACATTATCTTTTTGGAAACAGGAAAGAACAAATCCTTCACACACGCCTCAGAACAAATTGTAGTGTCTTAAACTATGATTTATACATGAAAAACATAATTGACTCTCCACTCTGTCGTTGCAACAATATTGAAACAGTAAAACATTTCTTTCTCGACTGCCCAAACTACAACAACCAAAGGATTACTTTGATGCAAACTGTTTCACGTTTCTGTGCAATAACACTGGATACTCTGCTCTACGGTAATAACACTCTCTCTCTACAGGCAAATAGTGACATATTTGAAGCAGTACAACTCTTTTTGAAACAAATTACAGATTCTAGTCTAAGTACACATACGTCACTGAAAGTGTCCCTCCAGTAATAAAATGTGTAAATATGTTACTGGAAGCTTGGAGGCATACTATTATATCATATGTAGTTAATTTAAATTACTGAGCTGCCGCCCGGAGCTCAATTCCCTTCCACCCAACCTCTTGCATTTCCAACCTCTATCTTTGTTATCTTCATGATATATTTCTTTTCTCTACATACTATCTCATCTTTTCTTAAATCCTCGTTACTATATTGCTAACACTTCATGTTTGAAATATGAAATGCCATGAATGTAGTACAATATATTTATGTCTTAGGAGATGAACTAAATAAGCTCTTGCTTTCGTTCTAATCCTATTTATAATGTTTGTAATTATTGTACATGTATGTATCTATTTGTGAAATAAATATGTTTAAACCAATACCAAGCAGCGTCATTTAAATGGGATACTGTACAAGATGTGGTTTTGTTGCAAAATTGAAAATTTCGCCAAATCGGCTCAAATTTGGTCTCAACGTGTTCCTCTCGTCCTAACTAAGAAAACGAGTACCTACAATTAATGTTTCTGACCATAAACAACGAAGTTATTGGGATTGGAAAGTGGCCAAATCGTGTCTCCTGATGTGAACGAACCGTACGCGCATCAGACGAACACCTGATAGTTTCGACTATCACCCGCTGCTATGACAAACGAGTGACAGTATTCGCCGTCGCTATAGTAGCGGGTGATATGGAAGTTTTGTATGGGAAATTCAAGTGAGATATAAAAAAAAAATATTTGGTAATCTTCGATTTATCACGTTTTTCGATAACTTTCTTTCTTTTACCAAATCAGGTAGACCTATCAGCACATTGTTCCTACCATTTCACGGCCAGTAATGTGCGCAGACTAAGATGCAACAACACATTTATTTTCCTATGGAGATTTCAGTGATAAAATTTCAAGCTTGGCCAATTTGATGAAAACCCCGCTTTCTAAGGTTGCTTTTCTAAACGATCTAAGCACATATCTGGTTGTCAAATGTCTTATACTACCATTTCGTTCATTCTGATCTGGTTGGCAGTGGATTTCTGAAGGCCTAAACTGTGTTAGATTTCTGTTAAAATTTGTAACCTGAAAAAGTGGACCCCTGTCACATTTACATGACTTTCGTGTGTTTCCTCGTGACAATATCCGTAAACTTTTACTTAATGCATAACCCAGTCTTTAAACATTCAGATACACGTTCATTTGCATCATTTTGCATATAAATGGCAAACAATTCAGGTGTAGCGTTTTCACTTTTGTTCTGTATATAACATACACGGCGATCACCGATCTGAAACGCCATCGAATGAGTTAGTCAACCGTTGCATATTATTAATAAACTGGGTCAGTATATGTCCATTCTACCAACAGTAATACTCCCCCGTTGAAAAGAACCAAAATTATGCCAAAATTTCATTTAATTACAGAAAAACTCAACAAAAACATCAGGTTGAAAACTTTGTCAAAAAATACTGCAGCTTTTTCTACCCGCATATCAAAAATATCAAGAGAAAATAACTTGAAAAGATGTACTTTAAGTCGATTTTTCGCGTTTCTTATTAATGCGGCAGTACAATAGTCAATGTTGCGTGGAGCCATTTGTAATTGGAGCACGACCGTATATTCATGAAAATAATTAAGGCACGTTTCAGTGAATAGTATGTAAGAAAAAATTTGGAAAATCAATCAGGTGTGCTGTCTTCAAAAGGATTGTAAATACTGCGCGAAAACTTATAATATGAGCCAGTGCATGAGTTTGTTTGTTTGTTTGTTTGATTCCTTACGTCAACTCAACAATCTTTCAGTTATGCGGGATGGTTCTTCCTGGGTTTAACCAGTACTAAGCTAGGATAAATGTGTCTTGCTCAAGGACCACAACGCAGTGACGCCGGTGAGGCTCGAACCCGCTACCCTTCGGTCTCGAGTCAAGCACTCTACCACTGAGCCACTGCGCTCCCTAGTGCATGAGATTTCCAACAATGTGGTATGTGTGACCAGCAAAGCCTCAGATCAGCCAGCGCATACGCGCAGTCTGATCAGAGCCTTTGCTAGTCGCTTGAGTATTCTATGATTGTTAAGCTACTGACTGAACACCATTTGGAGTTTCTAAGCTTAAAAGGAGGCTGCAGAGGCTCGTCCGAGTCTACACTTGTCAAAATACTACATTGTTGGAAATGATGTGTCGCGGCTCATATAATTTTAACCCATATATATAGTACGTCCTTTTTGACTACATAACGGACACCAGCTCCTATTACGCAGTTACGCACACGCGAAATGAAAATTGTACACATTCAAAGAAAATCATATAATGTGGAAAAAGTGTTTTCCACACCGTAATGGACCGCTTTTCAATGACACCTCGCCCCCCCCCCCCCCACTCAAGGACCACAACGCAGTGACGTCGGTGAGGCTCGAACCCGCGGCCCTTCGGTCTCGAGTCAAGCACTCTACCACTGAGCCACTGCGCTCCCAAACTTGGTAAGATACACATACAAATAAATATAAGTTACATAATGTAAAAGGATTAGAACGATGTTATTCTTCTCCTAGCAATAATCAGATGTAAATATAATGGCGTTGTTTTTTTAAGCTGTTGAAATATAATACTTTAACACAATCTTTCTTGTTATAGTCTGACAAAATTGACCTTAGACTGATTAATTTTCGCCAAAATCTTCGTGATATTCGTGCGTTTTCGTGAAGTACTCCGACTTTGGCCACGCTTTTACAGAGAGCATGAAGATAATGTCAATTCGTTAATGTAAATGGTCTGATAGCCTAGTGGTTAGTTGAATACTTACAGATCAAGCATAACTGGATCGAAACTTGGAAGGAACCTTTTTTATATAATTGTCAAATTACTTTCTTTTTTAAGTTAATATTGTTCTTATATTTTACGTCATCTGGTGATGAGCTTTACATCTTTCATTTGTATTTTGCCGCTTTTGTATTCATTATTCCCTAAGTTTGTCAGCTGATAACATTTGCAAATAGTTTGGACCCAGTTCAGTACCAAAAGAACGTCGGTTCTGATCTGGATACAGACCATTTGACACTCTGGTAGTGTTCCTGTAAGAATTGTTGAAAAAGTTAAAAATCAGCAGATGATAACAAAAGTCGCAAAAATTACTCAGCGTGCAAAGAGTTAATTCCATGTAAACAACTTATTCGCGGTGTTGTATGTGTTGCATAAGCTCATGCCATATCCAGTTGTGCACAAAACCAAGAATAACGACGAAGAAACTAGCAAGTCGAAAAAAATGAAAACAAAAAATACTTAAATGCCAATGGACTCGAACCCACATCTTTTGAGAGCTAAAACACTCGACTATCCACTAGGCTATCGGGGAATTATGAATAATTTCATTCAGATAAGTAAATGTACAACAATCTAAAGCACACCTTTTACGAAGATTCACGAAAACTGAGTGAAAGGTCATTGAATATTCATATGTCTCGGGTCAATTTTGACAAACAATACGTCAAAATACCTATGCGCCAAAAATGTGTATGATACGTCTTTATAAACGGCACTGTTATTGTGATGTTGCTCTCTTTTAATTAACACATACATTATGTGCACTATTCAGCACTTCGTTATGGCAGTCTGAAATTTTAGCAGGTCTAATCATTCTATTTGGTGCAAAGGTCTGTTAACGTAATGTGAAAATGTAGAACAGAAAAAAAAATACTTATAACAAGAATCATTGAAAAAAGAGGGAAAATCCAAGCTCGTAGTTTGTTAATGTTGATTTCAACGTTAGAAATGATATAATGCCAAAAATGCACTATATGTTTCTTTGAAAATTGAACACTAAATAAAAAAGAAAACAAAATGATGATGAATGAGTAGACTTGGGGCACGAATCTGAAACCTTGTAACATTTTTCCTACTTTTCGTTTGAATACTTCTATGTGATAGGTGTTGTGTTAAAAGCGTTTGGTGTTAATAATATATGTCTGCACAGCTTCAAAAATTTCGATGTTTATGTTCATAGGGAGCGAGTCGCTACCAAATAAGAGAGTCTGTAGTGTTACGGAAGTATGCTGAGAAACTGCACGTACGAGCTCAACTCTTTGTGCTTGATAATTATGACATTCCATGAGAATGTGGTCAGCATTTTCAACATGACCACAGAGACAGAGAGGCGATTCATTGATTCCTTTTTGATAGAGATCATTGTTTAGAGAGCTACATTTGGTACGAATTCTGACATGAAGTACCTGGGCTTTTCTGTTACCAGTGTAAAAATATTTTGGGACAGCATTTATATCTGAGTTCAATTTGCGTTTAAAACTGATAATAGAATCACAATTTCGCACATCAAGGGGTAAAGTGTTCCACTCTCTGATGGTCGAAGGCAGAAAAGAGTTAAAATACTTTGTTGCTCGTGAGTGTATTGTACGAATGTTATGTACATTGCGAAGGTTATATGAAGATTGGGTGTCTACAGTAGGAGGTATTAAGGAACAAAGATTTAAAGGTGATAGATTGTTGAACATTTTATAAAGAAGCAAAAGCTAGTGTTTTCTACGTCTTTTTTCCAAACTTTCCCATCCGACTTCTTCGTAAAGAGCGTGTAAAGAGACAAGTGTCGTTTCTCCTGAGACTATCCTCGCTGCCTCTGACTGTATCTTATCTAATTCAAGTTTCTCATCATATGTAAAATTGTCCCAAATAACATCTGCATATTCTAATAAAGGTCTAATAAAACTAAAATATATAGTCTCAAGAGATTTTCTGTTAAGTCTAAATTTGAGTCTCCTCATCACGTTAAAATCTGATTCAAGCTCTTTCCTTAACGTAATAGATATGTTTATGCCAAGAACAGTCATTTGAAAGGAAAATGCCTAAATGCTTATGAGACGAGACTTCTTCAATGATTTGATTATCCATAAAGAGAGGCTGAGGAACAGGTTGATTGATTTTACGTGATATAAGAAGAGATTCTGTTTTTGTAGGATTAAAGGTCACAAGCCAACGTTTAGCCCACTCCATTATTTTTTCTAGATCCATCTTTAAAAGTTCCGCTGCCATATCTGAATTTTCAACAATAATAAATAAGCTAGTGTCATCAGCGAAAAGTCGAATATTTGAGCCAATGTCTGTTACAATATCATTAATAAAAAGCAGAAACAGAAGTGGTCCCAAAATAGACCCTTGTGGAACTCCTGCCCGGATGAAGTTCTATGCAGACTCCACACCAGGAAGAACAACTCTTTGTCTTCTGTCAGACAAGTAAGAGCGAAACCAAGTTAGAAGATGTCCAGTTATACCTGCAGCTTCAAGCTTTTTAGGAGACCATCATGCCAAACACGGTCAAAAGCTTTACTAATATCACAAAAGACTGCCCTTACCTCCTTTCCAAAATCAAGAGCCAGTGAAAAAGAATCATACAGATACGTAAGATGATTAACAGTTGAGTCTCCTGGTATGAATCCAGATTGAAGAGGAGTGAGAATATTATTATCTTGAAAATGATTGTAAATGTATTAAAACAGTTCTTTCAAAAACGTTTTCAGATGTGCATAAAAGAGAAACAGGTCGATAGTTCGATATAGAAGAGCGATTCCCTGACTTAGGGATGGGACAAACATTTGATATCTTCCAGCAATCTGGAAACACGCCTGTCTGTAGAGATTGGTTGAATAGAGAACAGAATGGCAGTGAGAGTTCAAAAGATAATTCACGAAGAATCTTGTTACTGATACCATCAGGTCCGACCGCTTTTCCAACAGGAAGAGATTTTAAGACTACTTCGATTTCTGCAGGTGTGAGAATTATGGAACTAAGCTCATTTACTATGTCATAATTAGCTACATCTGGTACGTTCACATTATCATCATTAATAAGAGTTTGTTCTCGGAAATAATTATTTAAAATATTTGCTTTGTCCAGATTGTCAGTGTAAGACTGTCCATTGTTTTCAAGTGGAGGGATTGAGGATGATTTAGTTGGTGATATGACAAATTTAAGTGTTGACCACCAGTCTCTTGAGGTCAATGTGTTGGAATTAAGTTTGTTTTTAATAGTTTCGCTCAGAGTTTTTTTTAGATTCTCAAATCATAGTTATCACTTTATTGCTGATTGCTCTGAATTTTCGCCAGTGAGATGGAATGATTGTGCGTTTTGCTTGTTATTAGGCTCTTTTACGTTTTCTGATGTAGCGTTTTATATTGGTATTCATCCAAAAAGGTTCATCTGGTTTTATTCTGTTTAATCTGTTTGGTATGCAAGCCTTAGATATGCTGATGATATGGTCTGTGATATTTTTAGCATGTATATTTATGTCAGGGTCAGACAAAACGTTCCAGTTTGTGTCTTCAGCTTTTTCACGAATAAGATTGTAGTCACCTCGGTCGTATGACCAGGTATGACGGCTATATGATGCCAAAGACTGGACAATGAAACCTTATTTCTTGGTTTAAGAAAGGATGTCCAACTCCGCTGTAGACCATGTTAGTTTCGTTATTTGTTAAAATTATGTCTATTACAGACGAAGAATGTTCAGTGAAATGGATGGGGATGTCGATAGTTTGAGTGAGGGAAAACTGCTCAAAAATGTTTTTGATTTTATTTGATGTGTTTGCGTTGAGCATGTTATAGTTAAAATCGCCAGTAATAATTATGTCATTAATACCGGTATCAACTGCCAGATGTATTGAATCTTCAATCAATGAGAAATATAGAGCATCAACACTCGGCCGTCTATAGAATAGTCAAAGAGAACATGCTTCTGTCGCAAGGTCAATTCGACCCAAATACACTCTACTCCATATGGTTCAATATCTCTACGCCTTACATAATGTATGCTATCCTTTATATAGATAATTACACCGCCGTGACTGTCTCCAACTCTATCTTTACGCTCTTGACGATGATAGGAGATTAAGGAGATATTGTCACTGGCTATATTGGGATTAAGCCAAGTTTCCGTGAAAGCTAAAACATCAAAGTAAAAAAATTCTGCCAAGATCATATCTAGTTTTGGAACAATACTCTGTACATTGTGATGAACAAAAGATAAATGACGAGAAAGATTTAAAGAATCTAAAATAGACAATGCTGAAGATCGAGACAAATTGTCGGACGTATCAGATGAGACTGAAGAGGGTCCTGGATTGGGATGAACATCCCCTGATTGAAGTAGTAGAAGGTGTACCATTAATAAAGAAAATACCATATGATAAAAGTTTCCTAATACAATGGTTGTGTATTGCTGATTGGTTTTATACTCTTTGCCAGGTATGGTTCTCCTAGAATAAGAATGTTTGGCACACAAATAAGGTAAAACTTGATTCTGTTTGATATAAATGGTTATGGAATAGCTGTAGAGTGTTTGGTGGTGAATTGTACGACATGTTAGCATGTGAAAAAGTAGGAAAAAATTGAAAGAACACCTATATATCCGCATAACGAGAACTGAGTCAGCTTTTTTATCTTTCACGAAATTTTCAGTAGTAGGAATAAGAACAACTCAGCTACCATTATGCAAACATCTCTAATGCATATACTCATAAAATCCCCATACTCAAGCCCCAAGCCTACTCTAAAGATTGACAGAGATCATCTTGAATTGAACACATGAAGAAAAAAAATAAAAGGTGAAAACATGGACAAGACATGACAATGTCTAAATCATAAAGACAGTGGGGTCTCAGTGACTTGCTTTCCACATGTAACTTTTGAGAACGTTACATTGTATCTAAAATAAGACACTCTGTATAAGGTAGTTTCCTGCGTACATCTGCATGCGATAAGTGCTCGAGCACTCTCATACAGCATCAAACACCGCATGTATAATACAAACCAGAATATATTGTTCAATAGGAACTACAGTAACATCAGGTGTGTAGTGACGTTACGTATACATAGCCTCTAATACACACCTACTGTTGGCTGAAGATAAGCCGAAAGTGACGCATCAACTCCAACACAGTGAACTACGCTTAGACGAAAACGACAATTTTAAACAACAAAGGAAAAGTATATTTACTATCAGAGAAACAGTATTACCCGTTTACGACAATGGGCATTACCTATTTTCAAACATGCTATGGCGTCACTTTCAACTTATCATCCGATTTCATTAGCATTGGTCGACTTTTTACAATGCAATTTAAATTTCTTTCTGGACATGATATTTTAACTCCTACCACATTGGATACCTATTGATAAGTTCTTTGATAAATATTGAAGATCCAGATGAACTGCCGCATGATGCGTCACTTGACCAAGGTCTGCACTGTTGACACAGTTTGTAGCACCACAACCAAGATACCTCTACTTGTGGACCTTAAAATACAAATTGGCAATTCTTAAAGGCATATATTTTGTGATATATGGAATCATTAGTGAATTTACTGATAAGGGACAGTTTCAGTATCTCTTAAACTTAAAGGGGCCTCAAGAGGGGACTTACCTGTATACAACACAATTTCTTTCACTAAGATAAAGATCAATATTTTATCAGAAAATACCTAATTCCTTCATGGGACCACTTAATTGCCCCCTGTAAGGAAGTCATAATCACCTAATAAAGATTAGCCTTTGATCTGTCCAGTATGACCCCTGGAGAGTATCATTATGAGTGGTACCAGTATTATTGCTAAATTTTCTGTGTCTTTAACTTCTCCTCAAAATAATTAAAGGACCAAGATTTTAGAGCACGAGTATTATTAGTTCAAACATTTAAATTCTGTAAAACTTGGCCAAAATCTTTCTATTCTTTATACCCATAAATCAAGAATCATTATTAATGATTCTCGTGCCTAATTCTGCCATACCTGTAACTCAAACGCACATACCTTCAAAAACCCACTTTCAAAAGGCAGTGGGTGGGGTAAAGAAATTCGTCTGTGGTCATTCGAGTAGAATGAAACACACATCAACTTAAACTTTGTTTTAAACAGTTCAGCTTACATGCAAATACTTTCTTCAAACAGTTTCAAAATACTGAGAAGCAAGCATTTTCATCTCTGACAATGGAGTTTTGACATTGTTTTGTTTTCTGAAAACAATGTGTGTACTTGGCCATCAAGAAACAGATTTGCAATCGTCATTCTATGCCTTTGTATGTCAGAAAGATGTCCCGATGTATCGTTTAAAGATTGTCAGAGACAAACGCCAGAACCAGTTGTCTGAATCCATAGTCTGGCCAGAACGCCACAGCCAAAAGGGGCAAATTTCTCTAACTGGAAGAGGTGGGCGGTATTGGAGGGATTAAAACACAATAAAATCATGCGAAAAAAGAGATTCCAGCATCTAAAAGCACTTTTCATTCATTTTATGCAGCTCTGTGGTCCTTGGATAACACACAAACAATGACATTCCAATACATTTAAGTCAACGTTTAAAATGACAAAAGAATCCTTGTTAGAAACATTTTCTATCATTTTCTTTTTGCTGTTTCACTTGGCAATAAGGCGTCAAAGAAGTCCAAACAATTCGGGCTAGATCGTAATATTGGTCTTCAAAATACGGTCTACACAAAATGTTTCAATGTTATAATTGATAGTATTTGTCCTTCAATTATTTTGAGGAGTATATTTTATCAACATGGATAAATTAGTATGGAATAATTGCTTCAATTCCCTGCATGCTGGGCAACCATGCACGATGGTTAATATCATCCGCTGCATATTCCTACAGTTCTCCGAAGAAGCAACTCCACCAAAGTCTCAAGCAGTCTGGACGGAGATCAGAACCAACAAAATTGTTAAACAGCTTAGATCCAGATGCGATACACCTTTTGCGGGACCGACTCGGGGCCACATGCTTCAACATGACACTTGCATGCAAAAGTTAAAACATGTTTACTAAGATTGTATATGAGCCACGACATGAGATTTACAGCGACCAGCAAAGCCCCAGATCAGCCTGCGCATACGCACAGTCTGATCAGAGCCTTTTCTAGTCGCTTGAATACTCCTTAAGTGCCAAGCCACCAACCAAACATCATCCGGAATTTCTATGCTTAAAAGAAGGCTGCACAGGCTCGTCTGAGTCCACACCCGTCGAAATACCACATTGTTAGAAATCACATGTTGCGGCTCATATATAGCTGTCTGCTGCATGTATATTTTTACTGACTATTTTACTAATGTAAGTATAGAGCCAAACCAGACTGCTCCCACAGGGGCAGTCCGATGTGGATCTAAACGGAATGTCATAAACGGGTTGAAAAGGATTCTCGAACAATTTGGCAGTTAATAAACAGCAGGCGACATTTACTCTTTCTTAACTGTTTGTAAACTATGCTCGTGCTACGGTTAACAGATAATTCTACAGCAGACGACATTTTCTGACCTTATCAATATTTATGATGCCTCGTGAATCTGATACCTTATTTGAGCATATCAAACTATATGTATTTCAACTGAACAGGGTATACATTCACTTTGCTGCAAAATTATGAGAGATATCCGCCTCAATGGGATGCACAGGCTGAGCAGCGTCTTCATGTTTGAGTTTAACGAAAAACTATATAAGTACATAATAAAATACCATAGGTCATGATTGGTAAGGTTTTGAATAGTAAAAGTGTGCTGATTCTCCCAAACACAATGCTTTTGGGTACTCGGCAGTACTGACGTTCGTTTGAGCATCAGAGAACGAAGACAATAGGAGTGTTTCTTATCAGGTAACCTACATAAGCTGCAAAAGCAGGAGCAATGGTATGGACTACAAGTAATAGTTATACCATGGGTTGTCCGCCTGTACGTGGAGATAATCCACGAGCTTTAGCGAGTGGATTATCTTACGTACAGGTGGACAACCCATGGTATAACTATTTTATACCACCTACATCAGTGTAGACCCTGCACATCAAGTGATATTTCATGCTAAAGTTGGTAAAGGTGGTATAAGTACCTAGATCAGCTAAGTGCAATTGCGCAAGCAGGTCTGGGCATATAATTGGTGTGCCTATTCACCAGACTCTCATGTCCTTTATCTGAAGGATTCCAAAGTATAAATCAAGGATCTTCCTTTAATTTAGTCATCAAAACAGTGCTAATAATTTATCACAAGGATTGGATTGTCATTTACATGAAAAACTACTTACAGTATTTCCTAAAAAAATCAATGTTTATCGGACATTGTATTTTAAATATACTGAGGGACTTTAGAAACGCACCATTTTACATTCACTGTCTCTTCCACATGATTAATTTGAGGATGTTTTCTTTATTATTTTTATCCTCCTTCAAGATGGACCATGATTTGCCATGATTTCAATTTGCTCATGGTGTTCACTCTGACGTTATATCGACGTAAGTTTTTCTCAACAATTGTCTGATGTGAATTTGATTAAATTTGAAAACAACTACTTTTAGGTGGTAGCCAGATGTCTTAACAAATGGAAAAACACAAAAGTTTTCAGAAATAATAGTTATATTACACTCCTACTCGCAGCGTTTTTTTTTGCTAACGTTTGTCTTAAATTTTCAAACATCAATAACAGACGGTTGACGTCCGCGCATGTCGCGATACTTTTGTCTTTTATGCAATTGATTGAGGAGTATCTGTTGGCAATAAAAACTCTTTGATTATTCCTGATCCTTAGGATTACGTCAAAAATCAATGACGTCATGTAGACGTAATGAACATTGCCATTGGCCTTAAACCTCATGATTTGATTTTGTCTTTCCTTTTGCTTTCAAGAACAAACATCGGTTCAAAAACTTTTTTTCGTTCATAATGGAAGGTATTATTACCATGTGACTTTTTGAATTTGAGTTGTCTCAGAATTATTGCGACGTCACGGCAATCATAAGCCACAGCGTTTCGATTTTCTTATTGAATGCAAGCTAAATGACGGAACTGTCAATTTTATTTTTCACATAATGAAAATACATATATTCACAATTTTTGACACATGATAAATAAGCATTTAAGCAGGTGGTGCGTTTTTAAAGTCCTTCAGTATATGACCACATAAAAATTGAGCCAAAAATGCTTTGCAGAAAGGGCCCCTCATTAAAATTCCGCTTATTATAGTTGAGACTTAAACATATTTGGCAGAGGGATGCCAGATAGGAATTTGCGAGTATATGACCTTATATAGCGAGTCAGGGAAACCCATGCCCTGGTGATAAATTCGGAACTCCTAGGATCAATTCAGAGTCAGGCCTATGATGTATGCAAGGTGTAGTATCGTGTATGGAAAAGCTTAGTTTTGCTGGCCGTAAAAAGGCGTAAGAGCTGCTTACTTTGTTTTGGTTGTATTCATGCTTTCGTATATTGCCTGTATCCCGGTGTCTTTTCCTCGTGGTGCCATGGCTTGGTCTCTTAACTGTGATTGCAGAATGTTCTAGTCACATCTACACATTTAAACCCTATCTTAAGCGGCCACTTAAAATAGAAAAAACAAAAACAACAAAGATCTTAATGACAAATGGTAGCTTAAAGCAGGTCGAAAGTATAGCAAAGCATTCTGCAGTAACGATGACCTGCATTAAGCGATAATTGGTATTGAAAACCAATTTTTGGTCTCTTTAAAAGTGTCCGTTTTAGACAGGTTTTACTATACTTGTTTTAGTAACAAAGTCTGACAAGATGAAGTGAACTTTTATATCTGAAGACTTTTGTGTCATTCATTAAGATATTCTAATGCGCTTGCGTTTGTAACCCAACGTCTGATTGAATAACATCAAAAGTTTGCGACAGTATATCCTGCGATATACTGTCGGAAACCCGACGTCATTACGTAACGTCGCTTTTCATTGGTTTACAAGTGAATATATGCAGTTGGCAAGCGGTTTTATGCAGCTGGCAGCCACTGGACGTATAGGCGCCACAAAGTACATTTTCACTGTCTTTTTTAAGGGAAAATGTTAATAGTGCATTAGAATGGGGATAACCATATTCAAAATTTTCATTTGGGGAGGTATATCGTCGGATATACGTTCGGAAATCACGTTTTACGGCTACGCTTACGCGTCGCCGTAAAACTAAATTTCCGACCGTATATCCGACGATATACCTCCCCAAATGAAAATTTTGAATACAGTTATCCCCTAATTCTGATGATAACCACCAAGAATGTTACACTGGTTGATAAATAAAACCAGAATGTACACACAACAAGATGATTGAGCCGCGACATGAGATTTCCAACAATGTAGTATGTGCGACCAGACATGACTCAGACCAGCCTGCTCATACGCGCAGTCTGATCAGATCCTTCGCTAGTCTTTTGAATATTCTATGACTGTTAAGCTACTGACCGAAAAGCATTTGGAGTTTCTAAGCCTAACATGAGGCTACACAGGCTCGTCTGAGTCTATACATGTCAAAATGTCACATTGTTGGAAATCACATGCCATAGCTCAATTATACTGATGTCCATTTAGAGTGCATGTAGAAATGTCGCCAGAGATGTATGAAATACCATATTGTACACACGTTAAGGTATCCGGATGACAACCAAGAGTGCATTTATAAACTAAGGTACACACATATGAAGTAAAAGGTTACCATAGAGACCAGAGTATACACACGTAAACATATACTGATGACAACAAATAGTGCATTTAGAAACTAAGTCACACAAATATGAAATGAAATGTTAACATAAGAGATCAGAATGTGCATACGTTATAATATACTGATGACAACCAAGAGCGCATTCAGATACAAAACCCTACACATATAAATTAAAGGTTACCACAGAGACCAGAATGAACATACATTAAGGTATACTGATGACAACCAAGCATGCAAATAGAAAGCAAAGTCATACATATATGAAATAAATGGTTACCATGCAAGACCAGAATGTGCATACATTAAAGTATACTGATTGCAACCAAAAGCGCATTCAGAAAAAGCCATGCACATATGAAATAAATGGTTACCATAGAGACCAGACTACGCAAACGTTAAGGTATACTGATGACAACCAAGAATGCAATTAGAAAACAAAGTCATACATATATGAAACAAATGGTTACTATGCAAAATCAGAATGTGCATACATTAAAGTATACTGATTGCAACCAAGAACGCATTATGAAAAAAGCCATGCATATATGAAATAAATGGTTACCATAGAGACCAGAATGTGTATACGTTAAAGTCCACTGATGACAACCATGAATGCATTTAGAAACAAAGCAACACACATATGAAATGAAATGTTACCATAGAGATCAGAATGTGCATACGTTTTAATATACTGATGACAACCAAGAGCGCATTCAGAAACAAAGCCATACACATATTAAATAAAAGGTTACCAAAGAGACAAGAATTTGCATACGTTAAAGTACATTGATGATAACCAAGAGTGCATTTAGAAACACATCTATACACATGTAAAATAAAAGATAAGCATAGAGACCAGAAAGTGCGCATTTAAATATACACTGATGACAACCAAGAGCGCATTTAGATACAAAGCCACACACATATGAAATAAAATGTTACCATAGGAGACCAGAATGTGCGTACATTAAACAATACTGAAGACAACAAAGAGCACATTTTGTTACAAAGCCACACACACATGAAATAAAAGGTAACCATAGGGACCAGAATGGGCATACGTTAAAGTATACTGATGACAACCGGGAGGGCATTTAGAAACAAGCCAAATTCATATGAAAACTAAGGTTTCCATAGGAGGCCAGATTAAGCATACGTTAAAGTATACTGATGAAAACCAAAGTTGCATTTAAAAAACACACACATGTGAAATAAAAGGTAACCAAAGGAGACCAGATAAGCATACGTTAAAGTCTACTGAAGACAATCAAGACTGCATTTAGAAACAAAACCACACACATATAAAATAAAAGGTTACTATCGGAGACCAGACTGGGCATACGTTAAAGTCTACTGAAGACAACCAAGAGTGCATTTTGAAACAAAGCGACACACATACAAAATAATAGGTTACCATAGGAGACCAGAATGGGCATACGTTGTTGTAAAGTCTACTGATGACAATCAGGACTGCATTTAGAAACAAAGCCACACACATATAAAAAAATGTTACCATAGGAGACCAGAACAGGTATACTTTAAAGTCTACTGATGACAACCATTTGTGCATTTAGAAAGAAAGCCAGGTACATATAAAATAAAAGGTTACAATAGGAGACCAAAATGGACATGCGAAAAAGTCTACTGATGACAACAAGAGTGTATTTAGAAGCAAAGCCTCACATATATAAAATAAAAAAAGTTTAGCATATGAGACAAGAATGGGCATACGTTAAAGTCTACTGATGACAACTAAGAGTACATGTAGAAACAAAGCAACACACAAATACAATATAAGGTTAGCATTAAAGTCCAGAACAGGCATACGTAAAAGTCCACTGAGGACAATCAAGACTGCATTTATAAGCAAAGCCAACACATATAAATAAAAATAAAATATTACCATTGGAGAAAAGACTGGGCATACATTAAAGTCCACTGATGACAACAAAGACTGCATTTAGAAACAAAGCCGCACACATGTAAAATATTAGGTTACCATAGGAGACCAGAATTGGCATACGTTGTTGTAATATCTACTGATGACAATCAAGACTGCATTTAGAAACAAAGCCACACGCGTATATAAATAAAAGGACCATAGAAGACCAGAACAGGCATACTTTAAAGTCTACCGATGACAACCAGGGGTCCATTTAGAAAGAAAGCAGCGCACATATAAAATAAAAAGTTTCCATAGGAGACCAAATTGGACATACGGTAAAGTCTACTGATGACAACCAAGAGTGCATTTAGAAGCAAAGCCTCACACATATACAATAAAAGGTTAGCATATAAGACCAGAAAGGGCATACGTTAAAGTCTACTGATGACGACCAAGAGTACATTTAGAAACAAAGCCACAAACATATAAAGTAAACGGCTACCATCGGAGACCAGAATGGGCATACCTTAAAGTCGACTGATTACAACCAAGAATGCATTAAAAAACAAAGCCACTCCGCATTAAAATAAAATGTAACTATGGGAAACCAGAATGAGCATACGTTAAAGTCTATTGATGACTACCAAGAGTGCATTTAGAAACAAAACCACAAACATATAAAATAAAAGATTACCATAGGAGATCAGAATGGGCATACGTTAAAGTCTACTGATGACAACCAAGAATGCATTTAGAAACAAAGCCACTGTTACGATTTGAATGTCAGGAACATCAGGATCAGTGATGGTTGCGTATACGCACAATTACGGAAAGGTTTAGGCATGCACCTGGTCACCGTTAGGAACCGTGATACGGTACCTTTTCTACTATTAGTCCAATATAAGGGCGGTTTGTCTGAGAAAGAGTTCACTGTTTCTTTATTTAGTAATGCGGGCATGATTTTGTTATCTTTTTTGAAGATCCTGTGCATTTCTCACTATATTAAGGGCAGAATTGCCCATTTTTGTAAGGGGACATTATAAAGCTACCTTAACAAGGTACGTCGTAGAGACGCTATTCATTATTATAGAAAGGTACCTGAAGTTATATATATTTGACCATGTCGAAATTGTACATGTTAGAGCTATGGCGATTTAGTGTTATTGCATTGAATCACGATGTCTCTGGCAGGTCGCATTTTACTGAAATAATAAGTCACTCGTTTTCTATTTTGTCGTCTGTTGAATTGGCCAGCATTCCGTGTACGGGTTCTATCGGGCGTTATCAATAATGTCCCGTTTTTTTGGCAAAAATAGGGAATGTTACGCTTGAAGGGTTATTTCCGTCAAAGGTGGTGGCAGGCTATGTCGCGTCTGCATATAAAACCATAATTGCATGCTGGAGGATTTTACCTGAGACTGATAGGTGAATAAACATTTTAGCAGCTATGTTTTAAGTTGTTGTAATTTATATTGCATTGTTTGGCAAGATGATTTGACTTCCAGAGATAGTCGGCTTTCTTTAGCGACCTGTATGTGTTACATCGAGTTATATCTAACGCATATACAAGTTAAGGGTTAGATGCATACACTAAAACAAACTTACATAAGTAAGGTGATAGCTAACATGTACGTTTAGAGATTAGGTGGTTTTTCACCAAAATACATGTAGAAATATTGTACATTTTTCACGCATAAAACAGCAGACTGTAATCTCGCAATATTGATGTAAATATTATGTTTGACAATGGGTCATAATTAGCTGCTTACGACTGATACAGTATGCAAGTACAAAATTAGCACGTGGACAGGGTGATGTTCGATGTAACGTCCAAACTTCACATCCGTTGTGACCCAAAGAGAAAAGTTCAAATCCTAGGAGTCTCAAGCTTCCATACTTTGACGAACATATGGATAAGATGGATAGCTACTTAACTAGGTTCGAAAGTTATGCCATTTCAAACAAATGGGACCCGTCTATGTGGGCATCGTACTTAAGTGCATTGTTAAAGGGACACGCTTTGGAAGTCTTCGTCAGACTTTCCAAAGATGACCAGTCGGATTATGGTCAGATAAAGGTGGCTCTGCTAACTAATTTTGACCTTACTGAACGTTCTTTTCGAAAGAAGTTTAGGGATTGTAGGCCCGAGAAAGCTGAAACTTTCAGACAATTTAGTGGTAGGCTAGCGAGCTACCTAGATAAATGGTTAGGTTTGGCTAAGTTGGAAAAGACCTATGAGGCCGTTTGTGATTTGTTGGCCCGAGACTAGTTCCTCGACTGTTGCAGTCATGAATTTTATTTGTATCTCAAGCCTAAGCCGTTTAAAGTCCTGGGTGAGTTAGCCCATGAGGTGGATTTGTTCGCCGATGCTAAAGGGGGTGTTCCCTTGTGTGTTTCAAAAGGGCAGCATGAATGTAAGCGTGTAAATCAAGTTCAACCTAAGGTAGAGCCCAAGCAAGATCAAAGGCCGGTAGTCAAGTGTAAGATTTGTGGTAAGCCCCATCCTACTTATAAATGCTGGAATAACCCTGATAACAAGAGGGTAGCATATAGTGCAGAGTTTGATTCCTAGTATAGGGGAGATAATTCTAATTGGGGTCAAGATAGGAACCGTGGTCGAGTTGACCAACGTGACAATCATTATGATAATAATAATTACAGGACCGACCATCAGGTCAAATTTTGTAAAATTGATTCTAAATGTTTGGATGTAGGAAAAGGTCAGGCTAAGTTTAGTTCTCCTCATTCTTTATCGAAAGTTTCACCCCGTTAGGATAGCAAGGGTACTTGTCATTTTCCAACGTCAAGGTTGCCGACAGCGATTGGTACCGTAAATGGTAAAGAGGTTAGGGTCTAAAGAGACACAGGTTGTACAGGGGTAGTTGTTAGGAGAAGTTTTTTTTTGATGGTCAGATGTTAAATAAGCAGTCTGCTGTGACTCTTATTAGCAATTATAAGCAGAGATGTCCTGTGGCCTGTATTAATATTGATTGTCCATTTTTTCGAGGTACTACGGATGCATTGTGCATTGATGACCCAGCACATGACTTCGTCATTGGAAATATTGAGGGGTCCAAATTTCCCGCTATGACCTATTTTTCATCAGGGGTAGTCAATAAGAAGAGGTCAAAGAAAAGTAGAAAGGATAGAAAGGTCAAGGTGGCAGATAAGTTTATGAGGCAGAACAGGCAAGAATTATGTATGAAGCAAGCGTCAGATGTTAAGTTGGCAGATGTTAGAAGAAGGGTAGAGTCTGGTAGCGTGACCATCAGTCGCGGTTTCTCTAGTGGTGAAACTAAGTTCATTCTTAGGAATGGTTTAATATATAGACATTTTAAGAAAAATGGTAAAGTTTCACTACAATTAGTTATTCCTTCTAGTTTGACGCATAGCGTTATAAATTTAGCCCATGAATCACGAAAGGTGGTAAATCATGTAGGCAGAAAGGTAACTATAAGTCGGATCTTAGATGAATTTTATTAGCCCGGTATTTGTAGGGAGGTAACTCAATTTTGTATGTCTTGTGCCATTTGTCAAAGGACAACTCAAAATATAAAGGTCACAAGTAGGAAGAGTTGTAGTGTACCCCAGAGAAACATATCCTATAAGGAGGCAGAAGTTAGCCGTATAAGACGGACTGATAGCCAGACAGAGCGACGACGTTCGTATGGTAGTGGTAGACGTTGCCCAATACCATATTATTGGCGCAATATGACTGGGACTGAAAACAGTAGTCAGTATTAGTATTAAAGGTGTGCGACGGTGTAATGACCCAATTGTCTCGGATTGTTGACCTATAGTTTAGCTATGATAGCATAGTAATTAGTCACAGAGGTGTACTATTGACGTGAGAAGTCACGGAATTTAATTTAGTCATGACAGATGACGATAGACTGTTGACGTGAGCAAGTCACGATAATAAAATTTTGCAACAGAAGTTGGCCTCAACCTGAAGAGTCACGTTAATTTATTTTGCGCAAAGATTGTATTATGGAGGAAGTTATTAATAGGTATACTTGGCATAATGATATGTAACCTGTGGATCTTTGCAAATGGTATTGCTATTAAGCCTTATATATTAAATGTCATAAGACATAAAACTTCAAAGAAAACCCCGTATGTGGAAAAGTTAAAGGGGTACAACCCTATATTTATGTGTTGAGCATTAAATGCTTCAACAATACAGGTCTATGATTGTGGCAATCCTAGGGAGAGACAATGTGCAGGCAGACTATCTCTCCAGGTAGTCAGCCATTTAAGTCTCACATGTATATATGTCGTATATATCTATTCTGTATTGTTCCTTCTTTTCTACATCATACATCGTAAGAAAAAGTCATTCCTTTTTCTCCCAAATGGAAGGGCATTTGTTACGATGACGAATGTCAGGAACATCAAAATCAGTGATGGTTGCGTATACGCACAAATACACAAAGGTTTAGGTATGCACCTGGTCACCTATACGGTACCTTTTCTACTATTAGTCCAATATAAGGGCGGTTTGTCTGAGATAGAGTTCACTGTGTCTTTATTTAGTAACGCGGGCATGATTTTGTTATCTTTCTTGAAGATCTCGTGCATTTCTCTCTATATAAAGGGCGGAATTGCCCATTTTTGTTAGGGGACATTATAAAGTTACCGTAACGAGGTACATCGTAGAGACGCTATTCATTATTATAGAAAGGTACGTGAAGTTATATATATTTGACCGTGTCGAAATTGTACATGTAATAGCTATGGCGATTTAGTGTTATTGCATTGAATCACGATGTCTCTGGCAGGTCGCATTTTACTGAAATAATAACTCACTCGTTTTCTATTTTGTCGTCTGTTGAATCGGCCAGCATTCTGTGTACGGGTTCTATCTGGCGTTATCAATAACGTCCCGTTTTTTTTGGCAAAAAAGCGAATGTTACGCACCTGCGTATTAATCTACGCACATGCATAGTGCCCAAAAATCTTTTGGGACCGTTCTTGCGGCTATAGTAAAGCTGTCCGGATGGACTCGAAGGGTTATTTTGGCCAAATGTGGTCGCAGGCTATGTCTGGTCTGCACATAAAACCATTATTGCATGCTGGAGGATTTTACCTGAGACTGATAGGTGAATAAACATTTTAGCAGCTAGGTTTTTAAGTTGTTGTGATTCATATTGCGTTGTTTGGAAAGACGATTTTACTTCCAGAGATAGTCGGCTTTCTGTAACAACCTGTATGTGTCACATCGAGTTATATCTAACGCATATACAAGTTAAGGGTTAGGTGCATACACTAAAACACACTTACATAAATAAGGTGATAGCTGACATGTACGTTTAGAGATTAGGTGGGTTTTCACCAAAATACATGTAGAAATATTGTACATTTTTCACGCATAAAACAGCAGAATGTAATCTCGCAATATTGATGTAAATATAATGTTTGACGATGGGTCATAAATAGCTGTTTATGACTGATACGGTATGCAAGTACAAAATTAGCACGTGGACAGGGTGATGTCCGATGTAACGTCCAAACGTTACGTCGGCACCACGTTGTTCAAGGTTTTCCTGGAATTTCAAAGAGAATAGGTATCAGTAATTGTAAACCTCGAAACTATCTAGATTACGCGACCTGAAAGGGGAAAAAGGCCACTGGTTCTTGATGTTTCGGCTACGATAGGGTCACAAACCAGGGTGACGTTACCATAGCGTCAGAAGATTTTTTGTAATGTATTGGCAGTCGTTTGGCATATGAGGTATTTTTTAGCGCTGACATAGGCCAGTCACTAAAAATACTTTTCTATTACACATATTTGAGTGTGGGCCTTTGCTTGTGCACAATCTCGACCATGCCTTCACCGGTTGTGTACAAAAGGATTTTGTATCGGTCAGGTTGGGCGTCACATGTGTTATTCATTACATATACAATCATTGAGGGTTAGGTCGGGGCTGGGCCTGTGCTCAATCTCGATCATGCCTTCACTGGTTGTGTACAAAAGGATTTTGTATCGGTCAGGTTGGGCGTCACGGGTGTTATTCATTACATATACAATCATTGAGGGTTAGGTTGGGGCTGGGCCTGTGCTCAATCTCGACCATGCCTTCACTGGTTGTGTACAAAGGATATAGTATTGGTCGAAATTCGGCATCACAGGTGTTATTCATTACATACACAATCATCTAAGGTCAGGACAGGCCTACGCCTGTGCTCAATCTCGACCATGCCAATACTGGTTGTGTACATAGGATATAGTGGTCATGTTAGGCAATACATGTGCTATTTGTTCACATATACAATCATTTGGGTGTTCGGTCGGGCCTGTGCATGTGCTCAATCTCGACCATGCCTTCACTGGTTGTGTACAAAGGATATCGTATCGGTCATGATGGGCGTCACGGGTGTTATTCATTACATATACAATAATTGAGGGTTTGGTCGGGTCTGCGCCTGTGCACAATCTCGATCATGCCTTCACTGGTTGTGTTAAAAAGGATATTGTATCGGTCAGGTTGGGCGTCATGGGTGTTATTTATTACATATACAATCATCGAGGGTTTGGTCGGGCCTGCGCCTGTGCTCAATCTCGACCATGCTTTCACTGGTTGTGTATAAAGGATATCAGGCATCACGGGTGTTACCTTTACTTATACAATCATTCAGAGTTTTACTGAGCCTGAGCATATGCGCAATAGAATCAGTCTTGTTGGGCATCACTGATTGCGTACAAAGGATATAGTATTGGCCATGTTGACATCACTGGCATTATTTATTACTTATAAAATCTTTGGGGGTATTGTCGGGCGTGTGCGCGGTCTCGTTCATGCCCTCACTGGTTGTGTACAAAGGATATAGTATAGGTCCTGTTAGGCATCATTTGTGTTTTCTACTTATAGAATCATTGAGGATTTGGTCGGGCCTGCGCATGTGCGCAATCTCGACCATACACTAACTGGCACCGGGAATCACTGACGTTGTTTGCTGCATGGTTTCACAGGTTGTGTACAAAGGACACGACAGTAATGCTTGAAAATTGGCACGGCATCACTGGCGTTATTTACTACATATACAGTCATTGCGGTTTTGGTCGAGCCTGCGCATCCGCTCAGTCTCGACCATGCCTGCACTGCTTGATAATGGTAAACATGCTGGAAGGTTGGCATAGGGCATCACTTGCATACTCGAAAGTCGGCACGGGGCATCACTGGTGTTATTTATTACATATACAATTATTGAGGGCTTGGTCGGGCCAGCGCATGTGCACAGTCTCTACCATGCCTGCACTGGTTGTATACAAAAGGCCGAGATGCATTATTTAATGAGTCAAGTATACTCCAACTATTTCCAGTGCGAGATTCACGAGCAAATTAATTTAGGCCGCGTCTACAGTATGCGATCAAAATTTTGTGGTAAATGTATATAGTAATACCTCATGTGAGGTATTGGGTTTCTGAAATCATTGAAATTTTGATTGGGCTTGCGAATATGTAAGATGAGTCTGCTTAAGACATTGGTAAAAGCAGAAATGAGGTGTGGTTTCCTAGCAGGAAACTTAAAGAGGAGCAGCATTTTAAACGTAAGTCAAATGACAAACAGTGTGGACCCAGATCAGACTGCTCCTACAGCTTGATTTGGGTCTACGCTGTTTCATAAGAATTTCGGTAGGAGGCAGAGCAGATGACTTGTGTTGTAAATGGGCTCCAACTGTTAAAGAATGTGAGTTACAGTTTTATACGGCAAATATCTTCATAAAAAACATGCATGCCTGTGCATTAACTCATATAATTTTACCAAATATAAATTTTACCTGGTTTCCTATCTTGAGCAGATGAAATAGTCGAACCATGCCCAGATATAAAATGGAAAGTTGTCTCCTTCTACGGGTAGTAGCAGTGTTTTGTTCTACACTTATATTGATGGAGTTATATGGTATTATATGGCCGTGTAGACTGACACTGTTATCATTATATTTTGATTCTCTAAGCTTTACAGATGTGTATGTTCCTCGACTGGTCCAACAATTCTCGTATAAGACCTCTAAAATTATGGAGTGAAAAATGAGGGTGCAATGCAAACTGCGCTTGTGCTTATTGCCCAGTCTGATCATTATCATTGCAGTTTGCTGTCTAGCTTATATGAAGATTTGGCTTCCAATATCTAAATCCCAATGATTTCGGTTGGTCGGTAGAGTTAGTGAAATACTAGGAAGTATTGATTTCATGTGATTTGCCAAATGTATTACATGTAATATTACTTGACCTTATTTTTGCATATTTACTGTACGTCGAGAAAAAATTAGTAACTATAAACCCGCTGAATTATCGTCCGACAAAAGTACTTGTCCCCGAAGATTGTTGAGTGCAGACTCTAATAGAACACCACTCTAAGCGGGTTTTCACCTAGGTCTTCGAAATTGACTAATTAATACTAATTCCAGAGTGGAAAAAAAGTTAATTTATTGTAAATTGATTAAAGTAGAAACACTTTATCCTTTTAAAATTCCGATTGAGTGAGTGTATTGTTTACTGTCCTGCCAGCCGGGGGTGACAGTGACGTCATTTTTGTTTGCAAAGTTATCGGGGACTTTTAATTGATAGCAGACTTGTGTATTGTCCTATCCGCAGGATAGGATTTATGCTCAAGTGATGTTTCGATTCGCGTTGGCTCAAGTTGAGTGTGCACTTGGCAAATGTGGACGAAGTATTCCGTCGCTGTCACTCTTGGCTGGCAAGGCGGTAGAGACCCAGTTCCTAACTGAGACACTCATAAGAGGTTCTCATCTCAAGAGTTGTTTACCATTATAAATAGGTATTATATGACTTTTTGATTGCTGTAAAGGCGGCACTTCATGAATGCGTAATTAGGATTGGTCTACCTAAGACAAAAGTAAGAGCTCAAAATGAGGCGTGGTTTTATTAAAAAGGTAACTGTATCAGATTGCCTAAGTATAGACGCAGAACACATTATTTGGTTAATAAATGTGAGTTCGGTGTGTATACGGTCAGGGTTCTCATGAAATGCACGCACGTTTGTGCGGCTCAAACAACTTATTAATTTTTTCACCAAAATATAAATAGAACCTGATTTACATCGTTTAGCAGATGAAATAGCCGAACCACGCCCTGATATGAATACTAAAGTTACTGCCTTTGCAGTAAGCAAAAAGTCTATTAATAAACCATTTGATTCAGACTGTGCAAAGGCATGCATTAAGGTCTAGAGATTAAGACAAAATGTTAAATTTGCATTTCCTTCAGGCTTATGTTTTCTTTTCTTGTATTATAATATTCTTTAGGATGAACTCTATGTATTTTGTCAGTCAATGCCATGTCAACCAACATCTTCTAAATTTCCTTTACATATATATTCGAAATGAAATTATCAATTTGTTCCTTTAATGTCAGAGGATTGGGTCATAAGTTAAAAAGAACGCAGATATTTACCTTTTTGAAATCTAAAAAACTTCAAATATGTTTTCTACAAGAAACACATTCGACTAAAGAAATTGAAAACACATGGGCAGTGGATAATACTTATGATTTCTATTTTAGTGGTAGAAGTAGTAACAGTGGTGGTATTTGTATAATGGTGGATAAAACTCTGGACTCTAATGTTAAAGAACATACAGAAATAATATCAGGAAAGCTTCAAGCACTGAGAGTAAAAATGTTTGATCGTAATATTACATATATAAATATTTATGGACCCAACAACGATGACAAATCCTTTTTTGAATCATTGAATAAATATTTAGCAGATAATGAAGAAGATGAGTTTATTATTGGGGGACACTTTAACACAGTATTAGAACCAGATGTCGATAAAATAGGAGGTATATCAATAATTCATGCAAAAAGTGGAGAAATAATAAAAACAACCATTGAAAGTTTTGATCTAAATGATATATGGAGACTATTGAATAATAATACAATGCAGTTTACGTGGCATTCATCAAGTAAACCTTATATATTTCCATGTTTAGATTATTTTTTAGTCTCAAATTCTATTGTAAATAGCGTTTGCGACTGTACAATCATACCAGGATTTAAATCTGATAATTCAATTGTCACAAGGAATATACATCTAACATCTGAGCAGCGCGGACCAGGCTATTTCAAAATAAATAACAGCTTACTTTTACAAGACAATTATCAAGAGAAAATAAGGAGTGCAATTCGAGAAACTGCTGAAATTAATAGCTCAGCTAACCCAAATGTACTATGGGAAGTTATAAAAGGAGCAATAAGGAATGAAACAATACAGTATGCAACCAGAAATAAGAAAGAAAATAAGGATCAAGAAAACAAACTGATTAAAGACATAAATAACATACAACAAAACAACTCAAATGGAAACAATACACAAGAAAAAAACAATTTACTAAAAGACAAGAAAAACAAATTGGAAGAAATAAACGAAAAAAAAGTAAATGGATATATAGTAAGGGCAAGGGCAGAATATATAGAAGGCGGAGAGAAAAACACTAAATTTTTGCTAATCTAGAAAAGAAAAGATCAACAGCAAAAACAATCACAAGACTAAATAAAGATGATAAAGAAATTATTAATCCTAAACACATATTAAAAGAACTTGAGTCCTACTATGCGCATTTATATAAATACTAAAAAATAGATACTAAAAATATTGAACAATTCAATAAAAAACAATAATACAAAACTTACAAGTGATGAGAAAAACAGTATAGAAGGTCCAGTAACAGAATATGAATGTGCATCCGCTCTTAAAGCAATGAAAAACAACAAAAGTCCTGGTTCTGATGGAATAACTACAGAATTCTACAAAATATTTTGGAGCAAAATAAAAAGTTATTACGTAAAGTCACTTAACTATTCATTTGAAATTGAAGATATGACGGTTATGCAAAAGCAAGGTTTAATTTCCTTACTTCCCAAAAAGAATAATGACCTAGGCAACTTAAACAACTGGCGACCTCTAACATTATTAAACACTGACTATAAAATAGTAACAAAAAACACTTTCAAATAGAATTAAAAAATACATATCTATTATTATAGAAAATTCAAGAACATGTTTCATCAAGGGAAGATAAATTGGAGAGAACATTCGTCTCATACAAGAAACGATAGAAAAGTTAGAAGAAGAAGAACAGCCAGGGTTATTACTCTTTGCAGATTTTGGGGAAAGCGTTTGATAGTATTAGCCATGATTTTAAGTTTAACTGCTTGAAGTGTTTTAATTTTGGCCCTGATATTATTAAATGGGTCAAATGTTTTTATAATGACGTAAAAATTTCAGTAACCAATTCAGGGTACATGACAGAGCTTTTTCATATAGAAAGGGGTTTAAGGCAGGGATGTCCACTATCTGCTTACCTATTTATAATATGTATCGAACTACTTGCCCCAACAGTGAGAGAAAATAAAAATATTGGAGGTATTCAATTAATTGGGAACGAATTTAAAAGTACAATGTTTGCAGATGACGCTACTTTTGCATTGGATGGGACTTTAAATTCATTCCGTGAACTCATCAATGTTTTGGAAGCCTTCAAATCTGTTTCTGGATTAAAACTAAACAATAAAAAACTACTGTCCTAAGAATTGGGTCTTCAAGAAACACTGCTGTTGAATATCTGAAACACTTAAACTTTTTATGGTCGTCAGAATCTGCTAAAACTTTAGGAATAATCTTTTTTGCTAAAACCAAAAAAATGCAAGAACAAAACCTGTATCCAAAACTAATTGATTTCACTAATTGTTTAAAACGATGGCAGCACAGAAAATTGACGTTGATGGGTAAAATTACCGTAATCAAAACTTTTGCTTTGCCAAAACTAATATACCCTTTTACAGTATTGTTAGACCCCCCGAAAGAAGTCATACAAAAATTAAACTCAGAAATATTTTTCTTTATTTGGGACTCTAAACCTGATAAAATTAAGCGAAGTACCCTTTACAGAGATTATAAAAATGGGGGTCTTAGAATGATAAATCTTGAATGTTTTTTAAACTCATTAAAAGCAAGTTGGATGAAACGCATTTTCGATGATGAGTCTACTTCTACTTTATGGAAAAGCTTTTATAAACAAAAACTCGACATCTTTGGGAATAAACTAGTACTAGAAAGTAATCTTAAAGAAAATGACTGTACACAAATAAGTAAAAATAATACATTTTTGAAAAATATCTTGCATGGTGTAAAATTAATTACAAGGAAACACCTAGTACATGCATATCAAAACAAATTATTTGGAATAATTCTTATATCAAATGTGATAATAATATAATTTACTATAAAGAGTGGCATGAAAAGGGGATCAAATACATAGAGCATATTTATGATTATAGATCAAATACCTTTTATAATTTTGATAATTTACAAAATTTATACGATCTAAATACCACTGACTTTTTGAGATACCATCAACTCATTAACAATATAATTGAAGGTTGGAAGCGTTTACTCAAACGAGAAACTGCTATGGAACACGGAATAGATAGGAGAAAAACAAATATAGACATAATTTCAATGAAACATAACATAAATAAAACTTTATACAGTGCACAATTAAAAGATACATCACAGGAAAGGTTAAAATCAGAAGTAAAATGGACCAATGATTTTCAAAATTATGATACTGTTTGGGAAGTAGCATATCAGATGGCACACAGATGCACACTTGATATGAAATTAAGAAATTTTCAAAACAAATATTTGATGCGAATTGTACCAAACAATAATACCTATTTAAATGTAAACTAGCTCCAACCGTATTATGTGATTTTTGTGCAATGCAAGAAGAAACAAATGCACATTTATTTTGGGAATGCTCTTATGTGCAAGAGTATTGGTCAAAAATACAAAAGTTCTTAAAAGATAACAATTTAGAAATAGAGTTAACGTATTATATATTTAGTTTTGGTATCTTAGATAAAACAATATAAAATCTTCAATGATTAATTTCATCATTCTAATAGCCAAATATTGGATATTTGCATCAAAGTATAAAATGCAAAGGCCATCTTCTGAAGGTTTTTAAAAAATATTACACAAAAGAAACGAAACAAAACACTTTATTGCTTTAGCCAAAGACAAACTTGAACATCATTATCAGAAATGGGGATTTTTGAGAAGCTTGAATAGGTTTTGTTCTTCATTTTGCTTTTTTTATGACAGCTTTATTAAAATAAATATATTAAAAAACGATAGACCTAAATAATACCTTCTTCAAATATATTCAACAAAAAACGCAATACCTCTTCTTTGCTAGCATTTTGAATACTTTTTACAAACTGACAAAGACTTTGAGAGACAGGCGTATGAGACATATTAGTTTATTTATTAATTTATTAATTAATTAATTTATTTATTTACTTAATTTGTTATTGGGACAGTATTTAGAGTTGCATTTGAACACAACTATGTACTACATGTTATAAACTATTTGATTGGCAAGTCACTTTGTATGTGTTATTCTAATGAGTACCAACATGATTGAAGAAATTGAAAACGCTATCACCAATACAGTTTAGTTACTTGGTAATAAAAAAACAACAAGAAAACAGCAGGTATAAAGGTGTTTATATGTCCGTATTTACTTTAAAATGAAATACGCCAATCAATCCTATCGATAAGGTATATACAGTTGTACTTCTATCACCTCTGTCATGTTGGTTCTCGTTTCTGATAAAATATTGTGCCATCGTTAGATATTGCTTAAATTGTGATACATATATTGTACAGATGTAATTCTGAATAAAAAGTAAATAACAAAAAAAAATACTTCTCTATTACACATATTTGAGTGTGGATATTTAGAAGAGCGGATCCATCCTAACCACATGGGAGCCGTTAGCCATACACCCACGGGTGAAGGCTAATCGCGCCCTTATAGGGTTAGGCTGTAGTTTTAAAAAATGGGACCACTGAAATTATTTTTATTTTTTGAACTTGAAACGAACAACTCCATTTTTGACGCAACAGAGTGATTCTGAGTAATCAAGATTCTAAAAGTAGATTGTTTTTTGCAGAAATATCTCTGATTTGTGTCCCCTCCTACGTTGGAGGTAGAATGTTGGTGAACCATTGTATCTAAAACCTGAGGGCACCTAACAGTAGTCCCCATTAGGCCACAAACAGTGTCGGATGATGTTCCAGGATTCGTTAAATCCAACGTAGCCAGAAGTCAACTACATACCCTATGAGTTGATAAGCCAACCGGCTGGAATCGCAAATAAGCAAACAAAAGTGACTTAAATAGTCAAGATCGCGATCCGAAATACGCGGGTTATAAAAGAAGTCCCATAGAAATAGATCTGACGTCTCAGTGCAATGTGACGATTAGATATAAATTGTCTCAGAGCCTATTGACTAAGAGTCAACGATTGTGTAGCCAAGAAGATGTAGTTTTCGCGAAACGCGTAAATCAAAGGAAAGCACTTAATACCGCGATACTTAAGATTAGATGGGCCCAGTTTTTTTTCCTTTGATCTTAGATTTGTATGTGAATTATATTCTTTACGTTTCTTATTTCTGACTAGTTGAGGTACATCTAGAGTAGGACACTCTAAGATTGATTCTTATTGAAACTATCTTAGAGTGGCAACTTGCCCTAGTATAGGATGGTCAACTAGCCTGAAATAATAGCGTAGGTGGTGTCATTGTATTATTAATGTGTTGTCGATGTCATTTTAGTACATAAAGTACTGAAAAGTTATTACTAGTTGTGTGCATTATTTTTCCCTGGTAGCATCGTCATCGCCTAAAGGAATTTTCCAATAAAATTTCCCCTCTTCCTTCCTGACCGGTTTTATGTCGTAACAGCCACACATATATAAAATAAAGATTACCATAGGAGAACAGAATGTGCATACGTTAAAGACTCTTGATGACAACCAAGAGTACAAAGAAACAAAGCCACACCTATATAAAAAGGTTACCATATGAGACCAGAATGGGCATACGTTAAAGTCTCTTGATGACAACTAAGAGTACAAAGAAACAAAGCCACACACATATAAAAAGGTGAGCATATGAGACCAGAATGGGCACACGTTTAAGTACACTATTGGCAATAATTAACGCATTTAGAGCACTTATCTTTGTTTCATAAGAGTGTATTAATTTTATTAGATTATTTCTCTGTGATGATACAATGCAATATTTAGTAAGTCTCTACGCGAGTTCAACATTTTTTTTGTTATACAACAACAACGGTATCTAAGGCGAATATTTGGTACCAGTTAAATGCATTTAAGCCTCCAGTGGCTTAGGCTGCTGTCCGTTCTAAGGCGGTGGTTCTGTTGTTATTGACTCGTTGTTTAAAGTCGCTGTCGCTCTTCCTCAAGATGCCCTGAGTTGGTCTGCAGTGTGTGATTATGGTATTTCCCTATCATACTCACTTAAGTTTTAGAAAAAAATCAAACACATATAAAACAAACGAGTGCCATAGTGGACCAGAATACGCTAACATTAAAGTATATACTTATGACAACCAAGAATCCATTTAGAAACAAAGCCATACACCTATGAAACATAAGGCTGTCATATGAAGAATGTATTTAGAAACAAAGTCATACAGCTATGAAATAATAGGTTACCACAGGAGACCAGAATGTGCATACCTTAATGTATACGGGTGACCATCATAAAGGTATTTAGAAACAAAGCCATACTCATATGAATTGAAAGTTAATCATAGGGGACCATACTATGCACACGTTAAAGTTTACTGATGACTACCTAGAATATATTTATACTTATGAAATAAAATTTTATCATAGGGGACCAGACTATGCACACGTTAAAGTATACTGATGACTACCTAGAATTAATTTATACTTATGAATTTAAAGGTTATCATAGGGGACCAGACTATGCACACGTTAAAGTATACTTATGACTACCTAGAATATATTTATACTTATGAAATAAAATTTTATCATAGGACACGTTAAGGTCAAGAATGCATTTTTAAATTTATAAACAAAGCCATACACATATAAAATAAAAGGTTACCATAGGGGACCAAAATATGCACAAGTATACATATACTTGTACTCATATACTCGTACTCATTACTATCAAGGGTATTTAGAAACAAGACCAAAACATGAGATAACAGCATTACAATACTTACTTTAATATTTACAGAAACGATATACAGTCATGCATACAGTGCAATACAATACTAACAGTTTGGTCAATGCATGAGGTAAAGTAGTCACCCCGTTAGAGTACAGTGACGTTGTGCGATTGGACAAATTCATATTTCTAAAGGTAAATCTGTTTCATAACTAAACTCTTTCCAGTTTAAATGAGCTTGTAGGTCCAAGAATTACTTCCTATATTACCTAAAAATCGAAAAGCTCACAATGTCATTACTTGATGACTTTGTGAGCTTTTGGTTTTGAGGCTATAGAAGAAATATAAAGACCAAACGTCAAAGCTGGGGTACTTTGAGGTTACTGTGCGTTTAGATGCCTTGTCTTAAGCTTTGCTGCTCGCCTTTGTGATAAACACCAACATCTAACGGTACCAGTACATTTATTTTTTCATTGTTTTATCAAGGTTAACCCTCGTTATTCTGGATACTGGTAAATAGAAAATACTAGGTGAGTGTATTTCGATATCAAGTCTACCTGGCATGGTTTTGAAGAACACTTTTTGAATCACGAGGCTTGGCACAATTGATATCAAAAGACACAAACCCTGTTTCTATTTATAAACTGACTACCTATTGGTTCACTCTTCAAACTGGTGATTATGACTTAATTATAAAATTTCGCGTCAATTGAATACCTGCAGTGTTATTCAATAAAGTGCATTGTCACGTTGTACTGAGAAAGGTAACTGCCATGCGATAGGCACGGTTTATCGTGTCAACGTGGAACAATGCAGTTAATATGAGAGGGTATATTGGGAAAGAGTGAAGCCCCAAGATGGATTGTTGCATAAGGCGGCTTTGTTTTATCAGGGTTTTCAAATTTTGCCGAGATAAAAACAATCTTTAACTTGAGGACTAAATACATCATAATTTATAAATTTCTATCTGTGGCTGCTTTAAACGCAAATGGACTATTCCATAGTTATTGTATGGGATATGTTTGGGAAAATCTACTAGAATGAAATGTTAAAGCCATTGCTATGCGTGTGAGTGTTTATACAAGTTTCAATCATTCTTACAAACAAGCTTTATCTATCAAATGGTTCATACACGCATCCAAAGGGGGTGGGGTAGGGGGCCTGGACCCCCACCCCACTGGAAAATTACATGTGGCTATAGGCTTCCTTAGAAATTCGAGTAAGGACCCCCTCAAGAAGCAATTTGATCCCTTGGTTCCAATTGCTTCTCGAGGGAGGTCCGTACGGCACTCTTTGAAATACGTTGATGGCTAAGATCCCCCTGATGACGCAATTTTCTGGACCCGCGCCTGAGGTTGTCTGTATGGGTTCTATATATTTTCAAAAAAGTCTTTGTCTATGTTTCAGATAATTTAGGATGTGAACTTGGCACTGGTGTTGGATCTGCCCCTATATAAGTTCACTATATTTAAAAAAAGTCTTCTACTCCTACGACTACAGTAAAACCTGTGTAAAACGGTCACTAAAAATAGACAAAACAAACGTTTTAATGACAAATGGTAGCTTAATGAAAGTCGAAAGTATTGCAGAATGCTCCTCTTCAATACTTTTAACCTTCATTAAGCGATAATCGGTCCTGAAAAACAGTTTTTAGTCTTTTTGAGAGTGGCCGTTTTACACAGGTTTTACTGTAGTAGTTTTTATAGTAGAGGTAGTTGACCTTTTTGAAATATAGTGAACTTATATAGAGCCAGATCAAACACCAGTGCTCCAGTCTCTATTCAGTCTCTATCTCTGAGCAGGTTGGTTTGAGCCTTATTTTGTCAGAAAATCCAAAAGACAGGCTTTTTCACGTCAATGATCAAATTGTGTGGATGAATAATTAATAAAGCAGGGCCCAAATTACAATGCTTCCTTAAAGTTACGACTTAAGTTAGGTATTGATATTTTAACATTTAATAAATTACCAGGATCGATGCAGTACTTATGGTCAAAGATATCATTGTGATCTACAAATAAAATGAAACTTTTTGATTTTAATAAGTTCGAAACGTTATTTTTGGCATCCTAAAAATCAATACTCAACTTAATTCTTCCATAACTTTAAGGAGGCATTGTAATTTTGGGTCCAGATCCAAAACCACACTTTGATATGCAGGTATTGGGTTTAAAAATGTGCTCTGCTCGTTTATGAGATCGATAGATAGGTTTGACGATATGTTTTAAGATTTTGGCATATAGAATTCACCGAGGTGTAAAACTATTCCTACAGCCAATCAAATTTAAGGAGACGGTTTGGAAATACTATTCAATATCTAAGTGACGCTTGTTTAAAGTTACAAAGACATACATATGGCTCAAGCAAAACTTTTGTACAATGTAAAAGAACAGAAACATTTTAGAGGCACTTAAAAATATAGAATGCAGATTCTTGCCGGAGATCACCAGTTCTTGCCGATGATTAATGTTTCTAGTCTGACATCACCGATTCTTGCCAGAAACCACCGTATTTTGCCAGAGATCACCGGAAACATGAGAAAGCTCAATTCATGCGTTTAGAATGCATCTTCTGTCCTTTCATCATTTTCACAAGCTTCAGGAAGATCAAGATGCACATCAGAACGGTGAGAAAGACCAGCGCGATCAGTGTGAAAATTGTTGCGATTGCAAAAGTCGCATCAGTACAGTGTGCCAGGCGTTCAACCTTCGCATCACCTGTATCAAAATCAAATACAGAGATGTATTATAAAAGTGAGTCAGCTACATTGGCCAATCCAGAGGGGGTGAAAGGGTCGGACCCCCCCCCCTGAAAAATAAGAAAACATAGGGTTTCTTAGCAACACTGCTTCGGATCCCCTGAAAACCACAAAGCTACAAAGCCAACATTAAATTTTGGGCCATTATCGGCACGCCAGTGAAACGCCATTTAAATTGCGTTTCGCTGGCAGGCCGATGATGGCCTGCTTGTAGTGTTATTTGTTTATATCCTCTCCCCTCTAAAAAACAAAACAAAAAAAAAGTTGTCAAAGTAGGACCCCCCTGGCAAAACTTTCTGGAACTGTGCATACATGACTATAGCAAGGATCACATGATATTGTTAAGGATCACATGGCCTAAAAAGTATCACTTGGAAAGGTAATGAAACAGGTAAAGTGGTATCAGAACACAATACAATACAATAGAAAGTGTCACATAATTTTACCTTTTGTCTCCATGGGTTCGACCAGTCTAATAGATGTGTAGAGCACTTCTGTTGGGCGATTAGGGCTTGTGTCCCTGCGTTTACGTGTAATGCTAAATACTGGGTTTTCAGCAAGACAATTCTGCAATATAATGAAGCTATCTTTAGCCCTTTGTTTACATAAAGTCTGATACTGTAACAGTAAAAGTAAGTAAGGAGGCACAGACCAGAAAAATATACAATCAAGTACCACACCTGACCCAGGACACCACACGGGAAAGTGACAAGCACAGTAAAACATCACACACAAGAGAGCCAAGAGCTTAGCACTTTCCCAGCAAGTGACCATAAGGCTGCAATAAACAGTCAAGAAAGCATGACAGACATGAAACATTAAAGTCAGGATTGCTCATTACATAAGGAATATATTTTATTATCGCAAAAATGTATTTCTGAAGATCGATTTTGTTTGAGCAAAAGTGCAGACCCTGATAAAATCGTGTGTCATGCCGCATTTCATCCGGATATTCACTGTTTGCTAAAGTATCTGAAACAGGTATCCAACTGCAAAGGATTACCCATTGAATGTTTTTTTTTAAATTCCATTCAATTTAAATGTATTGATAGTTTGGCTAATTATGGCTTTAGTTTAGATTGCGTAATTTACTATTTATTTCTTAACCAAAGCCGGTGTTTGGGGCACTGTACCCTAAAAAACGTATCAAAAATTATATGGGGTTTGTAAAACAAATGTTTTGACTGATGGATAAGAAAATATTCACAATTTTACGCCCAAAAAGTTTTGTTTCTCTAGACCTACCCCATCAAGCACAAAACCGTAGAACAACATTTTTACAACGTCAATGGGACGTCATCCAGGCGCATTGACGTTAATACGACGTTGTTTTATCAGTTTGTGCCTAGTCCAACGGAGCTGTACTTACGTAATAACATTTCTGTTCCTCAGTACTTAGATGAAGTGGTGATAGTCCATCAAGTGTAGTGCACTGTGACGTGAAGCACTTAAAATGTAAAACATCAAGTTTTACATTGGATGCACTGTGCAAGTTGTATCTATGGGCAATAATAGGCGGCGAGTATGTGCAAAATGGTCTTGGATAGGTCCTAGGGTTCCCAAGGTAATATGAATTAGGAACGCGGAACCCCCTTGTGAGAAACAGGGGGCCTTGTTTTGGATCAGCTGAACAACTGAAAAGGAAAATATGATGGTAAGTTTACAAACAGGGTGCACGGGGCTCTCTCTGTTAGAGATGGAGCCTTGTTTGGAAATTTGAGCAACTTAAAGAAAGGCCCTTTTAAAAATATTACTCAACTATTATTGGGTCTGTATCGCCACATGGTATGCAATGTATCGGTCTCTTGTAAAGCTAACTGAGATAGAAACCAGCTGGGAGTGTGCTAGACAGTGACCCAAAATACCGATAAAAAGAAAAGCATAAAATAACTTTTCCCCATTTAGTTTACTTTTTTAGGTTCATATAACTTAACCAATAAAATCATTACCACCTGTCTGTTTGTAACGTGATTTCAGTATAACATTCATGAATACTCATACTTGTACCTTGCATGAAAAAGTCAGACAATTTCAACCAGTAAGTGACTTTTCCACGCACTTACTCAACCCTATTGTTCGCATGGCATTTCTACTGCATAGTGTGTCTGGATATTGTTTCTGTGCTTTCTTACATCTATGAATGTGCCAATCCCTGCTATGCCAAGACTGTAGCATGCTTATCCAGAGACTTACGAAAACAGAACATTACTACACGATCGTGGCTAGCTTGCATTCCTGATCTTGTACCAACATGTTTGGGACAATTTAGTGGGTAGCGTCAGTAGGCATCATGACGCAAGAACACGTCCTCAATGATCACTGTCTTGCGTTGTGAATGAACAGTGATCATCCAGAATGACATTAGAATCAGTATTGGTTTGATGCGTCGCCATAGTACCACCTGTATGCGGGCTGATGTTGCCATACCTCTAATTAAACATTCTGTGATATTTAAAGACGACCCCTACCCTGTTCTTTTATAATTTACAAAAAGCATATTGAATCTAAATATGCAAAAAATCATAGGATACACTATTCGATTAACACACTTAAGATCAGTATAGATAGAATAACTTAATTCATTTTTATTTCCAAGGTTACTGTATGAGTTTTTTTGTCGGGTATAGTTGAATAATACATGTGTACAATAAGAATATATAGCTTTCACAGAATTGCAATTAAATTTGCTACATACAATAACATAAACTTTATTTCTCTATTTAGATGAATGGAACAGTAATCATGTCATATATTAACATTTTCTTCTGTCTATGTAACACTGGAAGAGGTCAATGCTAATATCGCCAATTTCTGCTTGATGTTTATTTAAATGATAACAACGCTGGTATCACCATTTAACTACTGAGATATTTTACCAGTAAAAGAGGAAACGTTATAAATGCAAACAACTCTGGGATTTTTTTGCTTGACTCCTAGTAGATATGTTTTCCCCTGCTGTACTTGCTAAGCTTGAGTAGAGGAACTGATATATTAAAAAATCTGATGTTGAAAATCTTAAGAATTTACCTTTACTTCATGGACTGTTATATTACCTTTCAGAAAAAAAGAATAAAAATCTGGGGTTACGGAACTAATTCTCTTTCAAGAGGGTTTAACCCCATCCCCACTGTTTTCTGTAACACTATTTAACACGAAGAACATGTCCCGTCTGTGTGGAATAGGAACATTAACCATAAAAGTATACTTTACATTGAAATATGTGGCTGTTATGGAAAAAATCTTGAAGGTGACACCTGGACTTAGAACGTTTAGATCAATTTCAAAAACATAGCTTCCATTGTCTGAAATAAATTACAATTACTCTTGATTTTACATATGAGCCGCAGCATCACGGCCACCAATCCATCTCCTTCATCGCATATACCAGTTGGATTAAATTTTCTGTTTCCTAGTTTTGAGAGCAAAATTTAGAAATCAGGCAATGCTATTCGATGATACATTCATTAAACTTCGACACTGATATTGGTTCTAAGAGGATTTTCTGGTTTACAGTTTAAATTGTTTTTTAATGAAGAAAAAATACATTTTTTCATCTTCAACACATATTCTAGAATCGGTTTATGTGCCAGGGGACACTATTTGAAGTATGTCGAAGGTAAACACCAAGGCCATCGAATAGCATTTTCGGACTTCTAAAATTTTGTATTGTTTAGAGAAAATAACGATTTTGCCTAATTTATGGTCCCTCTCATTAATAGGAAATGGGTCTCTCTTCTTCATAGCACAGTATTGATTTTATGCGATGATGGTTATGGATTGGCGGCCGTGAGCATGAGACTTCCAACAATGTGGTATGTGCGACCAGCAAAGACTCAGATCAGCCTGTGCATACGCGCAGTCTGATCAGAGCATTTGCTAGTCGCTTGAGTATTCTATGATTGTTAAGCTACTGACTGAACACCATTTGGAGATATTCAAGCTTAAAAGGAGGCTGCACTGGCTCGTTTGAGTCTACACTTGTCAAAATGTCACATTGTTGGAAATCACATGTAGCGTCTCATATGTTAAACAATTATTGTATAGTTTAGACTCCATTTGTCACTAGGTTCGCCTTCTGTTTGCATGCACGAGGAGGACAGAAGGGGAGCTTATTAAGAAATGGAGACTAGTCTAACAATCACTATCAATAATTATCATATTATGACGTCGCGTCTGGCAGTGAAATACCGCCCGTCTGGGAGTGAAATAACGCCATGCATTAAAATCGGCAAACCACTGGTGGTTCACAGATTTTCGGGAAACGTTATGAAATGACGCTTTTACCGTTTCACATATGGCAAAACCTTAACATTTTCACGCCTTAAATATGATTTCAAAATCATTTTAAAGTCATATGATAAATAGAAACTAACATTCGTGATCCTGTATTATTGAATTTATTAACTCGTTGCGAATTAGAGGTAAAATGCTCGGCCAGCCTCACATTTTATCTTTTTCCTCAACTCATTAAAAAAATTAATAAAACATGAACATTCATGAAACATCATCAATATATACTTAAAACAAAAAGTAACTTTACACTTTGAACAACCGAATATATCATAACTGTTTTTAATTTTAACAAAATTAAATTTTGCAATGAGTTGCTGGTACCCGCCCTAACCTAATTCACGAAAAAAAACTTCGGTAAATTAATCTTCTTTCGAGTTATCTGTGCTTTCATTAAAAGTACAAAATCAGCATGTCCTAACAAAATCCAAAGTAACCTTGGATCTGAACACGCTCTTTTAAGGGCCATCGATTGCCTATTAAAATACTGCAAGACATTTTGTCTCTGACGTATAGTTTGGTTTTGGCAGCATCTTAAAGTTAGTTCACTTTGAAATTATCTCCATTTGAATTAAAACAATAGTAAACTTTAGTCCCTGCTAAAAGCTTTATCTCAGATGGCATTTGAAGTTTTTGATCAGCGATTTGTTGGGACTTCTGCCCTGAGTATGTGGCAAGATAATCTGATAAATATTCCCATCGGTTTGGAAGAAAAATGGCAAACAACTTCTTATGGGAAATTCCATTGAACGCACTGTAAAGTTCACAAAAAGGGATATGTACGTAAAACGCAACTCTAATTTGTGTTACTCGAAGGGTGATCCGGGCTGATTTGAACTTTAAACAATAATTAAATAGCCTGTTTTTCAGACTGGTTTTTAAAGTTTAAAATTGTCCAGTCGCAAAGCATACACTAACACATCAAAAGTGATGTGTGCTGGAAAAGTTTATTTTGCCTCCTTGCCTCTTTCATTAGGGTATTGTGGTTGCATTTATGACAGCAAAAGCACGGAATTCAACTGCCATATGAATAAATGATCGAACTTTAATATGAAATAAACACATTTAAAATACCTCTCTCCAATACCCAGAAAAGGTATATATGATAACAGTGTAAAGTTACTTTTGGCTTTAAGTATACAATACAAACATAATATTGGCAACAAAATAGCTTTTACAATCTTGACCAAATATTTGGCCAGTAAAACTTCTTAAAGTCCGCCACCTATCCTTCCTGGTTGCTTTGGCTGTTGTCCGTTCGAATGCGGTGGTTCTGTTGTTCTAGATTCATTATTTGTTGTTGCTCCCATTATTGTGCGGGGCTTATCAAGTACAGTACTTAATTGCGTTAAAAGATTTTGCAATCATCTCGCTAGAGAGAGAGAGAGAGAGAGAGAGAGAGAGAGAGAGAGAGAGAGAGAGAGAGAGAGATGTTTTGCTTTCATTGGCGTAGAACCCTTTACGCAGGTTACGCACGTGCGTAATAAAAATAGTAAAATTCAAGGTAGGTCACTAAACGTGATAAAACGTGATTTTCCATACAATAAGGAACTGCTTATAAAGGAAAGAATTCGCTCCCTCTGGGAGCGAAGTCTTTCCTTTTAGAGAAGTTTCCCATTTTGAAAAGAAACGCAATTGAGGTGAATCATCGCTTGATCCAGTAGTCTCCCTTTGACGTGTGTAAGTTTTTTTATTGTCTTCTTGGTGTCATGTGACTGTTTGTGTTCTATGACCCTTCCTCACGGTGTCGTGGATCGGTCTGCAGTGTTTGATTGTGACATTTCCTGGAAATACTCACTTATTACATTTCATTTATAAACATGAATATGTATAATTGGGCCTCGCCGCGAGAAAACCTGTCTTCGGAGGTTGGCGAACAACAAAGGCGCAGACCAGCCTGCGCATCCGCGCAGACTGATCAGCGCCTTTGATATTCGCTTTTTGGAAAGCATCATGTCTAAACTTGCTACGAGCGAAATTTCAATTTTCTAGCTAGTCTCTGTGGCTGAGCAGACTGGTTTGTGTCTCGATTTTTCGGAAACCCCGAAGACAGGTTTTCTCGCGACGAGGCCCATATTTAATCATTAGCATACCAGATCATCATGATGGCTTAGCTTTATATGAAACCCTGGAAGGGTCTTTAGGGATACAGGGATATTGGCCAAAAACTTAAAGGGATATGGGATATTTTTGTAAATATTTAAAGGGATACGGGATACTTGGATAAATTTTAGGGATATGGGGATACAATGCTTTCTGAATTTGGGGGATATTTGCCATGTTTATTTTAGGGATATGGGATATTTTTCAAAATAATTAAAGGGATATGGGATACCAGGGCCTCTTATATGCACTCTACTCAATTAGCTCACATGAGAAGCAACAAAGAAATTTCTAGTATACAAGATCGTAGTTTCCACTGTTTTTATCGACATATACTTAAGGAATAAAGAAACGCAACAAACACTTTGAGTCATTGTAAGTATACAATATGATGCAAGTTTTTAGTGCAAATGATATCTATCCATAGGAGTAGTATGTGTCCGTCAAATTACAGCAGGTTAAAAGTAATTATTGATAACCTAACAATTTTGGTATGCGTGTAACCAGCCTGACCCCCCGTGGTAAACTGCTGAAACAGGGTCAATAAAAGCAAAGTTTGAATCAACCATCGCTTAATTGTTTTAAAAAGTCTTGGCATAGATTACGGATCAAGCCAATGATCAAATGACGACGTTTCTGTAGGATTCTGAAACGGCTTAACGTCATTAACGTCAACTCTGAATACTGCGTGAAACGCGTAAACTTTCTTTTCTGAGTGAGTTTTATTCATTACAAGGACGTTTTGTTCAAGAATTATGTCTTGAGATCTTCAGACGTCAAAAAAAACTCACTTCTGACGTCAAAATTCGATATCCTACGTTTTAATGGTTTCCATGATGTTTATGTGTTTTTCTAATGATAAAATGGTCCGGAGACAAAGTTTAGGTTACAGTTAAGAAGTTTGGTGTTCACTCTCGGCATGGAATCAGATGTTTTCTCTTGCATTATGCTGTGTTTTGTTTGGCTAACGTCAATATAAACACCCTACCAGCGTAATTCTACGGTATCTTAAAAGTCAGTTTTACCCAAGAAAGCATGTTCTGATATCTCTTGGTTTATCTTATCCCGTATATCCACCAGCGACCCATACCCGACGGCTCTAACTGACGTTTATCACTTATTCACTACCATCGTGCATCTTGCCATTCAAGTAGCGTGTTTTGACGCAATATTTGACTGCATTACGAATATGATTGGACGTTTGTTTAATTTGCACATTGTCAAGTCGACGCCAAATAACCAAACATGGGAAAAACGGGGTTTCTTGATCTTTATTATGACGTTAACGTCATATTTTACGTTTTCATATGTTTTCAACTTGTAGCGTAAAATGTAGCATTAAAATGACGTTTTGGTATTTCATTGCATGCTATAAATACTCAATAAGAAATTTTCAAAAGAGATTTCACCAAACCGTCATTTAAACACGCAAAAATTATATTTTTGTCTGTTGCGTTTCTTTATTCCTTAAGTATATATTAGTAGACCCCGTACCAACACTTGGAAAAGATAAAAATCGAACAGTCGCATGTCGAAAGACCAGTGACGTCATTGTTACGGTATGGTGACATCATTACGTTATGTCTCATCAAAGCGTTTTCAAGAACCTTTGAACGTTTTTTTCATAATATGAAATTTGATATTTAAGTATGAGATAGGGGGAGTAAGTCAATCGTGCAATAGCATATCATGTAGTATATCGTTGGTTCGTTTACAAAACCTAGTATGCGCACTTTTTTTTTTGCCAAACCCTGTTTTTAGCATGGTGCCAATAAAGACAGTCCAGCGCACCAGGTCACAAAACCTTGTATGCAATAGACAATAAAAAATTGTTGTTTTGTGACGTTCCAAAAGCTAGCTTGTTACCTCAATTAGTCAAAATTACCAGTTCTAAAACCTCGTAAACGTAAATTTGATAAGACAAAAACAGGTAATCTTTATCTGGTTTATTTGAGGGTTCCAAAGGGTGTCTAGGAGTACTTTCTCGCGAATTCATGCATAAATTTGTCATGAGAACTTGTTTCTCGCCTTCAATCAGTTTATTTACGAAAATGCAGCAGATACGAGAATTTGTAAACTCGCCTCATTTGTGGATGTCATATGGGCCTCGACGCGAGAAATCTGTCTTCGGGGGTTTGCGAATAACACAGGCGCAGACCAGCCTGCGCATACGCGCAGTCTGATCAGCGCCTTTGTTATTCGCTTTTTGCAAAGTACCATATGTAAACTTTCTACAGATGAAATTTCAATTTTCTAGCTAGTCTCTGTAGCTGAGGAGACTGTTTTGAAACTCGCTTTGTCGGAAACCCTGAAGACAGGTTTTCTCGCGACGAGGCCCATATTATACGAGATTTTGCCCCCATAAATAGAAATGGCAACACAGGTAACGTGGATACGTCATATGCAACTTATATGTCTCAAAAGTAAGTAAGTAAGTAAGTAACGACTTTATTTAGTATGGGTAATCCAATTGACGAATCAATCTTCCTTATGGCCCTCAAACATGAGGAAAATACATATATCCAACAATAAAGAACACCTACACCCTACACACATATACATATGGGCCATGACGTGAGAAAACCTAGCTTCGGGGTTTCTAACAAAGTGAGATTCAAACCAACCTGGTCCGCTACACAGGCTAGCTAGAAAATTGAAATTTCACTCGTAGCAAGTCTAGGTATTGTACTTTTCAATAAGCGAATAACAAAGGTGCTGATCAGACTGCGCGGAAGCGCAGGCTGGTCTGCGCCTTTGTTGTCTGCAAACCCCCGAAGACAGGTTTTCTCGCGTCGAGGCCCTATAATAAAACAACAACGAATGCTAGATGGCCCTCTAGCTGGCTATGCAAATTAAACATATTTACCTTTTAACCAGAATGTACAGTTTTGAACAAAGGAAATTAGAGTCACAGAATTTTTTTATATCAAGTGGAATATCAAAAGGAATATAACTACCTTTAGTTACCTTTGTATCTATTTTATTAAAACGCAACTTGTCTTTATTGAGTTTCGAAAATTGGCAAAATGTCGTATCTGCAATATAAGGTTACATCATCTCGTATATTTTTTCAAATGTATCACATTTTGCTAGAAACATAAAACTCTGCCAATGTATTACTTGTACCCATTAAATAAACTTAAAGAGATTAAGTCTGCAACTATGAACATTTTTCGAAAAAAAAATATTTCTTTTTTAAATCATTTGTAAAAGCAGAATTAAGTTAAGTTTTCACAATAAATCTGTTCCCTATAGCTAAAAACTGCACGGAAAAGTGAATTATCTTGTAAAACTGGTGTTTTTTCTCTTGTTGTTAATTATTTGTGTCCCTCCAATAATTATAGACAGTCAAGTTTTAACATAAATGCATTTGTTTTGATACTGATAATTTGTAAAGATTTATGAAATTGGTAAAAATGTATACCTGAATTTTAGCTTTTTACTGTGTTCTTGAAAAATAGAAACATTATTTCAAAATTTAAAAGATCAAAAGTTACAGACTATGCAGCTTTAAAGTATGCTTTCAGTCTGAATATCACAACAATATAACAAAAACAAGCAATCGAGAATGTTTTGTCTCTCCTGTAAAATTTACTAAAGTGTACGTTCGAGGTTTTGTAAACAAACAAACGATATGACTTTTTGGTTACTGTAAAGGCAGCACCTCATGAATGCGGAAAAGATAAAACAATGTTTCATACACCATTAAAACGGCCAAGCTTTGATCTTTTGCTTGGCATATAGCATACATTTCTAACGCTTTTGTCGGTGGAGTTATGAATGTATTTTCATTACATATTGACACCCTCGTATGTTCAATATGTCTTCAGTGGGAAGGCAAAATATCAAATTTCTCCATCAATCACTGTGGTAGCGGTTAATAGACTCATGAAGGCAGCATAAACCAAATATATAAAAAAGCCATTGAAATATTTTCTAAGTTCTCATAGCTGTCATTTTGTTAAAAAAATATTTTCATTAATCCGAACTCCTACAGACATATTTTCAAAGTGTCTACATTGTGAAGGCTAATTATCAAAGTGCTCCATCAAAAACTGTGGTAGAAGTTGATCGGCCCGTGTAAGCATTATCATAGCATAAACTCTATAAAAAGCCATTTGAGAATTACAAAGGGAAATAACTCTAACAGAATTGGAACCTAGCCTGGAAATAGTTGTCTTGTAAATATGAATATGTTTGCAAGGTTTGACAAAATTCCAGCAATGACGTTTTAAGATATGAAGCAAACAAAACGTTACGGGCGTACGCACGCATGTACGCATGAACGGACGCACGGACAACTTGAAAACAGTATATCCCGCAATCACAATTTGCGAGGGTATAAAAATGTTTATCAGTTACCTCTCATATCAACTGAATTGATGCACGATGCCTGATAAACATTGCCTATCTCACGGCATGTGCCTTTATCAGGTCATGATGACGTTGCACCTTTTTGAATGGCGTCGCTAATGACCTGAATCAATACAAAAACCGAAAATTACGTCATAATCGCTAGTTTGAAGAGGAAACAATGGGTAAACTGATAAATGGAATACCAGGTTCACGTAATTTGATATCAAGTTTACCAGGCTCGGCTTTGAGAACGCATGTTGACTCGCTCGACAAGCCTCGCGATGTCAACAAGCGTTCTCAAAACCTTGCCTGGTAAACTTGATATCAAAAGACACTCACCTATAGATCTCACACAGTAAGAGTATTGTCCGTCATGGATAGAGTCCAATAGAAAACAGGTGTAGCAGCTTAATATCGTTATTCATTCATTCAAGTTCATTCAGAAAAAAAATAATAACACTGCAGGTAAAACAATTGTACGGATTTAGCGATAAATAATGATCATGACATGTAAATCCTCGGTGGCTCAGTAGGTAGAGGGGCAACTGTAATAATATGCACACGAGCTATGTAAAAAGTTAAGGGTTCGAATCCCATTATTTAGCATTTTATAGGCTTATTGATATGCTCTAATTTTATTCATTTGTTTCCATTGTGTATTTTCTTTTCTAGATGTTTTTATATTTTGTGTATTTTTCTTTATATTTTTTAATATTTTATTTTTTTCAATTTTTATATTTAATTTTTATAAACGAATAGTATTTTATTTCAATATATATATGATATAAAAAGTTCATAAATGCCAGCATAGTGAGATTTTAATCGCAATACTGAGCATCAAAGGATCAGGTGAGCATGCAGAAATACGCAAACTCACCAGAGCGTTTGCCGCTCGCATACACAACGTACTGTGTGGATGTAGAAAAGACTCATTTTAACTTTAATTATTGCATAAAAACCCGTGTCGCACGCTATTAACAACCGTGTTTTAACCGGCAAAAACCAATGTATTAATCAGGCAATTTACGTGCTGTTGATGAACAGCTTTTCTATTTTACATATACGCATTCTAGGCCGTCACAAAAATTGACGTACATGTAATCAACAGTAGCGTGTATAGAAATGAACGTAATTCAGTGGCGTTAGGATGACGTAAGTTTTTGCTCTGGAACAGGGTTTTTCAAAACCTGCGAATCCTTCATGCTTTTGCGCGCCATTATAGTAATGCAAAAATGAACTTTTCGAAGCGTTTTCCCCAAGTTTTCAAGTGACAATATGACTTTATGCAATAATAACGATCAAATATAGTTATAGTTTTCTGGTACACTAACGTCTGCTAGACCCTTCGTGGGTCGTTAAAACCATCGCTTTTAACTGGTTTTCCTGTAAAGCCTGAAATATCGACATAAGCCTTTTTGTTCAAAGGCGGATCCACGACTCCAGGAGAGGGGATTCAGATAAATTAGGGAGGGGGGGGTCGATTTGCAGATGATCTCTCATTTTTCTTGAATATCCCTTTAAAAATGAAATAATCTGTTCCGAAGCCCCCTGAACCACTTCTGGGTCCACCACTGTTTGTTACAGTGCTAGGTAATTCAAACTGCCCACTGCAGGAGTAAGAACAAGAAAAAAAAAGGAAAATAAAAACTCAGGGATTCGAACCCTCAGAAAAAAATACAGGTTAGAAAATGTTAATATTGCTACTTAATCACTGGACCACTGGTCTGTGACACCCAATGATAGCTTTAATGCATTAGTTAGGATATAACTACCAATATCCTCGTTTGTTTACCTGTCTAAATGCTTTTATTGTCAATAGACCTCTCCGATTACAGTTATAATTAGTGACGTCACTGTACTCTATACAAATTTTACCTCTAGTATTCTCTATTTATAACGTTGGGCCTTGCCACTCAGAGTACTTACCTATAAAAGGATCGGGAGGTACATTATATATAGAACCAAAGGCTGGGAGTGTCCCGGATGCTCGATTGTGTAACGTCGTCGCACCAGTAAAGCGCGTCAGTGCCAGCGTCAAAGTCAGCCACGTCAACGTATTCATTTCCCTCTATTAACTGTCTGAAAACATGATCGTACAAGTTAATTGATTTAACAATTCATAGGTTTAGATAAACAAAACAGTCAGCGTAAAATTGTAAATATTTTCTTACCCATCAAGTTTAGCATATGTTTTAGCTGCTCAAAAGAACCGTCTCATTGACACGGTTCTTTATAGTACCCACAACATATGTTTTGGTTGAGAATGAGAAAATTAAACTTCTTTACTTTACGCACTCTTAACTAAAGTCCTGTAACGCTTTGATAGACTAGGTACATGCAGCCCTCCAACAACATTTGTACTATTTAGGAAATATACGGTTTACTTCAAAATAATATTTCCAATAAAACATATGCTCTTGGTGCTTGAAAGAAACGCCACAGGCACACAGAGCATATATTTGATAAGAAATTATTACAAAAAATCATAAAACACCATAATGTAATCTGAATTCAGTGTATCCCAATAATATTCGAAATAACAGGTACTTTGAGTTCCAATCATCGAGATTCTACATCAGCGCTCTAGATCGACAACATTGATACTAAAAATATAAGATTTGATTTAAAATAATACAGTTTCTTCTAACTTTCCACCATTGCACTGAAGAAATCCTGCAATAGTTGGACTGTTTCGCATACTTTTACATGTAATTGTAACGTCTTTCAAGGGCCAAGACGATATTACACCGTCATGTACTGACGTCATTTTGCAGCGTAAGCTGGCGTGCGCTTTCCTCGCTATTTCAATTCTGTGACTTTGTTTCAACCCTTAAAGCGCCAAGAAAAAATGCATCTGACAATGTCGTCTGCCGAAGTCGTCTGCTGCAAATAATTGCCTAACATTACTGACGAATTAAGTATAGAAGCAAACAGCGTGGACCCAGAACAGACTGCCCCTATAGGAGCAGTCTGATCTGGGTCGACACTGTTTGCCATAGAGGCTACTTAAACATTTCAGCAGACGAGAAAAGCAGACGAGTTTTGTTGATATTGGCGCATTAACCCGTTTATTTTCAGCAAACAGTTTGAGCCAGACAAGGCCCAACACAACTTCGGGTCTGATCTGCATAAATCAGTTGGATACCCTGTTGGTGAATTTGAAAGGACGTTGTTTTGAAGAAAAAGAGATAATCCTTTAAAATCTGCAGACGAAAAAAACATGCAGAATCACCGCACATGCGAATATTTCAGCATGAGATAATCAATTTCATCAGCATGATGCATTTTACCTTTTCAAACTAACTATTTGCCTGCTAGAAAATTTTGCATGCTATTTTGTAATCTGTTCATTTTTTTCCAAAGTCATTTTTTAAAAATTCTTTCAGGAATACCATCATCTAGATCCTGATCTGGGTGTACTAAACTGTTTGCAAATATTATCAGTAGTAAAAAAGTAGCATTGCAACTAAAACGGAACACAGTTTTTTCGTTTTTAAAATTTACATACAAATTTACTCCACACTGAAAGTTTGCATGTGCATAGAAATAGGAAAACCCTAACTAGATTTTAATTTTGGCGGAGAATGATATCAATCTTACTGCTCTGATATCTTGTAAAAATAAACAACTCAGTTTTTGTTGTTCAGTACCAAATTTTGTACCGTCGGTAATATTTGCACATCTGTAAAATGTACATTCGAGATTACAGCAGACGATTATCTCATTTAGTTAAGGCGTCAGATGGTGTGGCTTACGATGCAATCCACGCTGTTTATATAGGATAATGGGTAATTTTTGCGCTTATTGCCTTCCAAATACATGTACTATCATTTTTGTCTGCTCTCGTCTATCTACATATCTGTATGTTTCTTTCATGTGTCTGTATGTGCGAGCGTACAACCTGACTGACACGTACAGTCCTTTAAATGCGAATAAAAATAGCTATTTTTTTATCAACCAGTGCAAGTTTAAAAACAATCAATCCTTAATATTGAGATCACTTGTTTGGATTACCTCTTATAGACTTCGAGCTAAAAAAAGGTCCTGCTTCCCCCCTAGGGAATTTTGCAGGCATATCCTATCTTAAAGAAAATTTCAAGCCGCATCTTTTAAGAGATGTTTGCACTCTGTGCTATGGGGCGTTAGTCTCTGACAGCCTGTTACATATGTTACTGTAACAAGCTAAGGAAAAAATCAAAATGAAAGTTTGAGCTACAGAAAGAAGACATTAAACCATCTAATTATTCAAATTTCTTATGTAGTACGCAAGCTGGATGCCTAAACTACATAAAAGCAGCATTTTAAACAAAAGTACAGTCTTCAATGGTGTTATATGCGTTACATAGATTAAATTTCCCTTTGAAAGTTGAAATGGTGACTAACATCATTCATTTTACAGACGATTTGTGCATTTTTACAAGTGTTTTTAATCTTAGTTTACTAAAATACTTATTTGACTGATAGAAAAAAACAAAGTTTGCTTTTCTATCTCAAGTACATTGTTTTATATGAGCTATTAAACATCCCTACCCCCAATTTTAAGTATCCAATTTTGGTATCTATTATTTAAGAAAAATATATGAAAATATTTGACGCTCGTGGATATCTTACATTTTTGGCACTGTCTTGCTAATGCAGTAAAGAATCATACATTTGCAAGTTTGACATCAGGATCAGAGCACTTATTAAAGTATGTAACGTATGTTACATGGCATAATGTAGGAGCTAGGAAATTATCTTGGAAGTAAGAGATGATATTTCAGAAAAAATACCGTTTTTCACATGTTTTCCTATTTATCTCTAGCCTCTGGTGCCTTAGTCCTAGTAATTACAGTCGTTGCTGATAATAAGCCCGTGGCATTGTGTTACCTATGTTATATATAACCTTTTTAATCACATATTTCCTAATGCCTGTAATATTAAAATATATAGACATATAGATAGAAAATAATAGTTCTCATTTAAATGACACAATTCAATAAATATTCCTATTAAATAGAATTATTCAAAAACAATCTTTATTCAAGTCACCCTCGCAATGTCTATCATTGTGTCTGCTTCTATTGCAAAATAATCACCCATTTCATCACAACCAGTAGAATCATGGCATTGTATTAGGACTGCAAACTGAGTACAATCCTGTTCCTCTCCACCCCTTTGGGAATTGTGCAGACATATCCTACCTTAAAGAACAATTCAAGCTGCATCAAATAAGTGATGTTTGCACTCTATTAACTAGGGGGTTAGCCTGTAATGGTATGATACGTATGTTACCATATCAATTAAAGAATAAATGAATTGAAAGTCTGAGAAACAGAAAGAAGACATAAAACTATCTATTTATTTGAATTATTCATGTAGTTTGCATGCTGAATACCTTTGATACATAAGAAAAGATGTTTTAACAAATATACAGCTTCCTATGGTGTTATATGTGTTACATTAATTAAGATTCTTTTTTAAAATTGGTAATTGTGACAAACATCACTTATAAGCATTTCGTGTGATCCTCCTCTTTAGCCATCAAAAGACTTAAATTTCTTTGTATGTGTGGCCAGTGCAACTTGACTCAGCCAAACTTGAATCCTTAGCATTCTTCAAAAGCAGAAACAGCATGTCAGTGTCATGGGATCAAACACCTGATTAAATATGGGTTTAATGCCATTTCACATATATGCATACAATGGAGTATGGCTCTGGTATATATCTCTTCCTGTGAAGTGGCAAGAGCAATCTAACTGCAGCTGCCTCTGCATCCGTGCTAGTCAAATGATTACTTTGCTCTGATTTTGCTAAATCTATGTCTCTACCGTGTACCTCTAAGAATACTTTAGGATTTCTGACAATAGTCAAACAGAAATTTGATAGGCTGCTTTTTTGCATCATTTTCCATGGAACCTATCCAGTCTTTTGGTGCTTAAGTCCTCAGGTTAGATCAATAGTATTTTGCTGCGCCCAAAGCACTTTATAAGTTTTCTTTAGTTATAATGTTGACTCTTGATGGTTTTGGCAGACCATTTGTAACAATTTCTGTTACACATTGAAAGTTATCTGGTATAAGAGAAAGAATATGAAGTTGGACATTGCCATCAATTATGTTTGCAGTTGGTTGTTTTTTTATGTCAGTACATTGAAACATGTCTTAAAATAATGTAAAACCTATGATTTCTCAGTTTTTGTAGCTATATCATTAGCTGTTGCATTCAAAAGAAGGAAAGTGGACTATAGGTAGAATGGGATAACCAGTAGTTCGATATTATGCTTTATGGAAGATTTATACAGAGTAAACAAGTTGATAAGGTGCCTCATTTCATGATCCATTGAAAACACTGAAATTGAAAACACTTGCCTCTGACTGTGTAATAAAAAAAGATGTCACGACAATGCCCTTGCTCATTTATTATGACGAGTTATATATGTTACATCCTTTAATAAGAGCTCTTATCTTAGAAACTTAGTAAATCATTGAATTGAAAGGGTCTAAGTTGCGCTCTGCTCATCCTGCGTTTCATTGCTTTACCTGCTGTGATACATCTAGTTCGTTTATCTAAAGTGAAAGAGTTACCTCGGTTTCAGCACTTCAGAAGTACTAAGACTTCAAATAAGTTTTTGAATGCTTGGGGAAAGATAATAAGTGCAGAGACATTATTAGATGAAAATATGTGGGTTGCATGTATGGAAAGGCTACATTTATAAAAGTTAACCAGCTAAGATATGATTCTTTATCACAGAAATATCAAGGTACATCAGTCCAGGTACCCATTGCTCTTAATGGCATAGTTTTCCTCCTTGTAAAGTTTTAGTCTTTCCCCTACTTGCAGAGTATCACTTGAAACACATACTCAAAGAGCCACCTACTAGGAATTCATATCAGTTTCCGAATGTTCCAAGCCATAAATGGCAAAATTGGAAAGTTGATAATGGCTCATCAATTTTAAGTGGACTGGTGGTAAAATTGAACAACAGTAAATGATTGAAATATTGTGTAATGATTCTACTAGTTGCAAGGAGGCATGTGATAATAATGATTACCACAGAAGCAGACAACGACAAACGTTTAACATGACTGTTAAATCGATGAAAAATAGTTTAGACCATTTCATTTATTGTATTTTCTTGTAAAAATGTAAAACTATCTTTTCTATTTGTTGCTCTATATTTAGCATTATATGCACAGTATTAGGAAATGTGTCCAAAGGGTCATTGATAACATCTGTAACACCAGTCCATGGGCTTGATAATCAGAAATGAATATAATTTCTAGTGTTTTGGCAACATTAAGTGTCCTAATCTTTAACTTAATGACATCTTGTAGGTATATGAGCAAGACAGACTAAGAAAATGAAAAAATATCCACACGCTGTAATCGCTTTCATGTGTTTTACTTAAACGGTAATAACAAAATTTGCTTCTCTGTAAAACTGGGAGTAGGGCTGTGTATTAGCTCCTATAAGACAATATATTTAAGATAGAAAAGCAAACTTGGTTCTTCCTATTCATCAATTGAGTATATGTTTGTAAAATCTAATAAAACAGTTTGAAACCAAGTCATAATTGTTGTTTAACTAAATGACGATAGCCACAATTATAGCTTTTAAAATATAATTAGGTTCATGTAACGCACATAACACCACAGTTAGCCGTATTAATGTTAAACAGCTTCCATATGTAGTAAAGACATCCAGTATAAAGACTATAAGAATGTCAATTTATTAGATAATTTTAATGTCTTCTTTTGGTAGCTCAAACATTCAAATTTCTTATTTTCAAATTGATATCGTAACATATGTAACAAGCTGTTACAGGCTAACGCCCCGACTTACAGAGTGCAAACATTTCTTATTAAATGTACCTTGAATGGTTACATAAACTGTAATTTGTCTGCAGAATGCCAAAGGGGATTAGGATGGAGCAGGCCCTTACTCAGCTTGATGTCAAAATACTGTTTGATGATTTTACTTATCACGCTAACATATGTAACGCTCTCTGATCTTTAAAACTTGATGACAACTAGCAGATCTATAAGTCTTTATCATAGGAGCCAGTTTAAAATCCCAAAACAATGTAAGATATCCAACAGCTGCAAGTTTTTTCACAATTTTAGCTCAAACTTTCAAACTACATTTTCTTTATTTGATATAGTAACGCATGTAACACGCTGTTTCAGACTAACGCCCCTACATAGAGAGTGCAAACATCCCTTATTCGATGCAGCTTAAGTTGTACTATAAGAAGGAATATGTTTGCAAAATTCCCTCGAGGAGATTAAAACATTTTAGGCATATCTTACATAAAGACAATGAGCTTGCCCATTTATTACATCAGGTAACATATGTTACAGCCTCTGATATTAAAATTTTTGCAACAAACTTGCAGATTTATGATTCTTTTCATATAAGCAAATAAATTATAAACAATGAAACACATTCATCAACTGCAAATATGTTTTAACTATTTTCACTTTAGTTTTAATACCAAACATTTCACCTTAAAACTGGGTAGGGGTAGCGTTGTTTAATTGCTTATTCCAGAAAAAAATATTTAAGATAGGGAAACAAATTTTAATTTTTCTGTTAGCCAATTGCATAAGCTAGTCAGACATGGTTAATAACATTTTGCAAAACACATAGAGAGATTGTGAATGTAAATGATGTTAGCCACACTTGCAAATTTTAATGGGTTATCTGATTTATGTAACGCATATGACACCTTAGGATGCCGCAATTTTGTTCAAATGGCTGTCATACGTAGTTAAGATATCCCGTATGCAGACTATATGAATGATTTTTAAAGATAAATATTTGAATGTCTTTAATTTGTAGCCCAAACTTTCAATTTACTTTTTCTTAGTTTGATTAAGTAACGTATGTTACAGGCCCTAACAGACTAACGCTCCGGAGCACAGAGTGCAAACATCTCAAGACTCTGCTTTTAATTCTCTACAAGATAGGATATGTCTGCAAAATTCCCTAAGGGGGGGGGGGAAGCAAACCCATTCTCAGCCATCCGTCTAATTCTTTCATTCACTTAATGCTGCTCACAGTGAAAAATCAAACTCCTATAACTTTCTTATTTGTGAACAAAAACATCAAGTGTGGTAAGGCATTTTCTCAGTTACATTTGGGTACCGAAATAATTCAGATTTGCTGAAGTTTTCGATTTTGCAGTTTCGGGACCTCCCTTTCAGTGAGTGAGACAATGCATGTTACCTATGTTACGAAACGTCATCAAACATTTATGACGTCACTTGTCTCGCACTTTGACCCTGGATAAATTTCTTTTAATCTGTAAGTCCTGATGACTATAGATTGATCAAGGCATTTTGTCACCAAAACTTCTTTTTTTTATATATATATTATTGCTATTTGGCTTGAATCATGGTCAATTGATTAACTGTAGATTTTCTTAAAAGTATAAAATGAAAAGAAAATATACTTTTTTTGTAAATATCAAATCTATGTTGTCCCGTGAGTTGAAAACTCGTTAAAATTCCGATGTTTTCAAAACTCTCGAAGCAATTTATTAAATGGTTCTTGGTTTAAGGTAATCTTTGTAGCTTAATAAATTCTTACTTTGGGGCTTATACTTTAAGGGCATTATAAATTGCTTGTCAGTGTTCAATATAGAGATCAATCATGTATTTTTTTCTATTGTTTTGCATCTGCTGGACCAAGAGACTGGCATTTAAACTCGAGCCAGAAAGGCGAGGGTTCTAACGAGCCCCTCGGGGTACTAGCAGATGTTAGTGTATTAGAAAACCATGTCTGGTCGTTACTAAATCATTTTGTCACTCGAAAACTTTGTAAAAACACTTCGAAAAGATAAGTGTTGTATTACTATAATAGTGCGCAAAAGCATGAAGAACTCGTAGGTTTTGAGAACACCTATTCCAGAGCAAAGACTTATAGCGTCATCCTAACGCTACAAAATTGTGTTCATTTCTTTGCACGCACTGTTGATGGCGTCCTTTTTTGTGACGGCCTACCTATAGAATGCGTTTACGTAGACTTCAACCGCTGTGCATTAACTTTAACCGCTGTATGGGTTTCGATGGTTAAAACATGGCTGTTAATATCATGCTACACTGCTTTTATGCAATAAAACATTTTGCATCATGAATTTTGCCAGCTTCTGATTTAAAAAAAAATCCCCCGGGAATATCACCGTGAGAGTGTCAGAATATAAGAATTCTTCATGAGTTTGTCACCATGTCGCATCTAAGCGTTTTCAGGACTTTCTGGAAGCCTTTTTCATGTTTTTTTCCAATATAAAATGAGGTATTTAGTGGTAAGCAAGAAAAGGAATCCATTATTCGTGTGAGGACGGGATAGAAAAAAGACCGTCTTTCGCGATCACCGTTTGTTATCACTTGGCAGGCCTTGTGATGCCAATCGGTGATCCTTGGGACGGATTTTTCTATCTCACCTTCACACTCATGATGGATTCTTTTATTATATACAAAGTAATGAAATACAAGAAAATATGATTAAATATAAAGCATATTTTAAAAAGGCTGATTTTCACAGCCGTGAAAATACAAAAAGCTGTATTTCACTGCAGTGAAAAAATAAGTTGCATTTCAAGGGTGAAATTGGATGTCCTCTGCTTTCTCCATTGGCATCTTTGAGCCCACTTAAGAGTTTCAAGCGCCTGTAACTTTCTTTTTAGTGGACAAAAACACAAAGTGTGGGTACTCATTTTTTTTAGTTAGATCACAAGGAAAATTTTGGTAATTAAATTGTCAGGATTTGCTGAAATTTTCACTTTTTCTACTCCTGCTCCTATGGTTTCAGTTTTGGCCGTCTTTGCACATTATGCAACGTCATCATGAATTGACGTAATGTGCGAACATGTATGACGTCATTAAGTGCAAAAAATCTGTTTTGCTTATAATTTTATATAATTTTTCAAAATAAAAAGAAAATTCAATTTTTTGGAATGAATATGCCATTTATTTCATCTCGTGAAGCGAGAAAGTGCATATTTCCCTTCACTCTATGAAATAAATGGCATATTCATTCTAAAAGTTTGAATATCCTCTATTATATTCTTGCTCACCACTAAGTGCCTCATCTTAAATTGGAAAAAAACATGAAAAAAAGACTTCCAGAAAATCCTGAATACGATGATATCCGATGTGGTGACATCATTTTAACATTACAATGACGTCACTGATCGACGAACGGCCTGTGTGCGGCCGACGTGCGGCTGTCCGTTTTTATCTTTCCCTAGGGCTGGTACGGGTATGTGAGACTATAAGAATCTATCATGAGTGTAAGGGTAGGATAGAAAAATGACAAACGGTGATCCCGAGGGACGGGGTTTTCTATCTTTCCCTCACACGAATAGTGGATTCTTTTTCTTGCTCACCACTGTTTTTTATTCATTTATTTGTTTATTTATTTTAAAATAAGCTTCCAGCAGTTCGTGCTCACGTACAATTGAATGTATATACTTGTCACAAGAAACGATAAATCCTCTCAGTTTATCTCTTTTCTCCTACTCAATCAAATGTAGGATTCTCTAAATAGTCCCTTTTGGAACTATTTTTTAAATTCTATATTAAATGACCACAAGGCTACGATACTGGCGTACTTTGAATCGAACGATAGTCCCTACTATAATAACTAAAGTTTGATTCGAACACCTATTATCGCTACTAGGGTGACGTCACGAACCTACTGGAGATGGTTGGAGCACCGTTACTGTAGTAGATAGGCTGGTTCCCTACTTCAGACATATCTAACGATGGGTTCAAGATCTAGCACGATGGGTGCAAGATCGGTCATTAGCGTCAAAATGATATGATTTTGTAAAATAAACCTAGCTGAACATAATTTTTGGTCCCACTTATTCGTAATTGATTATTAGACAGCGATGTGCAGTTTATAACATCCTTTTTGTCTACGACGAAGAATTGAAGTGGAGCTTACAGGGCTATTATTTTTGCTTACTTGCAAACCAACTAAAAGTTCCAACTTAAGTCGTTCGGGTGTAAACGTGCGTGCGCATCTATTACGTAAGAACTATAGTAGGAACTTTAGTTCGATTCGAAGTACGCCACTGTTTATCAAATGGTCTTTTAAATGAGATTATGCTGCCTTTAAAAAGACCATGGCTTTGATGAAGTTACTGTAGTACTGTAGAATCTCGTAAATTCGAAGTCTTATAGACCTGGGCCCAGTTATATAAACATTTTGATTGGTTGATTGCCTGTTAAATTAACGGTCTGTTAAAATTTTCACCAATCAGGTTTGACGTTACATTGTAACGTCAAACCTGATTGGTTGAAAATTTAACAGACCGTTAATTTAACAAGCGATTAACTAATCAAATATTTTATGCAACTGGGCCCAGAAGTTTCATTTCGAAGTATCAGTGGATCGAAGTATCGGAAGGTAGAGCTAAAATTATATATAAGTTCGTTTTTTTTTTTATCAAAAATGTGTTTTGGATGCAAGAAACGCGCCCAAAATATATGTTTTATAGACAGATGTATGTATCAAAGTAGGTTATAAATAGGCCCTATTCTCTCAGTCTGAATGTATTGTGTCCGAAAATTTTATTCGAGTTTGCGAGTATTTTGAACAATCGAAATTCGAATTTTCGCGGTTTAACTATAATTTTTTTTATCATGAACGTTACAAGTTTCCTCAAAAGTATAATATGTTACGCTGATTACTGAAGTCATATGATTCAATTCGATCAATAAATCAAATTTAAAAACTCATATGATAACAAATGTCTTATTCATATTCGATTTATTGTTACTGTTCTGTGTACTGTCGTGCTATAAATGTGATAAACATACTTGTTTGTTTTATGCAATAAAATGGTGTTACTTCTGAAAATGTTATTATACTTGCAGGAGGGTTGTTTGATAAAAATCATACGAAACCTCTATATAAAGGATGCAATTTCCATCAATGTGGCATTTTGACAAGTGTAGACTCAGACGAGCCTGTGCAGCCTCCTTTTAAGCTTAGAAACTCTAAATTATGTTTAGTCAGTAGTTTAGTCAGTAACACTCATAAATTATTCAAGCGACAAGCAAAGGTTCTGATCAGACTGCGCGTATGCGCAGGCTGGTCTGAGCCTTTGCTGGTCGCACATTGTTGGAAATCTCATGTCGCGGCTCAAATAATTATCGCATTGTATCGTATTACATAGACGATCTTACATGAGTGCTCACGTTTTATTCAATTTATCAATTGCGTTGGGGAAACGCGCTTAAATGCCTGGCTTGTCGAGCATTTTATCGCTTTTTCGAAAAAGCGAGTTTAATAAATCCATTAATACAGGATCCAGAATGTAAGATTCTATTTATCGTATGATAGAAAAAATTATTTTGTAATCGCGTTTTTGGTGTAAAAACTTCAAAATTGTGGCATTGTGTTCAAAACAATGGATGGGCGTCATTACATAACGTTACAAAACTCTGTAAACCACTAGTGGTTTATTGATTTTAATACATGACGTTACTATGGATATCACTCCCAGATGCGAGGTCATATGATAAATGAAGTCATCCACTAAATAACAGCATCGTCATATGATATAACATGTAAAATGATAAAAAGCAACGATGTTGGTAATATAATGATAATAATACTAATAATAATAGCAATATCAATGATAATGATGGTGACGATGATGCTACTAATACTTAAATTTCTACAAAAAATGCAAATTCTTTGACGCTAGAAAACCTGTCATCAGGGTTTGCGATGCGGTAGCATTGTCGCATGTACATGCAGCGACAATGAGAGTGTATACAGGCGAGAACGTGCGTGCCAGCCAGCGCTTACAAACACTTTAAGTGGTTTGTTATTCGCTGCTTTGATCGAATATTTTAGTAGTATATATCGTTGGCATGAGTCTATGTTTACTGTCTCATGTGGGTAGAATCCCCTTGTATATATATTGTATATACGTTTACGCAGTTATTAACGCATACAGGAGGAGACGAGCTGCTTCTTTATGCCTTATATCTGTACATTGATCATAATATTGAATGCATTATTGCATGCATCTCTTATTTCATTAACTGTTCACATGTGTGATATATTCATTGTTAGTATTTTGTTTTGTATCATCATTCTTTGTATTGTGAACTCTTCATTATGGAGGAAATAAAGAATATCTATTATTATCATCGTTATCATTATTATTATTATTATTATAATATTTTCCAGTTGCTGCATTTTCATTAAACAGGCAAAATAAAATATTATAACAACTTAAATCTCACCTGTTTCAGTGAGCCTTCCTGTATGATTTGATAATGCAGCATGATGCATGCAGCGTGAAACTGCATACACCCCAGTCAAGTTATGGAAACTGCACCAACGTACCATGCAAAAAAGAACCCTTCGACATATTCTGTGAACAATACGTCGACCGGTCAAATATACAGTCGTTTTGCCACTAATGCATTCAGTAGTCTCCATTTGTTTTGGTTATGCTATCGCCAGTAATGTGGCAACCATGTCAAATTAAGTGCAGTATGGTGTTTTTCTTTCTTTTATTCATTTATGCTGGCCTGAACCAAGAACAAGGATTACTGTAGATGTCCTTATAAATGACATACACACCACTCACCATCTGAGTGAGGGTTTAACGCTTTGCCTCCTGTATAATTTTTCATTCTTTTGTGTTGCCTGCTGATTTTTTTTAAATCAACTATTTTTTCGAAAAATCCTTTCAGAATGTCAAACAGTTCAGATCCAGCCCAGGCCCGACATTTTGTCGGGCCTTATCTGGGTCCAAACTGTTTGCAAAAGTTATCAGCAAACAACATTAGTAAACAAAGGGATAACTTTTATGAGATATCCAATCATACATTATAAGCTTATGCAAAGAACTGCAATATGACGGCGGTAACCATTATTATCCCCCCGAAGGTGTAAGGATATTGGTTTGGCGTTGTTCGTTCGTCCGGTTTCTCCGTCCGTCCGTCTTTTCGTCCTCATCCATAACTAGGTAACCTATGGATGGAAGTTCGTGAAGCTTATACAGAATATATATTACCATTGTGAGGTTATGCACGTGGAGTTTATTTGGGGTGTCGTCAGTTAAAGCCGGGAATCATTGCCCTCTTGATTGCCTAAATTTTAATGTTTTTTTTCCTTCATCAGCCATAACTAGGTAACCAATGGATGGAATTTCATGATACTTATATTAAATATGTATGACCATAGTTTGGTTATGCATGCGGAGTTTCATCAGAATGCAATCCGTTTAGGGGAGTTACTGCCCTTTGATTGCCTAAATTTCAATTATGTTTTCCGTCCTCAGCCATAACTAGGTAAACAAGAATGGAATTTCATGAAACTTATAATTGAATATGTATGACCATAGTGTGGTTATACACGTGACACTTCATCCGGGTACCGTGAGTTATAGAGAAGTTATTGCCCTTTGATTGCCTAAATTTCAATGATTTTTTCCGTCCTCAGCCAGGTAGGTAACCAAGGAATTGAATTTCATGAAACCTATACTGTATATATGACCATGGTGTGGTTATGCATAAGAAGTTTGACCAGGGTGTAATCCGTTATAGGGGAGTTATTGCCCTATGATTGCCTATATTTGAATATGTTTTCCATCCTCGTCCATAACTTTGTAAGCAATGGATGGAATTTTATTAAACTTATGCTGAGTATATGACCATATTGTGGTTGTGCACAAGAAGTTTTGTCAAGATATCTTAAGTACCAGATGAGTTATTGCCCTTTGATTGCTTAAAACTAAACTTAGTACGTCCTCAGCCATAACTGAGTGAGCAATTGATCAAATTTTATAAATTATATTTTGAGTATATGTGACCATAATATGATAATGCACATGATTTTTTTTTCAGGATTTCCTAGGCAATAGAAGAGTTATTGCCCTTCAGAATGTCAATAAGTTTTCCTGTCCTCAGCCATCAATTAGCAAGCAATAGATGGAAATTCATGAAATATATGACCACAGGGTGATGCGATGCATGTGGAGTTTCATGAGTATGCCATCGGGTGTACAGAAGTTGCCCTTTGGTTGACTAAAATCGATGATTTTGAGACGATACACATGAATATTGATTCGGATGAACATGGATATTCATTAGAATGCCCTTAGATAAACAGGAATTATTGCCTTAATTTCGATGAAAATAATTTCATATTATTTCAGCGGGGGATATCAATTCGTTATCGAATTAGACTAAGGGCGCACTGTACCCTAGGCCCCCTAGTGTGATTTTATGACACCTATATCACTGTAAAGCTTACTTTCTCTCGCATCGTTGGACGAAAAATGGATGCTGGATAAGCCTACTGTATGCAAATGATTATCTGCCCCTGATGTCTACATGTTTCATTGCTTGTGAATTTATAAATATAAAGATATGGAGTCCAAATTTACAAATTCTAAAACCCCGTACCTTAAAGTAATATATATGGTGTTAATTCATATATTTGAATAAGATAAGATAACTCTTATTTGAAAACTAAAAGGATTATGCCCCTTGTAACTGTACAAAATAACCAATTTAGCCGTATTATACATTCAAGAAACTAGTTTTTCTAATATACATGATGACACAGTTTTCAAAAAGCATGAATATAGTTATTTCGATAATTTTACAAAGGATAATAATTTCTTAACATATAAATAATTTCTGCTTGCTATAAAAGCAGGGTTCTTGATGTGAAACTATACATCACAGAAGTTGTGGTACTCCCAGTAATGAAATTAAAAACACACCAGAATCCAGTTTCGGAGTTGGCTGTTTATATATGAGTCGACTGAGGAAGATAGACATGGTATTTCCTTGGAATTGATATTGTGACTACAGATATTTGGAACCTTCTATTGTAGTTTACTGTTTATGATATAAATAATACATTTAAATTCAAAGCTTAACGAACTTGAAGGAGAACGAAATTGTACTGTAAGATTTTGTAGAGACAATGTCCACAACGTATTGCAGTAATTTTGCATTTATTAATATTTCATAATATGTACTTACATGTATGAGGTTCTGTAATTTATTTTGCTACATGTACAATGCTTCTTATTAAATGTATGTCAATCATAAATATTAAAGTGTGCTGCTAACATAATATTACTGGTATGGAAAAAACAACGGGGCCTGTACATGGGTTACATTTGCCGTCAGGTAGCTGGCTAGCTGCATGAATAGAAGTTCTCACACCTGATCTCTAGTTGTTTCATTCTTGGAAATAGACTGTTGCACATTGAGCTTCCACTCATGACAGTTGTTCTCTGTCCGTTGTTCCATGTCATCTAGCCCCCTTCCCTCTTGCCTGCGCCTTCCATCAATGTGTATATAACATGCTGACTAAATGCACCACTAGAATGTGCCACATGTCCAAAATAGTTAAGCCATTTCTGTTTCAAAAAAGGTCAAATTCCTCAAGTTTGAGCTTTACCAGTAATTATCTTAACCTTACTGTGACCACACCCTTAGACATGATATTGAAGATCTATATGATCATGGCCTAGCCGTGTGCTGCAAGTGCTGAAGGTTCGGCTTGGTCAACTACCAAGTTTCACTGGCATTGAAGATGGTGCTCCACGTGCAAAAGCTGTACACATGGCCACAGGACTTGTAAGAGGGTGGCGGGATGTTAGAACTGGCTGTAGTTCTTTGAACGTCTCCCTGGCCGATGGTGCTCCACGTGCAGGAGCTTTACACATAGCCACAGGACTTGCAAGAGGGTGGCGGGATGTTAGAACTGGCAGTAGTTTCCTGAACGTCTTCCTGGCTGTTTTAACATGAGTACTGACTGCCATCTCAAAAATCTGACAATGAAAGCATGTCACCCTGGTAGCAGAAGGTAGCTGCCATCTCTAGCTTATTAGGTCCTACCTTAAAATCAAGCACTATCCGGCCTGCTTTCAATAGTTCCTCTGCACCATGCACACCTATTATCAAGAATATGTGCAGAAGATGCTGTTGTTGCCCACTCCTGTATTACAGACATCGCTTGGGAACCTACCTGAACTCTGCAGGAGGTCCAGGCCTGTACTGCACATCATGTACATTTACCCTCAACCCCTTCTCCTCCATGCCTTTTTTTCTATATCAAGAGCCTCCTGACATATTCCTCTAGCGATTCAATAATGATAACAAGATTATCGGCATAGATATTCTCCCAGGGAGCTCCAGAGCGTAACAAACGTGACAATGCCTCCAGCACAATGGTGAAGAGCAGAGGACTAAAGTAAGTAAGGGTGCAAAGATCAGGACTCGATACAATCAAGTACTACACCTGACCCAGGATACCAATGGGAAAGTAGCATACTCATAGTTAAGGCCCTGTCACACTATAACGTTTTAGCCAACGTATGCCGACGTATGAAATATATATCTTGTACGCTGGCATACGCTGAAATCTAATAAAAAAATCAGAGGAAGCCTCTCTCTGAACTTATGCAAAGCGTATGCGAAACGAGCATAGAACGTATGTCTAACTTATTCATAACTTATTCATAACTTATTCCCGACGTAACATAACTTATACTTGTATCAGCGTATAAAAGCGTATGCCGAACGTATCACCAGCGTTCTTGAAACTTATGCACAACGAACGTCTAACGTTTGCTGAATTGTACATATAACGTACGTTAACGTATGCATAACTTACATGTAGCGTACTTTTAACTTATGTCAAACGTATAAAACAGTACAAAATTTTGGGACCATTTTGTCATATGGCAACGTTTACCAACGTACTGTAGCGTGTTCGTAACGTATTGATAACGTATCTCTAACTTACTGAGCGTACACCAACGTACTTGGTTAATTTTCATACGTTGGTGCTGACGTACCTTAACGTATGCATTACTTACCCTTTGCGTACATCTAACGTATGCCTAACGTATAAGCAATACGTCGGCATACGCTGAAGATTTTTTATGCAAGCACAAAATTTTGGGATCTATTCGCCGTATGACAATGTATACCAACGTACACTAGCGTGTTCGTAACGTGTTTAAAACTTATCTCTAACGTATTCAGCGTACACCAACGTACTTGCTTAATTTCTCATACGTCCGCAAACGTTGGTGCTAACGTACCTTAACGTATGCATAACTTACCTGCTGCGTATATCTAGCGTATGCCTAGCGTATAGAAACAGTACGTTCGCATACGCTTTATTTTTTATGGATGCACAAAATGTTGGACCTCTTGGCCGTATGTCAACGTATACAAACGTACTATAGCGTATTTGTAACGTGTTTAAAACTTATTTCTAACGTGCTCAGCGTATACCAACGTACTTGCTGAATTTTTCATACGTCGGCATACGTTGGTGCTATACGTCGTAGTGTGACAGGGCCTTAAGACACCACAAACGAGCACCAAGAGGTCAGCCCTTTCCCGACAGGTGACTACAAGGCACATATAAACAGACGCATACAAATGAATAGCAAATACAAGAGAGAAAAACATAAACGATCCACCTATCTAAGCACAGAGCCATGGTGGACCCCAACATTCAACGTAATCTCTTGGTTGTAACCATAAACACAGACATGGCTTCGCGAATCGGTGTTTACCCCCTGGGTAACATAGCTTTCTTAGCTCCCACCAGATAAATATTCGAGGAACACAGTAAAATACATTTTCTAGGACCAGGAAGGCCATATAAATAAGTTTGTTCACTGCTAGGCATTTCTCCTGTATGCCGAACCACAAAGATTGCATCTGGGGTGTCTTTCTGAGGCAAAGCCTAACGGAGAGTCATCAATAGACACCAGGCCAACGTCAATTCTCTGTAGGATCTTCATGGTTGTTCACCCCTGTTTCACACTCGATGGTTGTCTCTGCCCAGTGCATCACCCTTGAGGCCTTGATAATTGCCTCCATCCTGAGCACCACCCTTCCCCTTGTAATTCCAGATAATAAAATTTTGCTCACTGCCAAATGGGCCCTTGTCATCTATACATTTTAGACAGGTAGTGGGAGTAAGTTGGGGCTTGATTTGGGGCAGCATATCAATCAACATGTCGCTTACCGGCTGATGCTGCAGAGCAACCACCATGTCATCAGTAATAAGCTTGTACGTGCTCTTTTTAAATAACACAGTCTGTATAACCTGACCTGTGTGTAATGAGGTGACTGTTACTTTTCTTGGGATACATGTTACAGATGAGCAGGTCATATTTAGCCAATGCACATTCCATTCCCTCAGCCACCATGCACCTCTTTGTAACCTGAGCCTGTACTGCTTTCACGGTCATTACAATTGCCATATGGGTTGAGGGATGCTGATGCTGGGATGACACGTAGTTGGTTATAGAATAGAATCTTTACAGCAACCTTGAGACAACATTGTAGGGTACAGAGACAGGAAGGCAAACACTTGCTGTCCGACTAGGATCTTCACCTAGATGATCCTGTTAGAGCCTTACTTTACCTCAAATCACTACAACACAGTAGCTAACCTGTAAAGCTCTTTGACTTTTTTGAACATGTCAAATGGGCAAGATTTTTAGCGACAAAAAAAAACAAAAATAGTAAGTGAGTATGATCAGGAAATATCACAATCACAAACCGCAGACAACCCCGTGGCAACGCGAGGAAGAGCCACTCAACCATCTGGAGACACCAGTGAGACAAATTAAGCAAAGCAACCAGCTCTCTCTTCCCCATCAACATGATTGCAATACTAGAATGGACATAAAGTAACGTACAACAAAACATAGAATAATTACAGACTCCCACAATGGGAGCAAAAAGTCAACAACAACAGAACCACCCACCTAGAACGGACAGCAGCCTAAGCCACCTGGGGGCTTAAATGCATCTTACTGGTACCAAATCTTAGCCCTAGGTTCTGCTGTTGTTGAAGTACAAGAAATGTTCAGCTCGCATGTAGGCCATCTAACTAGTGCAATGTGTCATCATGGAGAATCACTCTAATCAAATTAACACACCATGATAAAACAAAGAAAATGGCTCATGGCTCACAAATAGTCAGAGCTAAAGAAAACCTCAAGTTGAGTCACGGTGGGTCCAGCTACAGATAAGCATCAGGCACCAATCCACCAATTAAAGCTTTACGTCAGAGCCGTCATAGAGTCTGAGGCCTGACCCTCCATCGTGCAATTAAAGAGGAAATTATAGCTATAAACCGTGATTGGGTTTAAAACTAGGCATGCAGACTGTCGCATGATATCAAAGTTATATCCAACCCTTATATAACGTTTTACTATCTTTATGAATTGATTACTAAAATTAGGTTTTCCAACAATTGGTTTGAATTATAAACTAAATCACCATAAAATATAGGTTCTGATATGCCTTGTTGCAGAAGAGTTTTTAACCAAATGTTGTATTTAACAATTAACTCTGAGTGTCTGTTGTAGAATTTAGAAAATGCTTATTGAATTTTATGATATTTATAGCCTTGTTTAATAACTTAGCAGATAAAAATAAGTTTCTGTTGTTGAAGTCATCAACATTAGAACACACTCTAGCAAAACGAATAAGCTGAGAAATATATATACCATAGGAAGGGGAGCGAGGAACATGTCCATCAAGAAAGGGGAAGTTTACTATTTCAAAATTAAAATCATCCTGTTAATCATAAATTTTAGAAAAAACTATACCATTTGTTATTGACAAGTACAAGTCCGAAAACAGTGCTTCAGTATCAGAAGAATTCGCCTTATTTAACTGAAGTTCAGTGGGATATATCTGGCATACCATTTGTCAAAAGTAAGGATTATCAATATTAAGTAAGTCATCTCAATATCTGGAGGTTGAGTTAAAAGCTTCAATAATATCAGTTTGATTATTGTCTTGCAGAGACAACATAAAGTCTCTCTCATAACAAAACAAAAACAAATCCGCAACAAGAGGAACCAAATTAGTACCCATTGGAATACCTACAATTTGTCTATATAAGTTTGAGCCAAATCTTATAAATATATTGTCCAAATGATAATGAAGCGCATCACACATTTTCTGACATGACCACAATTTATATCGTTTAGGTTGTTCAGAAGTAAAAAAGACATTTTTATCGTTACAAGCCAAATAAAGTGGGCCCTCTCTGTCAAATGTTTGTTTAATTAATTCTGTTAGTTTTTCTTTCATTATGTTATGAGGCAATGTAGTATAGAGAGTAGAGAAATCATATGTAGACAAACCAGATGCTAGAAAACCTCTAGACTTCAATTTATTAAGAATTTCACCTGAATTTTTAATAGACCAAAATAAATTTTTACCATTTCTTTCATAAACTGTTGTGCAATATTTAATGACATGGTTTTTAATCGCAGTGAGGCAAGAAGACAAATAAATAGACAACTCAGTAGTTATACATGCACTAGAATAAGCAATAAAACGAAATGTATAGGGCCGTTTATGAAGTTTGGGTAACCAGTATAACGTAGGAAGCTTGCTATGGTCCTCATCAACAAACAACCCAAACTTAGCTGCCATATGGCATCGATGCCTATCAACGATAGACGTCTCATCAAACCTGTTATGTTCATATGTTTTTGCAGTGCTAAGTTCTTGCTTAAAGGTGTTAATATAGTATCTTTTTCAAACAACCACAACATTGTTAGCAGCCTTATCTGCGGGGGCTAAAACAAACCTCCTATGGAATTCCTGGATCCCTTTCTTCAAGTGTCTAAAAGTGAATTTAGGTTTAGGTGGTAGAAGATCTAAATTGTTGCAATAAAATGAAATTCTACTATCAATAATTTCAAAAATATTTCGTTTCCACCTATCTAAGGCATTAGACTCAACATGCTCTCGTTTACACCAGCGATTACAAAATTCTTGTAAGACTCCTGCAATTTCCCCGCGACATGATTTGAAGTCTATTGGCACAGAAAAACTATATTTAGGTCCCTAACATATAATAGACCGAATGAATCAGTTATGATTTATTAAATCCCCTGTGACTATCTGACCAGCGGGTTTTCAGGAATTGGTGTATGGGTCATGAAGTGGCCCTTAGATTATGGTTGAACAGTATAAAGTTTGAATCACCCTAAAATCATTAAGTATATTCTTTATTTAAAACAGTATTTTTAAAATAAAGTAGAATGCAAAGAACAGGAATTAATACATTCAAGTACCACACCTGACCCAGGACACCATATGGGAAAGCACGAATCAAATTTGTCCATTGCTGCCTATAAACAGAAGAATTTAGGCCATAAAAATAATCAAATTTTCCACAATTTTGTGGTTGCTATACAACCGTGAATAACTTGGACATGTTGATGACCACTTTTATATGCAACATTGAGAACAATTACACAAGAACAAAGTAAATGACAAACTATGTTCAGATACATTATAATAGTTAAATGTCAGATTACGTTTCTTTAGCATGAGGTTTTTGCATCAGGTTAGCTTAAATATCATGTTTTGTTGCTAGGCAACAATCGATCTATCTTTCCATCAAATATTTGGATATGCTGTTGCATGATCAACAAATAATGCCACATATCCGTTACATTCGTGACGTTTAAATGATACAAAGTCTTACACAATAAGGCCCAAAATATAAAAACATTTTGTGTTTAAGGTTTACCAACCATACTTAATTTTTTTGGCCCAACCCAATTTTTAAACGTTTTAGGGGATTTCTAAGGGATTTCCCTGTTTGGTCATATTGTTTCCCCATCTTCCCCATGTAAATTTTTTTAACTAAATAAAAAAATCCTACCTACCTTCCCTATTTTAAAATTTCATGTAACCTGAAACACATTTTTTTCCTATGCAGAATCCCGTTATCTATTGGATGACCCTCGTATATTTACTTTTAAAGCAGTATTATTTTAAAGCTGCAGTATATTTTTAAGTGATATATTTTACTAAAACTGGGACACTTATGTGCAAAGAATATGTAGTTTAAGTATGGTTTTGAAAATTACCGCATAATTCATCTAAAACCTTTTATGGACAAAGTTCCAGTTTTTCTTATTTTTGGAGTCCTCTTACCCCACCCACTTTTTTGTTATACTTAAGCAATATTGTTTAACTATTGAACAGTAAATGAGATAATATATGGCCTGGTTACTTTTTGTGTCATTTCAGCATTTGAATACTAAAAAATGAAAACAAGATATCATACATGAAATCATAAGTGTAAGATGCAGGCCATGTAATAAACATTTCGAGAAAATTTTAGCACTTCTTAGACTAATTTATGAACTTTATAAACAAGTTTTCTTCAGAATAATGGGATTAATAGTACTAAAAAATAATAATTTTGACGGTTGCCATGGAAAAATGCCGGCAGTTTGCTTATCAAGCATCCACTTTTTGTCTCACAACCAGGATTTGTTAACATTTGCCATATGCTTCAAGAATATATAGGTGTTACAAAATCCCGTTAGGGGGAGGGTTTCGATTAATGGCCCTCCGACTAAATTTGATTGTTCTCTTTTTAGTCTCTGTCGAATGGGTAAAAATGATCCCGTGTAAATTTCGTGAAGATTTTTGGTGCCCTATATCAAATTAAACTTTGGGGTGTTTGCAACAATTTCAACCAGTTCACCTATCTGAGTTCGGCGTCTGGTCCGAGTAATGACGTCATCAAAATGGTGGCCATCACACAATTATAATGCATATAAATTTAAGAAAAACCAAAGTTTGTTGGCAAAATAAATGTTTTAATAGATTTAATGCCAGCATTGCTCGAGATTGTTAAAAGAAACAATATTTGCACAGAAATCCAATTTAATATACAATGGGTCATCTTGCCCATGAGTCTAGGGCATGAGCTACATTGTAATCTATGTAAAATGGGACAAAAAATTTGCCCCTTGTAACTTTCGTGACGATTTATGCGGCATGTATCAAATTAAACTGTTACTTTCCCATTGGTCTCCTGGGTCAGGTGCGGTGTTTGATTGTATCGATTCCTGATCTTTTCAACCTTACTTACTTTGAGGCACTAGCATCAATTGGATGTAATTCACTCATCTTAGATCGCCTACTGTGATGAATAGTGACGCCATCAAAATGGCGGTAATCGCGCTATTGATACGCATATACATGATGAAGTATGGTAGCAAGACAACGTTTTTATTATAGTTTAGTGCTCGTGCCGCTCCAGATTGTTAAAAGAAACCACATTTACACAATAGTGTACTTGGCTGAGAGTTATCATATCTGGCACAATAATTGGCTACTGTGTGTAAGTTCTCAGATCTGATTCTCGATGTGACCTTCGAGTCTTAGTTCAAGGTCGAATATACTTAAAATCTATCTGTCGTAGGGCTCTTAACACAAACTCTTCTTTCATGTTTTGACTAACTAAAGGGTGTTCATATTTGGCACAAAGGTTGCTTTTGTTGAGTAGATTACAACAAAAGTTTAAGATCACTGATATGGCTTTGAAGTCAAAGGTCAAGGTCAAATGTATTTAAAATTTGCCTAACAGCACTTAAAGGAAACTCCACATTCATAAATTCACCAACTCAAAGCGGATAGGGGATTATAGAAATGGCTTTCTCTATTCATCCGCCGGTTTATCCATAACACTTGTATCTCTTGAACACTTTAAAAATTCTCTAAGCTTGGTTAAATGTTCACCTTAGTGAGACGGTATACAGAACCCATGACTCAAATGTGCAAACTCAAGGTCAGGTAATAGAATTTAGCCTTTAATTGAATGAATGCTCCGTTCTCCTCAATTCCTTGAAGGATTTTCATTACACTTTAATAAAATGTCCACCCCAGTGCTAGGGTGTGCAAATCACATGGTTTAACCCTGGAGACTCGAGGTCAAGGTCAGAGTTGAAGGGAATGTGATTGAACATTGAATTTCATGTCCTCCTCATATTAAATTTTGGTCGAATACTATCTAATTTATGTGCGAAGCGTGTAATTCAACCATGACTACAAGGTCATTGTCACCAGGAGTGATCAAAAGCTTTAGGCTTTTATTCTATGTCCGTAACCTTTCCTTTTTTACCCCTGGAATGATTTCATAAAATGTTGGTGAAATGTCCGGTTTAGTGAGAGGATATGCATATTTCATGACAACACTGTGGCTAAAGCTCTATGCCACAATTTAAAGGTCACGAGTTTGAACATTTGAAGTCCTGCCTCTATGCCAGAATAATTTTCATTAAAACTTTAATTAAATATTCACCTCATTGAGGCTGTATGCAAACTGTATGAGAGTCAAAAATTTGAACATTTGATTTCATGTTTGCATAATATATTTACCATTTAATGAATTGCATAATGTTTCTTTTAAATAAGCTACAATGGTTTCAGTGAGAAGATATGCATAATACATGTCCCCCTTTTGCAGGCTCAAAGTCAATGCCTAGCCTTGAATGATATTTGATTAACTCTGGTTACATATTTACTTAAGTTAAAGAACATGCGCAGAACACATGCCCATGGCCGTTCATGGTACCGGTCATGGGTATAGTCCTCTCAGCAAACAAAGAGATTGCAATGATGTGATGTATAGGTGAAGCAGTAATCGAACCCTGGACGCTGTCACCCACAGTTGGGAACACTTATCGATCGGTCACATCAACAACCAGAGGTCCAACCACTCTGTCATTCTGCGGTTAGGGATATAGCTGCCCTTCCAACTGCTATCTTGTTTTCTGCTTGAATGTGTTCGTATTTAGCACACTGATTGGTTATGCTGTTTAGATGACAACAAAGGTTTTAAAATTACTGATACAATTTCGGAGTCAAAGGTCAGGGTTAAGTATACTTGAACCCTGTCTTACAACTCGTAACACAAATTTCTTTCATTTTTTGATGGAAGGGGTTCATAGTTAGCACAATAATTGCTTATGGCGCGTAGCTGAAAAAGGGTGTTAGGTTTGCCTATATGATCTTTATTGTCAAAAGTCAGGATGAGATATGCATTGTAAGTGAAACAGGCAAGATTAAAGCTGTGTGTGCGATTATTTTAGTTTAAGGTCTAGATCAGCCAAGTTTAAGTTCACTTTAGTCAGTAGATGCTGCTGAAATTACTGGATTAATGTCAGGCAAGGTAAAATATTATGTTGGGAAGCTATCAGTATCGCAGATTCCTCTGTCCGTGAAGCTTTTAGGACACTTGATCTTGTCCAACTGGAAGACAGGACAAAGAATGCTCTCGAACAATATAATATGCCTGCTTTATCAGCCAGGAGCAGCCATTGACAAGCTTACTGGTAGGGTTAAGATGGTGGATGTTTCGACGGAAACAGGCAGAGTCCAAATAAGCTACCTCAAAGTAAAAGTTCTCTTCTTCAGAGTGTCAAAAATCTCAGTATCAGAGCATCATATGGAAATCGACAATTGAGCCAATTCCCACTATACAGTTGCTTGCCAATCATGTTGGAGATGATAAGGTGAAATTTACGTTCCTATTATGACAACATTACCTATAGTTTCGGAGACACTGCGTAAGCTAGTAATAAATGGTTGCAGTAAAACTGCTTGCATTTATTTTCACCACAAATAACTTGTACCGCACTAGCATTTCTTAGAACTCCATTGCTATGCATTACGATGATGAATTCCGAGTAATATGGTATGCCATTACTTTGGCGGTAAAATGTCGCCTCAGTCATATGCGAAGCCCTCTCAGGGAGGGATGGGATACCTGTTCCCCTGTTCCCCTGAAATAAATTATCTTGTTCTCTTTTTCCCCCAATTCGAAAATTTGTTTGTATGTTCCCTGTTTAAGAATATTGTCTTTGTTCCCCTCAAAAGTTAGCATTTTCCCTTTGTTCCCCTTAAATAAATGTCCTTTTTTCCCCTGTTCACCAAAACCCCTGGGAGGGCCTCATATGCATCTGACTCATAGACCGGGTCCACGAGCCCAGTAATCAACACTGTGAATTCATATAGTATGACTTCAAAGCAATCAAATAGAGCGAAAAACTGAATTAATGGATTCAGGGTCCATTTAAATAAAATAGGAACCCCAAAATGACTTGGCCCTGTAGCGCAGTCGGTAGTGAGTTCTACTGCTGATTAAGGGGTTGTGAGTTCGAACCGAGACCAATATTTTCACGGAAATTGTCATGAAATATTTTCTATAGTTATTTTCCTCCTTCCACCGATTCAAGAGTAATAAGCGAAAGCGTGTGCACAAAGTACTGCCTAGTCTAAGCTTGCCCCAGAAAAGTGTGGTTAGGTCAACTGACCGTCTCGACATGATCGTGGCAGTTGACTGGAACTTTAAACTAAAAAACAAAAGAACACCAAAATGTCAAATTTATGTACAATGTAGTATGTTATCAAATCCATCTAAACACGGGAGCCGCTGTGATATAGTGGATAAACCCCTCGCCTCGTAAACCAGGGTTCGGGGGCTCGATCCTCGGCTTCACCATTCTGTCAGATGAGACTTTAAGCTGTGGGCCCCGTCTCCATACGCCTTTTGCTATTAGCGGGACGTTAAACACAAACAAACAAACAAATAAGCACAAGAACACAAAAAACACACAATTTCAGCATAATGTCCTACGGGATAACAAGTACACGGAAATGGAATCAGAAGTCCAAAAACGGATTCCAGTGATCAGAAAAAAGAAACACTTCATTGTCGTATTATATGACACCAAATCAATCAAATAAAGAAAAAAAAAACCTTAATTCTAGCAAGAAATTCCCATTAAACTAATGTTTTGAATCTGATTACTTATATATGTGCATAAGTAGCACTTTAGCGGCCATTTGGATGACGTCATCATTCGGTCCAGACGCAGAACTCAGATAGGTGAACTGGTTTAAATCGTTACATATGCCCCAAAGTTTATTTTAAATTTACACGAGGTTTGAATTATGGCCCTTCCAATAGCAAGCGCTGTGGTATATCTATTTCGAGAATCGAATTAAAGCCTTGGGTGTGTGTAGTCGCATTACGCGTAGTAAGTTATGCCGATAAAGCTCCATTTTTAGCGGAAAAGTTGTAAGGGAAATTAGTTTTTTACCATGTGAGTGCAGCCCTATTAAAATTCATTTTTTCTGCGCTATAGCGATATTTTTTTTTAAAAAAAAACAACCTACTCTGTGTTGCTGCAATCACACTTGTTATTATGTTAACATGGTTTCTGTAAGGTCAGCGTCACATTAGATAACGCCAGCTTCACATTATCACCGCGTTATGACAGTAGATCCTCAATGTACATCCGTGGTCTGATTACACGGCTCACCTTAACTCAACTTAAGAGTTTCTTTAGCTCTAACTATCTGTGAGTCATGAGCCCTTTTCTTTGTTTGTGTTAATTTGATTAGATTGTTTTCCGGTGATGATGCATTGCATTAGTTAGGAAGCCTCCATGCCAGCTAAACAATGTTTTAATTATAAACAACATCACAATCTAGGGCGAATATTTAGCGCCAGTAAAATGCATTTGAGCTTCCCTCCCTTGTAGCCAAGACTGCTGTCTGTTCTTAAGCGGTGGGTCTATTGTTGTTGATTTACTGTTTTATGTATCTCCCATTGTTTGTGGGAGTTCTGCGTTGGTCTTTGTTTTGGTATGCGTTACTTTATGTCCTTTCTAGTTTTGCAATCATCTTGACGAGGAAAAGAGAGCTGGTTGCTTTGCTTGTATTGTTTTTTGGATGTCTTGTTACGGTAAATGTCCTATAGCTCCTCATGTGCCGTTGGTTGGTCTACAGTTTGTGATTGTGGTCATACTCACTTATTTTTTAGGGTTATGGTTAGGTTCAATCGGAACTGCCTCGGCCAATTCCGCGAAATTCCGTGTAATCAGACCACGGATGTACATCGAGGATCTACTGTCATAACGCGGTGATAATGTGAAGCTTGCGTTATCTAACGTGACGCTGACGTCACAGAAACCATGTTAACATAATAACAAGTGTGATTGCAGAAACACAGAGTAGGTTTTTTTTTAAAAAAAAGATATCGCTATAGCGAAATTTTATTAGTGCTAAGTGGTGTGCCCCAAGGAACAGTACTAGGGACACTGCTCTTTCTTCTCTTCATCAACGACCTGCATGCAAGTGTGAAATAAAAAAACGACTATTCGCGGATGACTGCATCATCTTCAAGACGATCAATAGCATGCAAGACTGTCAACAACTCCTGCATGACTTAAACTGTCTAGCACAATGGGAGGCAACCTGGGGGATGGCTTTTCACCAGGACAAATGTAATTTGCTGCGAGTCACAAGAAGAAAGCGTCCCGTTAGCCATAGTTATTTGCTGAAAGGGCATCAACGGGAAAAAGTGACCACTGCAGAGTACCTAGGAGTGGACATGTCAAACAACCTCCTATGGAAGGACCACATAGACGGAATAGTGAAGAAGGCCAATTGTACGCTTAGATTTCTCGGAAGGAATCTGCTGATCAGCAACACAGACACAAAAGCTGCAGCCTACTCAGCACTAGTTCAGCCCACATTAGAAAATTGTGCCTCTGTATTGAGCCCACACACAGAACAATCAAAACACAAGCTGTAAATGGTATAAGGAGGGCTGTCAGGTACTGTACAACAGGTATCACAATACCAGCAGTGTGACAGAGATTTTCAATGGGAAACACTAGAGTCTAGACGAACGGAGATATAACTCACCATGCTCTTCAAGATCGTAAATGACCTAGTCGACATCCCACAGAAGAATATCTGTCCCCTGCCAGCACGGGGACTAGAGCACCTCCGGCAGTATCCAGCCAAATCATATACATTTAAATACAACTTCTTTCCTAGGACAAACCCGGCATGGAACTCTTTACCAGCTACTATAGCTGAGGCCCTGACTTGGTACACTTCAAGCAGGGTGTCCAGTCTTACATTCTAACTTTTAAATAAGGGTAGGGTGCAACCCGCAAGTAGGGTCAGAGGGTTCTCAGAGCTGTGTCAGTTGGGCGACCATACCCAGAGGCAGTTACTGTAGCCAGATGGGTCTGACCACCCAATGAAGATCTGAAAACCGGGTTGCAATCTTTCCTTTCTTTCTATACTTTTCTCAACATCTATCTTACTCCCTGTCCTATTTTTTCAATCTTTTTTTTCTTTTTCTAATCCGCCACCAGAGTCATAATATTCAAGAGTGAATGCAGTCTCTTACGAAACAGATACAGATACATATATGGTCAGTCTTATTTTTCAAACTGCAATAACAGGCGGATGACGTTTGCGCATGCCGGGATACTTTTGTCTTTTATGCAACGGATTGATGAGCATCTGGTCGCACTTAAAGAAGTTGATTATTCCTGAACGGCCAATTACGTCAAAAGGTAAATGACGTCATGTAGACGAAATTAACGTTGCCAGAGGCCTTTAACTTCATGGTTTGATTATTCTTCCCTTTTGCTTTTGAGAACAAACATTTGTTTGAAAACTTTATGCGCTCATTATGGAAGGTATTGGTACACTATGACTTTTTGAATAAGGGTTGTCTGATAATTATTGCGACGTCACGGTAACCATAGCCCACAGCGCTTCGATTTTCTTAATGAATGCAAGCTAAATGACGGGACTTGTCAATTTTATTTTCCATGTAATTAAAATATTTTTTTACCATTAATTAGCGTTTTAGCAGATGGTGCGTTTCTTAAGTCCTTCAGTATATTTTGCAAAAATTTATTTCTTTATCATTAGCGCTTAGTCAGAAAAATGAAATTAATAAGTGGCGACTTATTACTTCGGTTCAGTGTATACCTTTTATTTAATAAAAAGTTCTTATTTCTAATAGAAAAAACGCCATTTGTTTAGTTGCTGATATAAAGTGTCTATCAAGACATGTCTAACTTAGACATGTACTTATAACTCTGAACAGAAATCAGAGTTACTGTCCTGCCAGCCAGAAGTGACAGTGACCTCATGTTTTGTTTACAAAGTTATCACGGACTTATAAATAGGAGATGTAAACATGAACATGACGTCACACGGAATAGTTGATATAAAGGGTTGTCAGCATTCAAACATATATCAATATCGGTATTTCAAACTGAGCGTTTTCCTAAATGGGTTAAAATGATGTATTTGTTGGAAATATGAAATAATCCACTAAACTTTCCGGCATAAATAACTCCGAAAAGCAAATAAAATCAATTGTTTGTTTTAAAAGCACATTTCTATGTAGAGACGTGACAGTATATAGAACGCGTGTACTATCAGGCCATGTATCATTAACAAGACGACGCCGTGGTCGAGCGGTTACGCTTGTGACTCAGATGAAGTGGTTATTTTAATAGAGATACCAGATATTACCATGCATTAATAAATGTTAAACACTCTCCTGACAAACAGCCATGATGTATGTCACCATGGCTGCTTGTATGTAATTATTATTTCATGCTGATTGTATATTTGTTTGATTGGTGATGAGCTGTTTATGCTTAAGCCTGAATAAACTTTATGTTATGTTATGTTATGGTTATTTTAATATGGAGGCGAGGACACCTTCTGAAAGTATTTCCGAGTAAGTATTTTTTAATTAAGTTTATTTCATTTTTTATGAATTTTAAACTATACATAGATTATAAATCGTATCTTTCTTCATACATTTGATCAGATTTTAGTAACATTCGTTATTTCAGAATTTTCCATTTTCTAATTACACTGTGATGGTCTTGGTTTGTACAACTCCATATAGTTGGTGCGTTCATTAAATGCGTTATGGATAGCTAAACACTCACTTTTTTAATACGCGGAAATCGACATTTTAACAAACAAAAGATAGAATGCCTCACGGAAGAATATGTTAGAAGAATGGCGAATTAAAATAAGAATGGTCAGCATACTACAAACATGTACAGTAATAGATGCCAATAAAGAATTCTTGGGGAGAGACATATCTGTATAGGGAGATACTAAGTAGACTCAAACAGTGTAGTTGAGTGATTCATGGTGCTCCTGCACATCCTTTGAAAGGGACAAATATACGGACACCCATTGCTCCTTTCTGGGTTACTTGCTGTAATTCAGCAATATGAAAATTGGAAAAAAGGCAAAATTGTAATTCATTCGTTCCATCACAGTGTTATTGGAATATTCTGAAATAATGAATGTAACATGAAATCTGATCAAATGTATAAGGAAGATACTATTTATAATCTATGTATAGTTTAAAATTCATTAAAAATGAAAGAAACTTAAATGAAAAAATATTTACTTAGAAGCACTTTCAGAAGGTGCCCTCGCCTCCCCATTAAAATAACCTCTTCATCTGAGTCACAAGCGTAACCACTCGACCACTGCGTCGTCTTGTTAATCCACTGATAGTACACGCGTTCTATATACTGTCACGTCTCTACATAGAAATGTGCTTTTCAAACAAACAATTGATTTTATCTGCATTTCGGAGTTATTTGTGCAGGAAAGTTTAGTGGATTACTTCATATTTCTAATAAATACATCATTTTAACCTATTTAGGAAAACGCTCAGTTTGAAATATCGATATTGATATATGTTTTGAATGCTGACAACCCTTTATATCAACTATTAGGCAAAAAAAGAAAGCAGTTAAAACAGGTAATATAACAGACTGGATTAAATACAAACGTCTTCGTAATAAAGTAAACAATCAAAGAAAACATGCCAAAGAATCTTTCTATAACAACTTAGAATTAATTATTACAGATTTCGAAAATAATGACAAAAGGAAATTTTGGAAAGTTATTAGACATTTTGTCAAAACCAACAGTTCATCTTCAGCTATCCCTCCTCTCTCTTCTACCCTTCCTTCGGGCGAAACACAATGGGCATTCACTGATGAAGAAAAAGCAGACTGTCTAAATGATTACTTTGTCTCTATTTCTACTGTTAATGATAAAAACACTGTATTACCTCCTTTTGAAAAACTTACAAACAATTCACTCTCAACAGTAAACTGCACTGAAAATGAGATTGAAAATCTAATAAATGTTTTGAATATAAACAAGGCAAGTGGCGACCGCGGAATTAGTCATAGGATGCTTAAAGGAGTCTCTAAATCTATCTCAAAACCCCTTTCTATTCTCATGAACAGATCATTTAATGAAGGTATCTTTCCCGAGGCATGGAAAATAGCCAATGTTATACCGATTTTTAAAAAAGGAAGAATTGTTATCAAGAATTTGTACAATTTTTTAATTGATAACAACTTGTTATATAAATACCAGTCAGGATTTCTTCCTCACCATTCTACAGTTTTCCAACTGATTGATATATACCATAATATTTGCCAAGCTTTTGACAATAACCTGTTTTCCTGTATAGTTTTCTGTGATGTGTCCAAGGCTTTTGATAGAGTCTGGCATCGAGGTCTTCTATTTAAGTTAAGGCAAAATGGTATTGATGGTAAGTTGCTCCAGTGGTTAAATAGCTATCTAACTAATAGAAAACAAAAAAGTTACCCTCAAGTCCTGTGCTTCGACTTTAAAGTCCATCCTTGCAGGAGTCCCTCAGGGATCAGTACTTGGACCCCTGTTATTTCTAGTATATATCAATGATATTGCAAAGCAGCTGCTAAGTTTAACACGATTATTCGCTGACGACAGTTCTTTATTCTATGCTGCAGCACGTCTTTCAGACATAGCAGGTATTATAAATCATGATCTCATTATGCTTTCTAATTGGGCCATACAATGGTTAGTCAAATTTAACCCTCTTAAAACTGAAGCAGTTCTATTTACTCTTAAATATTTTGAAGCTTTTCCTCAATTAATATTTGATAACACTCCAATAAAATTTGTCGAAGATCACAAACATCTGGGCATAACTTTTAGCCAAAACGGCCAGTGGCACACACATATTGAACAGATTGCAAATACAGCGTCGAAAATATTAGGCATAATGCGCAAACTCAAATACACTCTGAGCAGAAATGCATTAAATCAAATTTATTTATACCATTTATTACCCATCATAGAGTATGCATCATTAGTTTGGGATGGCTGCACACAACAAGACTCGAACACTCTACAAAAGATACAAAATGAAGCAGCTCGTATTGTTACTGGACTAACCAGATCGGTATCTTTGGTCAAATTATATAATGAATGTGGATGGACCAATCTATCAGTAAGGAGACACCAACAAAAACTGCATTTTATGTATAAAGTAAATAATGGACTGGTTCCATCATATATCACTGATTTATTTCCCCCATTAGTAAGCGAAATTTCGGGGTATCCCCTCAGAAACAACAACAACTTCTCTACACCATTTACTCGGACTAATATATCACTAAGATCATGTATCCCATCAGCCATCAGAATGTGGAACACTCTCGACGAAGGCCTCAAAAATCAGTCAACAATATCTTCCTAAAAGAACAACCTGCAAATTACTACTTTTCCTAAATTAAAAGTACCTAACTACTTCACTTCAGGAAATCGATATCTATCAGTAATACATGCTCGAATAAGAAACAATTGTAGCAATCTGAATAATGATTTATTTATCAATCATCTTCGTGACAATCCTCTCTGTAATTGGTGCAATGAAATAGAGGATAGCGAACACTACTTCTTTCATTGCAACAATTACAGAGACGAGCGTCATCTATTTTTCGAAGCTGCAAGATACTTTCAACCACTTACCACACAATTATTGTTATACGGAAATGAAATAGTTGACAATACACTTAATTCAGCATTATTTAGAGCAGTACATGATTATATAAAGAGCACTAAACGTTTTGACAATACATAAACATATTTTTCTTTTTGACTTGGAAATTTTAATATATTTATCTCACTTTTTGCTATACACAATTTTCCCTATGTCGGTGGAGCAGGCCTGCTCCTTTGGACCGGTGGACCCAACAACTGGATGAACATTGACATGGAGTATTCGATCATTGTAATAAATTTTCAAGAGTGTGGAAAAAAATACATCAGACACATATCAGATAATTAAAGACAAGCGGTATGGATGTCGATCCACTAGGATTGGCAGACATATTTTTTGCCTTTAAGAATCTGAATGATGCTAACCTACACTCAAAGCGCACTCATAGACAGTTATTTATATGTTTAGTTATTTATTTATATTTATTTATTTATATATTTATTTATTTATTCTTTATGATTTTGTATAGTTGACAATATGTTTTGTAGCCATGTTTACATGCTTTGATTGATCTGTATATGTAGGGGGAGGGTCGTAACTAATGTTGCGAGAACTTGTGACCCAACCCCATTGCTGTAATTTGTGGCAATAAAATATGTATAAACTAAACTATCAACTATTCCGTGTGACGTCACACGTTCATGCTTACACTCTTATTTATAGAATCGATAGATCGCTTGTGTATTAATCCTATCCTCAGAATAGGATTAATAAACAAGTGATCTATCGATTCGCATTAGCTCACGTTGAATGTACAAGTTAATGTTTTACTCAACACTTGTAAACAAAACACGACGTCATTGTCACTATTGGTTGGCACGACAGTACATGTTTTTTGTTATGATTCACTTAACACTAAAAAGATATCCGTAAAAAATAAGGTTTGCGCGAATAAGGCGCTTTTTAACTAAAATGTATTTGTGCTTACCGTGACGTTGAAAAGATAGCTTCCACGCACCGTTGCGCGTGACCGCACTCCACCCTAAGATTTTACTTCATTTAAATGGCGAAATCTAGTTTAGTATATATACGTGTGCAGAAAAGAAACGACGATGATCCGTTATTGACCGCTGGTGTCTTCCATTTAGCCCATAGGTTTAGATAAACACATTTTTCAGCGTAAAATTGTAAATATTTATTTTCTTGCCCATAATTTTTAGCACATGTTTTAGGTGCTCAAAAGAACCGTCTCATTGAGTTATTGAGACGGTTCTTTTGAGTACCCACAACATAATTATGTTTTGGTTGAGAAATAAGAAAACTATTTTTCTGTTACGCACTCTAAACTCAAGGCCTGAAATCTATTATTAGTATTATCATTTTAGCTGATACAATATACGTGTGTTAGGTCTGTTTCATATTTTTGAGGTCAAGGGTAAGAGTTTTCAAATGTCTTCACAAATAACTCAGACCCAGTATATACTGGGTCCGAGCAAATAGTTAGTCCCAAAAACAGCCACAACAATAACAATAACAACATTAACAAGCAAGTATCAAGCAAAATATACAATTTGGGAAGTGCACCAATAGAATTCGCGCAGTCTGATCAGAGTATTCTATGGGTTAGCAAGTGGACCAACGTTTTTCAGGCGATAATCTACAGTTGATAATATAATGCTCTATCAGACTGTGCGAATACGCAGACTGATTTAAATCTTTGCTGAACGCAATTGCCATCTGGTATATATTTAGCTGGAGTCCGGCTTTTAACGTTGATGCTTTGCAAATAATGAGCAGTGTATGGCCTGACTAAGTGTGACGAATGGGTGTCTTTCTTATGCATCACTGGCTCACCTGACTGCACCGAAGGAGATCGTAGGATAGAAGCATCTGATTGGGTATGTTTATTAGTTCATTTCATTTCTAGTTGTCATGGCGATGTCAGTTTGATAGGGATCAATCATGCATTGTCGTAATACACATAGATCACTCTAAAACACAAACATTTACTCGTATATCGCAATGCATCTGCATAAGTTGAATTACGTTTAGGATATTATTTTTTTCAGATGGCGTATATCCTAAATCTTTCATTTTTATTCCCCATCAAAATCGATGTTTAACGGCACTTTAAAGTCCATTGACATCGAAGAAATAATTTGACAAGAAAAAAAAAGTTTAACATGTACTTAAGGAAATTATTGATTGAAAAATATTAATTTCACTTTTATTGAAAGTTATGGTTAAGGTTACATTCAGGTGTCCACCATATCTTCGATAAACGTTAAGCTTAAATCCTTCGGTTTGTGCATGATGCTTGTATTTAGCTAGGCCCCCCGTGGCTCAACCTGAGGTTTCCTTTAGCTCTGACTATTTGTGAGTCATGAGCTCTTATCTTGGTTTCATCATAGCGTGATACTTTGATTAGATTGTGTCTCTGTGATGACGCAATGGACTGCATGCCAGCTAAACATTAATTTGTGTTTAACAATAACAGAATCTTAGGCGAAGTTTTGGTTGCAGTAAACCTGAAGCTTAGGCTGCTGTCCGTTCTAAAGCGGTGGTTCTGTTGTTGTTGGTACCTACTATTGTTTGTGGGGGCTCTGTGGTTGGTCTTTGTTTTGTTTTGCATTTCTTTGTGTCCTTTCTAGTTTTGAGGAATAGTAAGTGAGTATGATCAGGAAATACCACAATCACAAACCGCAGACAAACTCCTTGGCACCGCGAGGAAGAGCCGCTCAACCATCACGAGACATCAGGAAGACAAATTAAACAAAGCAACCAGCCCTCTCTTCTCCATCAAGATGATTGCAATACTAGAATGGACATAAAGTAACGTACAACAAAACATAGAACAATTACAGACTCCCACAGTGGGAGTAACAATAAACAAAAAGTCAACAACAACAGAACCACCGCCTTAGAACGGACAGCAGCCTAAGCCACCGCGTGGCTTAAATTCATTTTACTGGTACCAAATCTTCGCCCTAGATTCTGCTGTTGTTGAAGTACAAGAAATGTTCAGCTCGCATGGAGGCCATCTAACTAATGCAATGTATCATCATGGAGAAACACTCTAATCAAATTAACACACCATGATGAATCAAAGAAAAGGGCTCATTACTCACCGATAGTCAGAGCTAAAGAAAACCTCAAGTTAAGCAACGGTGGGTCCAGCTACAGATAAGCATCAGGCACCAACCATCCGGTTATAGCTTTACGTCAGAGCCGTCAAAGAGTCTGAGGCCTGACCCACCGTCGTGCAATTAAAGAGGAAACCATGGCTATAAACCGTGATTGGGTTTAAAACTAGGCATACAGACTGTCGCATGATATTCAAGTTATATCCAACCATTATATAACGGTTTACTATCTTTTTGAATTGATCACGAAAATTAGGTTTTCCAACAATCCGTTTGAATTTATAAACTAAATCACAATAAAATATAGGTTCTGGTATGCCTTGCTGCAGAAGAGTTTTTAACCCAATGTTGTATTTAACAATTAACTCTGAGTGTCTGTGGTAGAATTTAGAAAATGCTTTTCGAATTTTATGATATCTATAACATTGTTTTAATAACTTAGCAGTTAAAAATAAGTTTCTGTTGTTGAAGTCATTAACATTAGAACACACTCTAGCAAAGCGAATAAGCTGAGAAATATATACACCATAGGAAGAAGAGCGAGGAACATCTCCATCAAGAAAGGGGAAATTAACTATTTCAAAATTAAAATCATCCCATTTATCATAAATTTTAGAAGAAACTATGCCATTCGTTATTGACAAGTTCAAGTCCAAAAACGGAGCTTCAGTATCAGAAGAATTCGCCTTATTTAACTGAAGTTCATTGGGATATATCTGACCTACCATTTGTTCAAAATAAGGATTATCAATATTAAGTAAGTCATCTAAATATCTGGAGGTTGAGTTAAAAGCTTCAATAATATCAGTTTGATTATTGTCTGACAGAGACAACATAAAGTCTCTCTCATAACAAAACAAAAACAAATCTGCAACACGAGGAGCACAATTAGTACCCATTGGAATACCTACAATTTGTCTATATAATTTCGAGCAAAATCTTATAAATATATTGTCCAAAAGATAATGGAGCGCATCACACATTGACATGATCACAATTTATATCGTTTAGGTTGTTCAGAAGTGAAAAGGCATTTTTATCATTACAAGCCAAATAAAGTGAGCCCTCTCTGTTAAATGTTTGTTCAATTAATTCTGTTAGTTTTTCTTTGATAGATTATGAGGCAATGTAGTATAGAGAGTAGAGAAATCATATGTAGACAAACCAGATGCTAGAAAACCTCTAGACTTAAATTTATTAAGAATTTCACCTGAATTTTTAATAGACTAAAATAAATTTTAACCATTTCTTTCATAAACAGTTGTACAATATTTGATGACATGGTTTTTAATCGCAGTGAGGCAATAAGTCAAAATAATAGACAACTCAGTAGTTGTACATGCACTAGAATTAGCAATAAAACACAATTTAAAGGGCCATTTATGAAGTTTAGGTAACCAGTATTATGTAGGAAGCTTGCTATGGTCCTCATCAACAAACAACCCGAACTTAGCTGCCATATGGCATCGATGCCTTTCAACGATAGACGTCTCATCAAGCCTGTTATGCTCATATGATTTTGCAGTGCTAAGTTCTTGCTTTAGGGTGTTAATATAGTATCTTTTTTCAAATGACCACAACATTGTAAGCAGCCTTATCTGCGGGGGGGGGCCAAAACAAACCTCTTATGGAATTCTTGGATCCCTTTCTTCAAGTGTCTAAAAGTGAATTTAGGTTTAAGTGGTAGAAGATCTAAATTGTTGCAATAAAATTAAATTCTACCATCAATAATTTTAAAAATATTTAGTTTCCAACTATTTAAGGCATTAGACTCAACATGCTCTTATTTATACCAGTGATTACAAAATTCTTGTAAGGCTCCTGTAATTTCCTCACGACATGATTTGAAGTCTATTGGCACAGGAAACTTATATTTAGGTCCCTTACATAAAATAGACCGAATTCTTGAATCAGTTATGATTTTTAAATCCCCTGTGACTATATGACCAGCGGGTTGATAGCAATTCTTAGAGTCTTTACAATCTCATGAAACAGGATTAGAATTTTCTATATCAAGTTCTGTTACAAAATTGTTATGATTAAAAGCAGTACTACGAATAGGTTTATTATACTTATAACAAATGATAGGGGATTCCTTATTTTCCAAATAAGTTGTCTTCCTGATGTCTTGTGGCGGCTCTTCCTTACGGTGCCGTTTTTTGGTCTGCAGTCTGTGATTGCGGTATGTCCTGATCATAATCACTTACTTTTGATCGTTTTACTATCATTAATGTATTGCAGATACTTACTTGTATGTACATAATAAACAATAATTAGTGTTACTTTACACCAAAAGGGTACGTGCATTAAGGGGCTATTTTCGCCCCCCCCCCCCCACAAAAAAACCCAAAAACTGAAAATTGCTTTTCACCAATTTCTATTGATTGGTTTATTAGTAGAATAATTGAAGTGTAAAGTCTCGGCATTTATTTAAATTTTACCGTTGCTAAGGTAACATAAATGGCCGACAAAATAGGCGTGAAACAGAGAAATTGCCATTTTGGACCAAATTTAAGGCTTTTGGAGACCGATTTTTTAAGAATTAGATATCTGCACAGCTTAATACCAAAATTCATTTTAATACGTTGTATGCTGTGGTAATTCCCGTCTTCTGTTAAAATATCTTTTTGGCATATGCTTCTACTTCTGCCATTTACTAGCCTCCTTCAACATACTGAAGATTATGCTAGGTGTTGTATGTGTTGCAGCACTTTGAAACTATTCCCTGTGATAAGGTTTCATTTTAATAAGGTACTGTAAATTCCATGATATAACTTTCTTAGGTCTGTTCGGGTTTAATTATCGTCAATTCTGTGAATGTATAGTTAGTCCGGGTTGAATCCTGTCTGTACTTTCCCAAAGGTTAAACGAAGTCGTTGTCAGGTTGGTGGTGAGGTCTGGCTATAACCTTGTCGTTAGAGCCCTATGACGACGCCTGAACAATGTTTATAATGGGCGTGCTATGAAGCGACAATGTCTTTAGCTGGACAGCCAAAGTTCAGCATATGAATTATGAAACTATGAAAACCCAAGACTAATATAGTCTATAGAAGTCAGTAATATGTACAGTAATATGCACAGACAAAACGCTCATAACATGAGCTATTCGATCATAAATGATCAACACAAATTCTTGGCATGGGACCCAACAACACAAATCAACTACGGTCGCCACGCCAGCAAGATGGCTGGAGGTATTCTCAGCTTTACAATAGCGCTGAGCAATTTTATACTAACTCTAAACTTAATCGTTTCAAACCCCTGGTTTGAAACACGTTCCAGCCTCAGGGCTAGGAACGTAACTCAACTTATATGAGTTTAAACGTTATGCTCCAAGCAATAACGTTATAAAGCACCAACTTGTATGGGCTTTAGTTTGCCTGTCTTAGACAATAGCTCATAACCTGGTTAGGATGTTTCCAAACCTACGCATGCGTTCAGCTTGGCTCAATCTATAAACGTTATGCTCCAAGCATATAACGTTATGAAGCGCCAACTCGTATGGGCTTCAGCCTGCCTGTCTGAACCGTATGTGTTCAGCCTAGCTGAACTATGCGAGCATCGTACAGACTGTGAACCAGATTGGAGATATAGCGTTTCGACCTTCTACGTATGACCTTGTTTTTTTTATCATCCGCGTCAACAGGGCAGAATGCTTTTTTTTTACAACTAAATTCGTTTTTCGGGTTTCGTGCGCTGTGTTTTAAGAGCGTTATATCACTTGTCATCGCCGGGAAGCCGGGATTTAGTATCGCGCCTGTAAACTTATTAACTTATTAAAATTGACTATATATAAGTCAAATTTATCAATTAAAATTTATGAAACATCGAACCAAGACACCAACCATCTTGCATAACCTTTCGGTGAAAATATACAACTAACTGATTCATCTACTATTAATTAGACAAAAATGTCTTTAAAACAAACACCTAGATAGCATAAACGATAAAATGCAAAGCAGGGATTTAACATGATTATATTACTTCCCTTACACAGACCAAAACAAGTATACGACTATCACAAAAAAAAAATGATACCAAAAATGAAACAACATATTTACAATGCAGTTTATCCTGACAACAGCCCCCTTCTCAAGAAAACACTTCTGTGTTTTATAAACCTCAGGATATATCTGCATCTGACTTCTCATATATCTACTGTCTACTTAAGTAATCCGCACAGACATTGTCTGAGCCCTTAATTGCTTCAACTTTAAATTGGTAGTTCTGCAGGAATAATGCCCATCGCATTATCCTGCCACTTTCTATCTTACATTTCTGTATGTAAGACAAGGGTGCATGATCTGTCTGTAGCACAAACTCTGCACCATACAAATATTTTTGGAACTTTCGTATTCCAAACACAATGGCTAAGCATTCTCTTTCTATAACAGAGTAATTCTTCTCTCTGGGCAACAGTTTCTTGCTAGCATATGCTATAGGGAACAAACCATCTTCATATCTTTGTAATAGCGCTGCCCCAACACCTGAATCTGATGCGTCAGCCTGAAGGATAAATGGCCTATCAAAGTCTGGCAGCCGAAGTATGGGTGATCTGATGAGCATGTCCTTAAGGGTCTTAAATGAATGCTCGTGTTCTTCCTGCCAGTCAACGTGTGTTGGGCGACCCTTCTTGGTCAAATCTGTCAATTGCGCTGCAACATCTGAAAAGGCTGGGATGAATCTCCTGTAGTACCCAGCCAGTCCCAAGAAAGCACGAACCTGCTTCTTTGTCTTCGGGCGCTCAGCATTTCTGATCTTTTCGAGCTTGTCATCCTCCATCTGCAGGATGCCTTTCCCTATAACATGTCCTGTGAAAGCAATGCTTTCAAAACCTATCAGGCATTTTGATGGTTTCAGAGTCAATCCTGCATCTCTGACTCTGGTGAAAATGTCTCGCAACGTGACAAGATGATCATCCCAACGTTTTGTATGGCCAAGGATGTCATCAACATAGTTGTCTGCATTGCTACACCCATGCAACAGTTTTCTCATCATTCTGTTAAATGGACTCCCAGAGTTCACTAATCCAAATGGCATTTTCTTAAACGTATATGACCCATCCGCTGTTGAGAATGCAGTCAGATGTTGTGAACTCTTTTCTACCATGATCTGCCAAAATCCTTTGCTCAGATCAATTTTGCTAAAAAACTTGTCATCTTTAAGCTTGGACATGATATCCTCAGGATTTCCCATAGGCTCAGTATCAAACTTGGTCACAAGGTTGATCCGCCTAAAATCTACACAAAATCTGTTTGTGCCATCCTTCTTCTTAACTAGTACTATTGGTGAGTTGTAGTCAGACATGGCTGGCTCTATGACATCAGCCTCTAGCATAGCTTGGACTTCTTTCTCAACCTCTTGTCTCTTAGCATAAGGTATTGGGTATGGACGAACACGAATTGGACTCTTAGTCGTCAACTCTATCTTGTGTTCAGCAAGGTGGGTTGTTCCAGGCATATCTGTAAATATGCACTGAAATTCTTCAATTAGTCTTGTCACATCTGCTTGCTGCTCTGCTGTCAAGCTCTCAGATATCTGTACATCTTTGTATGTTTCTTCTCCCTTCAAACATACTAAGTTTAGCAAACTTTCATCATCTACAACGCCTATTTCTGAGCTTGGCTCAGCCTCTATGATGGCCATACCCGAGATCACAGTATCATCCCTTTCTTCAAACTTTTTCAACAAGTTGATATGGTATGTTCCTACCTTATCACCAACTTTCACTTTGTAGTCCATCCTATTGACTACCTCAACAACTTCGTATGGACCTTTCCACTGTAACATAAGCTTGTTATGGGTTGTAGGTAGAAGTAAGAGAACCTTATCTCCCTTCTTGAGTCTTCTTTGCCTAGTAGATTTATCATAGTGATGTTTGTAAACCCTCTGGGCATCATACAAACTGTCTCTAGCAATCTTGCAAGTTTCTTCAAGCCTGTTACGTAGTTCTAACACATACTGGTATGTGTTTGAAACCTCTGGAGTCTCTTTCTCAGTCCAAAGCTCTTTCAGAACCTGCATAGGTCCACGAACTGTTCTCCCATAAAGTAGTTCAAATGGGGAGAACCCTGTTGATGCTTGCGGAACTTCTCTGTATGCAAACAGAACTGCAGATAAATATCTGTCCCAGTCTTTGGGTTTCTCCTGGCACATTTTCTTCAACATACTTTTGAGAATTCCATTCATTCTTTCACAAAGTCCATTACACTTTGGGTTATATGGGGTTGTGAACAATTGTTTGAGTGAAATAAGCCTACAGACTTCCTTCATGAGGTCTGAAGTAAATTGGCTACCCTTGTCACTCAAAATTTCGGTTGGAAAACCAACCCTTGAGAATACGTCAAGCAAAGCTTCAGCAACCCTCTCTGTTTCAATCCTGGGCAAAGCAACTGCCTCAGGGTACTTTGTAGCAAAGTCTACTATTGTCAAAATATATCGGTTACCGTTGTCTGATACTGGTGTGATGGGACCTATCAGATCAACTGCAACACGGTGAAATGGCACATCCATTATTGGCATCTCCCCAAGGGGAACTTTTGTCACCTTTCCTTTAGGAACAGTCTTCTGACATATCTCACATGATCGACAATACCTAGTTACATCACTGGTGATGCCTGGCCAGTGAAAACTAGTTGTGATTCGATCTATTGTCTTCTTGGCTGCTAAATGTCCACCCACTATGGACTCATGAGCAAGGCTCATAACACGTTTCCTGTGCTCTGATGGCACAACAACTTGTTTCATGATGTTTGAGGTCTGTCCTCTGACTTGCTCAAACTCTCTGTACAGAACACCTTTCTGTATTACATATCTGTATTTACTACCACCCTTTGTCTTCATCTCGCTCGCTTCTTGGGCATATGACCACAACTTTTTCAATGACGTGTCCTCCCTCTGTGCCTTCTGTAGACTGTCTATGTCTAGAGTCTCAAACTGCGAGCTAGGCACGCTCAAAGCCTTCAAGGGTTTTTTCGCCTTCTCAGCTTGAGCTCGTGTTACTACTGCTGCAGCAACACTTTCAGGCAATGGTTCAGACCCTCATGTCTCGACCATCGCTGATCTGGAGTATCAGAAACTCCATCAATATTTCCCAGTACTAAGTCACATATCAATGAGGTCAGCACCATGGCTTCCAACGAACCTCTATAATAGGGTGTATCTATTTCTATCAGTGCTGCTGGAACTATTTTAGCTTGGCCATCAATCGTTATCATGACAAACCTTTTGTCAAGCATCTGGTCTTCAGACACCAAGTTTTTTCGAACTGCAGCCAACTCACAGCCTGTATCACGCAGCACTCTAACCTCAGTATCTCCTACGAACCCTGTCTGTAGGTTTAAATTTCTCTCTCCGTCTAGAGAGTCTATGGTGCATCCACCAGCTATAATTGGCATTGACTGGCCATTTGCAAGTTGCAACTCCCCATCTTGAATGCATTCTTGCACTGCAGGGCTTGGTTCAACTGTCAGTGACATACAGACAGCTGAGACCTTGTGTCTGTCTGGAGACTGGTCTCGGCTTCTTGACTTATTTTGCCTCCAACCCCTGCTTGAAGACTTATTGCTTGAGTCTTTATATACAACAGCTGCTCCACTTATCTTCTTTTTATCATTCTTCTTACAGTCTCGGGCAAAGTGTCCCTCCTTTCTGCATATGAAACAAACAGGTTTCTGTCCGCTTGGTCTATGAGCTTGTAGTGGTTTGGAAGCTGAGCTGGCAACTGGCCTCTGTGGCTGTTTGTTGTATGCTCCGTTGCTCAGCTTATTTGGTCTCCTAGATGCGATGGAGCCACCATGTGCTTCTATGTACTGTTCAGCATATTTTGTCACCTCAGCTCTAGACTTCAGCATTCTCTCTTTCAAAAACAACGCTAACTCAGGTGAGCAAGTTTGTATAAATTGCTCTCTTATGATCAAATCCACTAAACTCTCAAACGTCCCATCAACTTCAGCCATCTCTGCCCATCTACTAAAGTAACGTACAAGCCTAGCCATAAACTGAAATACAGTTTCGCCTTGATCTGGCTTACTGTCACGAAACTTCAACCTAAACCCTTCCTCTGTCAACTGATAACGTTTCAGCACAGCTTTCTTCAACGCTGGGTAGTCGTCAGCTTGTTCAGGTGGCATGCTGGTATAAACTTCTAGCCCCTTCCCAGTCAGAAGTGAGCTCAGACTAACTGCCCACGTATCTTCTCTCCAACCCTGACTTCTGGCAAATCGTTCAAAACGTTCAATATAAGCGTCCATGTCATCTTTCTGTTCTTCAAACTTTAGCAGTTTTGGTCGTAGAGACTTACTGCCCACCTCAGACTTTGAAACCCCTGTCGCAGCACGAAGCTTCAGCAGTTCCATCTCTCTTTCCTGCTCCTCACGCTTTAACGATGCCTGTTTCTCCAGCCTTTCTTTCTCAAGCTTCAAACGTTCAAACTCCAGCCTATTTTTCTCATCTTCTCGCCTGAGCATACGCTCTTCCCTGTCCAAAAATTCCTTCTCTCTCTTCTCAACATATTCCTGTAGCTCTGACCCTGTCAAGCCCATGCGTTCTCCAGCCCCTATCCATTTATCATGATCCATAATGCTCAAAACAATGAGTTCCAGCTGTATATAACTTCCTAAGCACTATCCTGGACGAGCCCCCAAGTTGTCAGGTTGGTGGTGAGGTCTGGCTATAACCTTGTCGTTAGAGCCCTATGACGACGCCTGAACAATGTTTATAATGGGCGTGCTATGAAGCGACAATGTCTTTAGCTGGACAGCCAAAGTTCAGCATATGAATTATGAAACTATGAAAACCCAAGACTAATATAGTCTATAGAAGTCAGTAATATGTACAGTAATATGCACAGACAAAACGCTCATAACATGAGCTATTCGATCATAAATGATCAACACAAATTCTTGGCATGGGACCCAACAACACAAATCAACTACGGTCGCCACGCCAGCAAGATGGCTGGAGGTATTCTCAGCTTTACAATAGCGCTGAGCAATTTTATACTAACTCTAAACTTAATCGTTTCAAACCCCTGGTTTGAAACACGTTCCAGCCTCAGGGCTAGGAACGTAACTCAACTTATATGAGTTTAAACGTTATGCTCCAAGCAATAACGTTATAAAGCACCAACTTGTATGGGCTTTAGTTTGCCTGTCTTAGACAATAGCTCATAACCTGGTTAGGATGTTTCCAAACCTACGCATGCGTTCAGCTTGGCTCAATCTATAAACGTTATGCTCCAAGCATATAACGTTATGAAGCGCCAACTCGTATGGGCTTCAGCCTGCCTGTCTGAACCGTATGTGTTCAGCCTAGCTGAACTATGCGAGCATCGTACAGACTGTGAACCAGATTGGAGATATAGCGTTTCGACCTTCTACGTATGACCTTGTTTTTTTTATCATCCGCGTCAACAGGGCAGAATGCTTTTTTTTTACAACTAAATTCGTTTTTCGGGTTTCGTGCGCTGTGTTTTAAGAGCGTTATATCACTTGTCATCGCCGGGAAGCCGGGATTTAGTATCGCGCCTGTAAACTTATTAACTTATTAAAATTGACTATATATAAGTCAAATTTATCAATTAAAATTTATGAAACATCGAACCAAGACACCAACCATCTTGCATAACCTTTCGGTGAAAATATACAACTAACTGATTCATCTACTATTAATTAGACAAAAATGTCTTTAAAACAAACACCTAGATAGCATAAACGATAAAATGCAAAGCAGGGATTTAACATGATTATATTACTTCCCTTACACAGACCAAAACAAGTATACGACTATCACAAAAAAAAATGATACCAAAAATGAAACAACATATTTACAATGCAGTTTATCCTGACAGTCGTATGTACAATTAAAATCTACAAGAATGGCTGCTGGTCTAGTACTCCATGTATAACACTGAAGCCGTAAAGGCTTCAGGTGTTTCTGGCTTGTGTGTATGGGTCCCATACGGTACTAGCATATTCAATCAAGGGTCTGACAAGGGTGAAGTAGGCCTGCTGTTTAATTGACACTGCTCCAATGTTGAGATTTCTTCTCAGGAAACCAATGGTTCTGTTTGCTTTGTCACATATTGTGCACTTACTTGGTTGAAATTTCATCCTCCACTGATCCTCCCACTTTGCTAAGGTGTTCAGGTCCTCCTGCAAAATACTTGCTTGTGCTCTATGTTAAACCTCTGTCAAACCTCTCAATTTTGCTCCAAAGTGGTAAATTTCCTATTTTCAGCATATTCTGGTGGCCATTTTTGTTACCATAACAACGGTAAAAGTCAAAGTAATTTAGTCTCATGGGGGGGGGGGGGGGCAATGAAGCCCCTTAATGTACGTAGCTCTTTGGTGGCAGCTGCACTGCGTCGTCTGTCATCCGTATTTTTTCTTTAAACGGCATCTCCTCCTAAACCACTGGTCCAGATTTAAAATTAGTTCAGATTAATGTTTCCTATAATGCCCTCTACCAAAATTGTGTCTTCTGAACACGAGAGACACCAGACCTCTAGACCTCTAGATACTAAATATTTTAATCAACATCTCCTCCTGAACCACTTTTCCAAATTCAAAATAATTTACCAGAAATGTTTCTCATGATGCCCTCTACCAAAATTGCACAATGGTTTCGCTCCGCTGAACAAAAAGGCTACATTATGTACCAGAGCTTTACATAAGAAATATTCTTAACAAAATGTTTTCTGAACCACTGGTCTGGATACAAAATAATTATAAAAAAGAGTTTTCTTGTGATGCCCTCTGCCAGAGGGGCGCATATGGTTCTGCTCCGTCGAACAAAGGGGCCACCAAAGCTTTAGATAAGGCATGTCTTTAAACAACATCTCCTCCTGAACCACTGGTCTATTTTTTAAAAAAAAAAATGCACAAAATTGTTCTTAATGATACCCTCTACAAAACTGCGTAAATGGTTTCCCTCCGCCTATCAAAAGTGTCTTCAGAGCTCTAGATCAGATATGTCTTTAAACATAATTACATTATGAACCACTGTCACAAATCCAATATAATTTCACAGAAATATTTCTTAAAATGCCCTCCAGCATTAGCATGGGTTCCAATCTGCTCATTTTTATTATTTTCTTTTATTTTTTCCGTTTCTTTTTCAATATCTAACGAAATTAATAACGGACTAGCGATACCTTTGATGTGCTATCTTATTATTACATGTATTATTATTTGGAAGCAAAAACTGCACCTAAGAACTGAAACTAGATTGTGCACATTTCCTGGGCCAGACTAGCTAGTTTCTGCCATTTAGGCGTCATCAGTGACCCTCTAATAATTTCAAAGTTCCACAATGAAACCCATGATCCCAAAGGACAAGAAAAGAAAATCTACACTATAGTGAAGGGCAGAAAGAAATTGGCAAAACTATTAACGGCGGGCCCAGGCTATCTAGTTACGTGCACAAATGGGTTACATGTAACTCTGGCGAATAAATAATAAGGAATATCTTCCTGAGCCACCGGGCCAAATTAAAAACAAAGTCTAAGAAATGTTTCTTATAACTCCCTGTTCCAAAACTGCAAATCAGAAAAATTAATAAAAATCAAGTAAAGTTAACAAATTGAACCCACACTTTACAAATTTGAACCCTCTATCAAGAAATCCTGGATCCGCCGCCGCCTCTAGAGGGGGTTCAGTGGGGTTCGATTGAACCCCCTTCCCGCCCACTGTTTTGAATTTCCTATGAAAATGAAATATATTGGTCTCAAATTTTTGCATTTGGTCTCAAATAATTGCATTTTTATTGGAAATTTAATAATTAAAATGATAAAATTGGAAAAGCCCCATGCACCCTCATTCCGGATATCCTGGATCCGCCCCCCATTTTCAAAGCAGGCTAGGACAAATGTACCCAACAGAAGCTGGAGCGAGACACACAAAAAAATCGAGTGCAACTAAACTTGTTACGCTCGAATCGACTTCATTGAGAATAATGATAAAATACCTCCATTTTTTTCCTCCGGATAGGATTAATACACAAGTGATCTATCGATTCGCGATAGCTCAAGTGATGTGTACATGTTAGTGTTTTACTTAGCAATCGTAAACACAGTATTACGTCACTGTCACTCTTGGTTGGCACGACAGTACCACTATCATTCTGTTGGAAAGAGAACAATAAAGCATTTGATCTGATTATGCGGATACGCAACTTATCTGCTCCTTTGTTATTGGCATGACAATTTTAATTGACTAAGTTTGCAACCTGTATGTTTGCACCAGCTAAGTAGTGTAGCATGAGATAGCCCTTTCTGTGAAAATAACAGTGTATGTATTGTCTCATGGTGTCACAGCACTAATAACTCTTGCGGAGATGACGATGAAGAGGGTGTGTCATTTTAAATTTTAATAGATCATCACTTTCGTTTGAAACTGATTTCAAATGGCTTCTTCAGTTAAGTGCTGAAAGGTGGCAAACTTTTTTAAAAAGCTTAAGCATGTTCTCTGTTGGGTACACTTGTCCTAGCCTGCGTTGAAAATCGGGCGGACCCAGGATTTCCGGAAAGGGGATTCAAGGGGCTTTGCTGATTTTATCGTATTATTTCTTAAATTTCCAAAAAAATATATAACCTATACATATTTATTTGCTTTTTGAGAGATGTGACCAACAAAAGTAAAAACAAAATCTAATGACTCGGCTCAAAGTGTTCGTGAGAACACTATTTTTCCCGACACGGCTGATAATTTTTGATGAAAAATGGTATGTGGATGAAAAGAGAATCAGATAATAGCATCTTCACATAACTAAAATCTTTTTGAGAAATATTTGGACCATAAACTTATGTCACGGCTCACCAATTGTAAATGCATCAAACAACCATGCTACAGTTCACTGATCTGAATCTTGTTAACCCTTAAAGCGCAACCTATAATTTTGCAGCAGACGACAATTTAAAATTTTGCTGCATTTTCAAAAATAACAAATAAGGTATGATATTTCATGAGAATCGTCTGCTGGCAGACGATTCTCACGAAATATCGTACCTTCTTTTTTTCGAAATATAAGAAAGATATCGCAAAAATTGTCGTCTGCTGCAGTCGTGTTTGGCGCTTTAAGGGTTAACACAAACTCACGAAGGCAGTTTTGTATTTTTGTCCTTGTTTTGTGGAGTGATTCTAGGTGACCTATCCAGTTTAGCAATCATCCAGTTGAGGAAGCGAGAGCTGGTAGTTTAACTTTAGATATTTACATTTTCAAAGCAAGCCTTTAATTAATCTTTAAGATTTTTGCAACCGTTCATAGCCTCATGAAAGACATTAATTTGATTGACTTCTGCCAAGCTTACTTGCCCGTACAATACGCTTCGAACATCGAACTCATTCGCCAGATGTGATACTGGTGTTGTGATTGACAGCAAGCCACACATGAGTCGCATGTGCAAAAACAAGCCTCTTCTTTGCTCCATTGGCTGCCCGTGTTCACACTGGCCGTTCCGCTTTTTCCGTTTTACACTCCAACAAAACCGTTAATACGATTACTTATTAAATACAAAACTGTTTTTTTCCTAAATTATAAAAAAAATATTTCTAAATTTTAGACATTTATAATAAAATGTAAAGACAAGCAATCAATTCGATTTTTAGTCTGTTCATCGAATCATGAATACTTCTGGGCCCGGAATTACAATGCCTCCTTAAAGTTAAGCAAGACTTAAGTTAAGTATTGATATTTCAACACGCTATATTAAATGCTAATTTAAAATAAATTGCCTTGATCGATGTGGTACATGTACTTGCGGTCAAAGATAGCATTGCTATCTTCAGAAAAAATGACACTATTTTGATTTTAATCAGTTTTAAACGTTATTTTACGCATCATGAAAAATCAATACTTAACTTTAGTCTTCCTTAACTTTAAGGAGGCATTGTAATTCCGGGCCCGGGTCTATCGCAAAGTTGGCGTGAAGCCCGATTTCGCTAAATTTGTAAGAGAACCGAGGTATTCATCATTCCATGAAGATTCGAAAAATTGAATTCTTTTCATAATAGTGCTACAGCTGTCTTTATTCTGCGACTCTTCCTCGCCGTGGGTTGGATTATGGTCTGTAATTGTGGAATTTCCTGATCTTATAGATTACTCCGGGCCTTCCCGTGCTTCACAACGAATCGTTTGCACAGAAATTTAAATTTTTGGCCAACTTATCACATATTATGTCAATGTATGTATGTGTAATATCTATTAAGTAAAATCATGAAGTAAACCCATGATGTCAATGCGGCTATCTTCAATAGGAGGGGAGGAGAAAACTATATGTAGGTCATAGATCACATATTACAATTATGAAAAAAAATAAGTAGTTCACTAGCTGTGCTCGTTCCCACTTAATTCCTTTTTTATTATTATATATGATCTATAACATATACATATTTATCATGTGACGTCCGCGTCTGATAACGGCATGCATAAAAAAATCGATAAACCACTAATGTTTTACAGATTGTCGCGTTCATGTAACGTTATGAAATGATGCTCATAACAACGTCGCGTACTTATGGCCAAATATTGACGTTTGCACACCAAAAGAGCGATTACAAAAATATTTAAGTCATATGATAAATAGAAACTAATATTCGTGCTCCTGTCGACAGTCTCACCTAGGATGTACTGACATGAGTTTGCAGCAAAATAGGGACAAAAATGCCTAAAATTGCTTCACTCTCAAACTACACTTATCAAATTAATTACACTGTAAATGCATGCGTAAAATATATGTTTTGTAAATTATGTATTGTTGTGACGATGAGCTTGTAATGCTTAAGTCCAAATAAAATTTCTTAGTTCTGTTCTGTTCTGTATTATTGAATGTATTAAACTCGTTGCGAAAAAGTGATAAAATGCTCGGCAAGCCTCGTATTTTATCTCTTTTCCCCAACTCGTTGCATGAATTCAATAAAACATCAGCACTCATGTAAGATCCTCTAGAACAGAATAGAAGTTTTCACACACTATTCAGACTCTTCACTAACATGAGCGGGACCGGGAATTTTGATTATGGGACACACTCTAAAGGCAGTCATTCAGATTCTCTATATATTGACTATACCCGGGGCGTTTTTCAACAACATTATATAAATATAACATACTTGAGAGGGTGCTAGTCGAAAATATCATCCCGAGGAATGTGATTATCAACTGAGGCGCAGCCGAGGTTGATAATCATATTTCGAGGGATGATATTTTCGATTAGCACCCTCTCAAGAATGTTATATTTATTTTATTATACCGAACATTATTCCTTATTTTCTAACCATGGTGCGAGAGTTCCAAAGACACTGAACGCAATGCGTAATTGCCACGAATGATTGAATTATCTTTCACAAAAGGGTAGTGTTTGTAAACAGTTTGAATGCTCAAACTGGTCGTGATCGCCGTTTAAACAAATCGTGCCATAATCACTGATGGCATCAAACACTTAAGGCTACTTCGCTTGCAGCGTCGCTTAAATCAACATTGTAAATAGAGCTGCTGTAGATGATGCGGTTTTGTTGCAAAACAGAAAATTTCGCCAAATATGCTCAAATTTGGTTTCAAAGTGTTCAGCTCGTTCTAACTAAGAAAACGAGTACCCACACTTTATGTTTCTGTCCACATATAACGAAGTTATTGGGAGTTTATAGTGACACGGCCATGGCTCATTCATGTACATCTATCCGCCATTGTAGGTTAGCGTCTCCTCGTGTAAACGAACCGTACGCGCATCGGCGGCGCGCATGTGATAGTGGAAATTATCGCAGGGTGATACATGTAGTCGAAATTAGCACCTACCGGTCTATGGAGGTTTTACATGGGGTTTCTATGTGAGATATAATAAATAAATTTAACCTCGTTTTCCAGTTCATTGTACCATATAAATATCAATACATATTGTATGACAACTATCGTGCTATATATCGCATGAAGAAATGCAATTTTATTCAAAAATGACGTTTTCCTTTTTATTTTATGACGTAATTAATGGAGTGTTGAATCATAAAATACTCTCTAGCTTGATATAATCAGTAAATCAAAAAACATTATGCTTGTTTAACATTGTATTAAAAAAAAATTCCTTGTCATGGATAAGATTTCGCTGTTTTTAAAGACATAATGCGGTTCATTTTTATGTGCATCATTCCCGCGTCAGGAAACAGGTTAAGTGGTCTGGGTCCCGTCTGATTCGGATCAAGACAGCTTTCAGAAACTCTTATGTCATATCGATATTCCGACATTTTCTTGACAAAATAAAGTAATTAAAGTGCATCCGAAATATCTATTGTCCTTCTATCAGAACTGGTCGTCTTAGTACCAAAGACAGATAAATATAGCTCAGACGAAATCAAACGATGTAAGCAATTGTACGAAAGTGGCCGAGTCGCTTCTATTTGTACGGTTATTTAAAGCGGCGCACGACCTGACCTCGTGGCCTAGTGGTAAGCGTGTCTGGCTGGATCGATTCCCGGGGATGCACCTATTTTCAGTGTGTTTTTTCCTTTCTTTTTTAGCATTCTACCGTTAAATTGCTTCATACTAGTAAAATGACATCATCAAAACGACCGAAATGGTCATTCCTGAACTTTTATATTGAATTATCAAATACAAATACAAATACCTTTATTCAGCATCAAACATAATACAATGATTCTAGCCTACATCGGTAATTATACATACAATGAGAACATGAAAAAAGACGTACATATATGTGTCATTTAACAAGGAGCAATAGATAGATAGATAGATAGATAGATAGATAGATAGATAGATAGATAGATAGATAGATAGATAGATAGATAGATGTTGCTTATGATATGCACTAGCAGACTTGCATTGTGCTTGGGCAATCCATTCCCATGCACCATCCAGTTGACTTATGCCAGGTAGCTCTGCACTTAGGACAAGCATTGTATCTATGATTTCCATATATACCGCACTCTGGTTGGTATAATTCTGGTGAATTCTACCAGCCCGGCGCAGCATGATATAGAATATTTACATTGCATACAGCTGATCTGCTAATCATTCAAGGTTAATTGAGTTTCTTAATTTCACGGCAAAGAATATAAATTTTGACAAATTAGAAACGGCTATCTTCGATTTTTTGGACACCAAGTCGTCAAATTTGTTCAAGGTTGGCCATTGACAGTAGCGTTTTTTAAAATATTGATGTCTTAATTCTCTATATAGCATCTTCACCAGCGAAGGTTTCGTCGTAGCTATCTTTCGACAAACCCTTCGCCTCAAGACCCTCAAAATTTATTATTAGCGCAGACTAATCGACCAATGAAAACCCCAGGAAGGATTATTTCGATAATCCCTTCCTGCCAATTAGTTTATGAGCATCTAAAATACGTCGCCTCCATAAGTCCAGATAAGCAAACACTTTGGTCGTAAAATTATTTATTTTTCTTCTATTACTTCAGTTTTAAATTATATTATGGGTGCTAAAAATAACCATCATAATGTCACAGTTCTTTTGAGCACCTTAAACGTATATTTTAGCTGTTAAATTAGAAAACTGAATGTAAATTAATTACGCCGTCTTATCTGGAGGCCTGGTGTTGCTGTGAGGCCAAGGGTTAAATTAGACAATCGCAACCCTTGGTATGACAAGATGCTATATAGTGGACACACCAAAAGGAAGTGATACATATTTTCTGTCATATTTTGATTGCATTACTTGCATATCCTTTCATTACGGGGTATGCTTTCATAACGCCCGCGCTCAATGGCCAAGTCATGAGACGATAGTCTAAATTTGGTCAATGCTGTTCTGAATTTGTTTTCTTGGATAAAGTCTAGATATTTTTCTTGCTCAAAATCATGTTTATACCTTGAGTACAAAAGCAGTCGATTTGAATTATTAATAGTGCCGTACCAACTTGTGTGAAAGAATCTAAGATACGCTGCTTTATAAGGGAAAAAGGAATTCTCATTTCCGTTTGCTGTAGCCATATATAAGTAAGTCCAAGCTCATCTAATAATGATTTTATCTGGAATGCCCAGTTAGAACCATTATAGGATAATTATATGTTATTTTCTGCGTCATTTTTAACAGTGTGTATATCTTTTTTGGAATCGAAATATCTTCCAGGCTTAATAACTTAATCGAGTAGGTAATCATTTTTTATTTTTCTATTTATGCATGAAACCTATGTAGTAGAGGAGCCAGGGTTCAAAAATGTCAAAAATAAGCATTTAGGTATGCCCCCTTTTTAGCAGAATTTTCACTTGTTTTATCCTTTAGTACATAGTATAGGCAGTATGAAACCAGATGTTGCACTCAATTGAAGTCTTGCAAACATACCTGTAACAGTGTGTTTAATACGTTACCCCTCATTTTCTTAAAAACAAAAATATGTAATTAAGTCTATTTAGGTAAAAGTTGAAATGTTTAAATGAACAAAATATTTATACAATCTGTAAGAAAATGCTATTCTTTACACATATTAATGTTTTTAAAAGTTGTTTGGGTACATTATAATGTCATTTACGTTACATTTTCAAATATACCCTTAAAATTATTGTGTTTTTGTTAAAAAGTTTCATTTTACAAAATTTTCAATATGTGTTTACCTTCAAGATACCATGTATTTAAAAGAACGTGAACTGACCATTTCAAAACTGCAAACAGATACGTTCTAACATAAATAGTTTGTCAGTTATAAGCTGTTTAATTAGAAGACCATAGATAAAACTTTATACAAGTTTAGAACCTCCTAAGTTTGAAAATAAGCATGCATTTTTTCTGTTAGCTTTTAAACACCTTATGATAATTGTTTTGATATCACCAACTTTAGAGTAATACTTAACAACATTTCTGGGGTAAAATATCATTTTGTTGTTCGATTTTCAATATGTAACGTATAAAACAAAGTTGAAGACAAACAAATATTGCTAAATAGCTTAAATTATACATCACTGGAAAGTTTGTTTCATTAAAGGGGGTGCTGTGTTTGATAGGCATAAAAAGAGCATTTGTTCCAAAAGAAGAAGTTATCAGTACTAATTAGACGGAAGTCTGTGTATATGGTTGTAATTTTTCTTTTAAGAAATGGTATACTTCTAGACTTAAAAATAAAATACATTGTTTTCTAATTTTCTATGTTATGTTACGCAATTTATAAACTTATAAAATGATAAGTCTGATGCAACATTTCAACTAGAATACATTTCCTAAAGCCTGTTCAGTCAAATTTGCTAAAGTAACATATATAACTATAAGTAAACGAATTATATATTATGATTATATTTGTCTCAACCATTTTCCTCTTACAGCTAAGCCTGAAAACCTAAAACAAACTTAGATATTTGCACATTTTTCTTTTAATTGAACAAAACAATCTTATAAGCTATTCAGAAGCAGCCAAAGCTTTGTGTCGAATCTGTTGACACTCGTCACAATATATAAAATAGTAATAACATATCTGTTCAATCAATTCAGATTGATTTATGATAAAATATCTTAGAATTTCTGAAATGATGTGTGGATGTTGGAAACTTTGTTTGTTGTTGTTCCTATTGGTTGTTGGAGTTTTGTATGGGGCCCTTGTTTTCTAATTTGTTTCTAGTTCAGCAATCATCTTTACAAGGAAGAGAGCTGGTTGCTTCACTTTAATTGTATTGTTGATATCTGTGTTCCGTGTCCCTTCCATAAGGTGCTGTGGGTAAGTCAGGAGTCTGTGATTGTGATATTTCCTAGTCATATTCAACTATTGAAAGAAGACGTTTGCTGGGAATCTAGATAACATCACTCCTTTATGAATATATAGAATAAAATGTTGTTTACGCTACATGAAATATAAGGAAACATAAGTGTTTGTTATCATTTATTCTTTAAGAGAGTAGCTCTGTTATGCAAATTGTTTATGCCACATCTATTTATGCATACATGTATATCAAAACTCAGAAGGTGACTTTTAAATTTATTCCAGTTATGAACTTAAATTTTAGCTCATTTTTAACATGGCTTTCATTGTTTGATTAATGAAACTGATAGTACTTTTAACTTAACACTACTAATCATTTGTAAAAGAACTGCAAACTTTAAAACTGAATGGGTTATCCAAAATGAATTATTGCCGGTGAAATTGGGGAAATCATCCATAAGGATGGGTTTTACATGGCAAGGCAGTGATCATATCCAGGAAATCTAGATTTCTTCAGTTGTAATTTACGATACCAAATTTACTTTATAAAGTTTCAACAGAGAGAACATGTTTAAGCCAAATTTAACTAGGATGCATTCAAATTACCGTTTAAAACATTTTTTACGTTAATCAGAATGTTGATAGGAATAGCAATATCTAAGAGTAAAAATAGCAGTCATAAGATCAAATTTAGTTTTAGCAATTAGTGCTAATATAGCTGATGTTAAGTTCTATCATAATACCATAGCAGTCATTGGACCCCATTTTAAACAAACTGTTGCAGGAATCCTGTCAGTTGATTCCTTTTATGTTTGTTAAATAATAGAAGAGTTGTAAACACATCAGGGTATAGAGACAAAAAGGCATACATTAAATTATCTACTGTGCTAATAAAATAATAATTATATGGACAATAGAGAAGGCACAATAGTTAGTATCATTACTTACACAAATAATAGATTTACATGTTATGCTAAGAAAGTATTCATATACTTAACAAATAGTATGTATGCATGTTAAATTTGTCGCTCTTTTTTATCAATCGTCTGCATAACAAAATTGTATTTCTTTTGATTTGTAAAAGTATCACGATATATCTCAGATAGTGATAACAGTGCCTCTATTGCCAATTGCACTATATGTAAGTATGATACAGCATAGCATTTGTTGAGTGTACTATCTGAAAGTATTCTTTGAAAGTAGCGTAAGTATGGATTTTGTTTCTATTACATGAACTATCAATATACCATAGATATAGCATCGTTTAACAAGTTGGTACATGTTTTATGGGTATTAATTAATTAGTTTAAAGGACTAAATGACGGTTTTTATAATTCCTTTTTGTGAGTGTAAAAAGTAATTGTGTCCTGCTGAATAAAACAACCATTAAAGCAGATTCTATCACGTATGCTGATAAGCTATAAAGCTAAAAAGTAAACTTCTGCAAATATTCTGGAAAATATTATTAATCAAGTCCTATTCTAGAAAGTTGTTTGCTCAAGGTCTTGATTATCGAAATCTAATCATTAAGAAATGTCTACAATACTAACAATGCAGGGGAGCTTTCCAACTTATTCACAGACATGTGTCTTTTTCTAAAATATCAAAATGGTAATTTACAATAAATGCTGTCCTGTTTCATTGCTTCACAAACGTGTAGAACCAGGCAACACAATGATTAAAGTAATGATCTTTATATTTTTGTTATATATGTTACCATTATAAATAATACTCTTTTTTCCAAAGCGGGCACGCTGTAGATACTAAAATGTTATTAACCCAAGGATGGCTTAGGCGGGTGCTAAATCAGAGACAGAAATCATCACGGATTCCACAACTTTCAGTTTTGTTTCATATGACACCATTGAAGGTATATTTAATGTTTTACTTTTTGATTTGGACTTCTGCTCTGAATATTATACATTTTTAAGGGTATTAAGGTATATTTTGGGCCATATCGTTTTAAATATAGCTGCTGTAACGAATAACAGTTTATAAATGCATATATTTGATTGCTTTTTACAATGTGTGATGGATCTGACTATGTTACTGCATGCTTTTTATTTATTCATTGAGTTGTTGACGGTGAAAGAAAATGTCTTATATGTCATTTAACGCCATTTACTGCATAAAAAGAAGCAAATACATGGTAGTGGCACAGATTTTAAAGAATCATTTAAGTTTTTTGAAACAATTTAGTTATGAATAATAAATAGGTATCAATCATCCTATTTACATGATTCCTAAAACATGTACTTAATGGCATTTATGTGCTTTATTTTCAAGTTTTACCCTTTAAACCAAATATGATTTAGTTGATGTTGCTTCTCATTCATATTAAATGTTTAAAAATACCATATTACCAATCTAATTTTGAGCACTAAGATGGTAGTCAATTTCATTTTCACCTACTAGCTGTTTGAACGCGTATACACATAACATTGCAAAAAATACTGTTTTAAAAGAAAGTAACGTATATAACAGAACTTCCAGGTGCCTAAACTAATAGTATTATTCTGCTATTAAGCTGCATCTGATTAAAATATCACTCACAACGATATGTAAGAAAATGACGCAAATGATAATAACACTATACTAGGAGTTTCCTTATTATCTAATGGTAACGTATTAGACTTGGCTATTGCATGGTAAATGCATATGTTCATCAAAAGCTAACAGACATTTTATAACATATAAAGTAGCTGAAAAAATCTTAATGTACAAACATCTCCCTCCACAAGTCTTTTGGCAGCCCATGGCCAAGTAAACAATAGTAGTATATTTGAATGTAAGTAACGGATATAACAATTACGTAAGCGTAAGTCATTCAAACTTATCGTCAGTTTTGCGCTTTTAATTTAGTTACTGTAAAGCAATATGCATATAGTAGGAAATGTGACCTATCTGGTCTAAATAACTTTTCTTTTCAGTAATGTAGCGAATAGCCTACTACATGAAGCCTGCACTAGGGTAGCTATGGTAAACCCACAAATAAACATCTTTTGCAAGACTTAAAATTTGTGCAATATCTGTTTTCACACTTCTGAAACACCATACTAACTGAGGATATAGTCTAAAATTCTGCTACTTTCCGGCCACTTTTTTCCATTTTTATGAATCTCTGGCTCCCCTACTAATGGGGGCGGGGATAAATTTGGCCCTTCTGAAAAATAATTAGTTTAGATGACCCGTGATTTTTATTTTTTATCTGAAAGGTATTAACATAGTCAATGAAATAAATATAAATTCTTAAGATTTTCAACATCAGTATAATGTATTTTCTTGTAAATGCATCTCCTCCTAAACCATTAGACGTAGAAACTTCAAACTTTGTACCTGAATAGGTCACATAATGTAGATGATACTGGGCAACATTTTGTCTGACCTTGATTCAGAGGAAAAGGTCAAATAATGTATTTTCTCGTAAATGCATCTCCTCTAAAACTCTTAGAGGTAGTTAGCAACTTTAAATCTTGTTCCTGGATAGGTACACGATGTAGAGGGTACTGGGCAACATTTCGTGTGACATTGATCTCAAATGTATCTTCTTGTAAATGCATCTCCCCATAAACCATTAGACGAAGCAACTTTAAACTTAAAGTTTGTACCTGATAAGGCCACATGATGTAGAGGGTACTGGGTAACATTTTGTGTAACCATGACCCCAGGGTCAAGACCAAAAGTGAAAAGTGGACATTTGCGATGATGCACCATCGACTGCAGTCTAGTTTAATTTGATTGATAGTTTTTTCTGTGATGGTTTATTGCATAAGTTAGGGGGACTGCAGGCGAGTTAACTCATTTAAAACAGCTGAATGTAAAGCAAACATTTGATCAGTAAAAATTATTTAGGCCCCACCCACCCTTCGGTGGTTTGACTTATCTCCGTTATAAGGTGCTGACATGCGCGGATCCAGACAGTTTCGCCAGAGGGGATCCAACTTTGACAACGTTTTTTTTTTTTTTTTTTTTTTTTTTTTTTTTTATTTTATTTTTTTTTTTTTTTCTGTTTTTTTTTTTTTGATGAGGGGAGCAAAATGTAAAGCAACCATTTCTCATTTTCCCCATCAAGATTATTAATTGCAAAAATAGAAGGGCATAAAGTACTGCATAACAAAACAAAGACCCAACACCACAGAACCCCCACAAACAATGGGAGCAATAATAATCAATGAATCAACAACCAAAGAACCACCGCCTTAGAAAGGACAGCCACTTTAGTATGATTCACGAAAGTTGGCAGTGATTAACCGTTAAACAAGACGAGTGCATTTAAGTAAACAGGGGTACGGGTATACTTAAAATCACATAAATAGCATTCGTTGTAATCATTAAAGACACAAAAGTTATTAACATTTATATGAGACAGACAGTTATAGTACCCTGGGTCCAAGGTTCGAATCCTAGCAAGGCACCTTTTTGTACCTTTTTCCTTTTCGTTTCATCTCATATATACTTAACGCCAGTAAAACGCAACGTTTACAATATAACCTTCCTTAGATTTAAAGCTCTTTTAGCATTTCGTACTGAATAAAAGGCATGAAACTGTAGTCGCGATATCAAGGCAATATCCCTTTGGTACTGATAAAGTAGTCCAGATAAGCCGGACTGCATGTTGTGATAAAGGGACACAACCCCAAAACTTTAAACAAAAAAGCAAAATCATCTTATTAATCAGGATATCAGATCTTAATATTGCCTGGCTGTTTTGGTTTCAATAATGCTCTACGTTTTAACCAAACACAACTAGAAAAATGTTTCTTGAAGCTTGACGTTTAAAATGGCCACCAAAGTTTGAGCCTGAAAACCGGAAGTTGGCGAAAATGCGAGTTTTTCGATGGTTGATATCGTGATAAATCATTACCATAGGTAATGACTAAACAAATTATGCATGCCAATTACTATAGAAGTTTTAGTCATTTCTCAAATTTAGCGAAAAATATGCGAAAACTGACCTTTAAAACATTATTTTTAGGCCCCTTAGGTAAACGGAATTTTGACTTTTATTCCGTATTCTTTATGTTTTTATGTATGAGTGAAACAACGTTCATTCAAACTGAAATTGAGTAGAATTTTTAATTGAAAGAAGGTTAAGAATTTTTTTTTGATGAATTTGGCATTTTTTACAAAATTGTTTAGCAGATGTGCTAAATCAAGCTCAAGCTTTGCTAAAACGTTCTTGTACGTTAGGGAACCTTGTAAATCCACAGATAAAGGGAATAACGTTGCTATGTACAGGAAAAAAATAATATTTGTATCAGTTGCGTTTTTAATGGATTTAAGTATATTTTCCCTTTGTTCCTATTTCTAACTAGAAAGTTTTTACAAATGCTAAATACCCAAACATTTAACTTTAAAGATATACACAGAAGGAAGAAACTGACAAAATCATTATTTTGGTAACTGTAATATGCAACATGTGCTTGTTGTAGCATATAGTTGGGTCGTGAGGTCGCCTTTATCAGATTACCAGTCAGTTATTCTATCACACTTTTCCTCGACAGACTTCTTATGAAAGGTTTCTTATACTTAGTACATTTATATTTTCACCAGTAACTGACAGTGGGCGGTAGCGGGATACTATCTCAACAAAATGAAGTAGCCCGACCAGAGTTCGGACTCACTTCCCCATTTAAGAAGTTCACAGAAGTCAAAGTAGTAGACCGACTCGCTTGTAACTAAATGCTATATGAAGTTTGCGTTTCGAATGCTGAAATATGTGGTTATTTCAATGATCTTAAGTTTAAATAAAATTGTTAAAGCTAAATTTATAGTACATGCGTTTATATTTATCTATCTATCTACTATTACTAACTAGCACCATTTAGAACATTATGCTAGAGATTGATAATTTTGAGAAAAACAGATTAGACGAAACATTCGTTATACACCAGCTATGAACCTTTGCCAATCCGCGCTGTTCCCGACTTGATACTTGAATCCATTTTCAAAGGTACATTTACAAACAAAACAATCCACAATTAGCACCTGTATTGAATAATAACTCTTCTTTGCTAACGTTCAAAGACTGTAGAGGGCTTAAAACCAAATCTTCACCCTAGATTCTGTTGTTGTTAAAACACAAATACGGTTTAGCTCGCATGGAGGCTTCCCACCTATTGCGATGTATCATCACAGAGAAATTAACGCACTATAACGAAATAAGAAAATGGTTCAAAACTCACAGATTGTCTGAGCCAAATAAAACCTCAAGTTGAGCCACGGTGGACCAACGAAAGACAAGCATCATTCATCACCTTTACGTCAGGGCCGTCATTGAGTCTGAGGCTTGACCCACCATCGTGCACTTAAAGCTGAAGCCATAGCTCTAGACAGTGATTGGATTTATAAGTAGACATGCAGAGTGTCCCAGGTATCTATGTTTATATCCAATTTTTTATAACTTTTGATTATCGTTTTGAATTGATCACTAATATTAGGTTTTCCAACATTTTTTTTTTTGAATGTAAAAACTAAATCACCACCAAATGGCCGCACCCAAAATGTTGATACCATGACATTGTAAATTATGTGACGGCACGTTAATATCATCAGACAACGACCCCTCGGTATGAAGTGGAGCATTCTACCATTGTGCCACTGCGCTCCCTATTTGAAAGAATAGTTGGCATTTTTTATATTTATGCTAAATTGGAGTGAGGACGGAAAAAGTTTTTGACTCATTTATGCCTAATGAATTTTCCCATCTTTATCAATTGGACGATTTCAATTCCAATTTTAGAGTTGTTGGGCGTTTTTTTTTTTTAAATTTTTATTCAACATTTGATAGAAAACTCAGTAAGCAAACATTGGAGACCCTGATCAGACGCCGCGTTCTGCGGCGTCTGATCTGGGTCTGCACTGTTTGCCTATGCTCAACAAAAAGGACGTTAGGCTTATATGGGTTAACATTAGGGTCCTGTCACAAATCCCGAAAACAGGGTTTCTCGTGATCAAGCCCATATAGGAGGGTCTGGATGGGGTATAATGATTAGTGAATAATGGCCCTTTTTTATAATGAATAGTGAATAATGAGGGCCTAAAAATTAATGAATAATCCTATCTTTTTAATGAATTGAAGAAAAAAATTAATGAATGGTGAATAATCAGATTTCTTTGCCACCCTTCTTACTTTTAATGAATAATCGTTCTTATTTAAATGAATAACCCAAAATTTTATTGAGATATATAACGGACTAAATTTTTATTGAATAGTGAATACCAGACCCCCCCCCCCTCTATCCAGACCCTCATATAGATGTTTTGGGTGGAATCGGACTGGTAAAATGATTTGCAATCCTATAGAATTCTGTTTTTAAACATTTTTTCGCCAGTCACGACGTTTGTCGTCTGCACCTCTCGTCTGCTTATCTCCTTGGGTAGCCTATATCGCAAACTATGAACCCAGATCAGACTGCTCTCAGATCAGGGTTCATAGTGTTTGCTTCTTTTATAAAATCAGATCTGAGAAGCTCTTGAATATATACAGCAGACGTAAAATGCAGACGATATTTGGCATGCCAAAAGTATAATATTTTGAGGGTTAATGGTTAAAATCGCATCGCTATCTCCGTCACGCTCCCATATTGTTCTAACTGAGGTTGGCTCGGTGTTGATTTAGGGGATAACTGTATTCAAAATTTTCATTTTGGGAGGTATATCGTCGGATATACGGTCGGAAATTTAGTTTTACGGCAACGCGTAAACGGAGCCGTAAAACGTGATTTCCGAAAGTATATCCGACGATATACCTCCCCAGATGAAAATTTTGAATATGGTTATCCCCATTCTAATGCACTTTTAACATTTTACCTTCAAAAAGACAGTGAAAATGTACTTTGTTGCGCCTATGACGTCGGGTTTTTGACAGTATATCACAGGATATATTGTCGCAAATTTATGTCATTATCCAATCAGACGTCGCGTTGCATTTGCTAATGCATTAGAATCAACGATAACATGTGAATTACTACATGTACAAGCCCTTCGCTTGATATCGACGCATTGTGCTTCTCAATCTGCGCAAATTGAATAAAGATAAAGTAGCGTGTTGATATTGAAGTGAGAAGGCAAAGTTGCATTCATTTTAAATCGTGGTTGCTCAATCGAAACTTACTTACACATGTGCTATATAACAGGTAATTTTAAATAGATTTAAATCGTATCAGATCTTGAAAGAAAATTTGAAAAATAAAGTATTAGAAACATTTTTGAATCGACATGGTTCCCTGGTTTTATCTGAGCACTTGATTATATACCACTTTGCAGAATAAATGATGCATCAAATTGTGAAAGATACAAGTACATATTGCGGGTTTATGCTTCAAGTAACACCGCACCGACTGTGCGACAATTCAAACTGCTCAAGAAGCGAGTGGTGTTAGGCTCAGCATTCGTTTAGTTATCATTAATAATCTCCCGCCGCGAAGTGCATGGGGCTATGGGAATGCACTTCGTCTGTCCGTCCGTCCTTCATTCCGTCCTTAAATCACTTTCGTGAACGATTTTCATTAAACTTCACTCTAATGTTCCTCTCAGTAAGACTGCAGTGTGTAGAGCACACAATCCTGCTACCTAGACTCAAGGCCAAGGTCACAAGTCAAGGTGAAGGGACATGCCTTTGAATTTCGTGTCCGCTACATATCTCCTGACCCCTTAGGCGATTTTCATTAAGCTTCACCCAAATATTCCTCTTATTGAGCTGATGTGCAGAACCTATGATTCGGCTACGCAGACTCAATGCCAAGTTCACAGAGTCAAGGCTATGTGATTTCGTGTCCGCTCCTATCTCCTGAACCCTTAGAACGATTTTCATTAAACTTCACTCAAATGTTCCTCTTAGTGAGACTGAGTGCAAAGTACATGACCTAGCTACCGAGACGAAATGACAAAGTCACAGGTCAGGGGCAATAGATTTTCCCTTGAATTTCGTGCTCGCTCCATATCTCCTGAACCCTTTAAACGATTTTCATCAAACTTTCCTCTCAGTAAGACAGTGTGCAGAATCTATGACCCATCTTTGCAGACTCAATGTCAATTTCGTGATTCAAGGTCACGGAATTCTGCGGTGTGGGATTTAGCTCCTCTTCAGACTGCTGCCTTATTGTATTAAACAACCCTAATGTTGACAGAGTACACACCATGCATAACTGACCTTTTTTCAGTCTTAATCAACCCTTCTCGTCATGACTATTCATGCTAGGCTCCACTCACTATGAGTAATTATACAAATAAACTTTCATGTTGGTACATAGAACAAAGAAATTACTTGTCATGTCCACTAGTGTAGGGACAGATATATCCTATTTCATAAGTAAACAGCGTAGACTCTGATCAGCCAAGAGCTGCCTGATCTGGGTCTGCTCTGTTTGCAAAAAAGTTAAAAAGCGTCTATATAAGGTAAAAATTTTATTACACCAAAGGAATCTACTGACATAAATGTTTAAACTGTTGTGCAAATATGATTTAAGATACATGTACGCATTAATATTTAACACAATAAAACCAAAGAAAAAAGAAAACGATTGCATTGAAGAGATATGTGCCTGTACATCTATATTTTCTGCTGGTGGAGCTTCTACCCCAGGGGCGGTACTCTCATTTTTCTTCATACGTAGGCCCCCTAATACTGTGCATATCATGCTAAGTAAAGAGCCACAAATGGAAAAGATAGTTTTACATTTATACAAGACAATACAATAAATGAAATGGTACAAACTAATTCTCATCGATTTAGCACTCATGCTAAACGTTTGTCGTTATCTGCTTCTGTGGTATTCATTATTATTACCCGCCTCCTTGCAACTAGTAGAATCATCACACAATATTTCAATCATTTCCTGTTGTGTTATTTTATTACCAGTCCAGTAAAAAGTGATGAGCCCTCATAAATTTTCCAATTTTGCCATTCGTGGCTTGGAACATTCGGAAACTGATATGAATTCCTGATAGTTGGCTCTTTGAATACGCGTTTCAGGTGATACTCTGCAAGTAGGAGAAAGACTAAAGCTTTAAAAGGAGAAAAATATGCCATTAAAAGCAATGAGTACCTGGACTGATGTACCTTGATAAATTCTAAGGAAAATAATTATATCTTAGCTGGTTAACTTTTATGAATGTAGCCTTACAATACATGCAACAAACATGTTTTTACCTAATAATGTCTTTGAACACTTTTTATCTTTCCCCAAGCATTCAAACTTATATGAAGTCTTAGTACTTTTGAAGTGCTGTAACAGAGGTAACTCTTTTCCTTCAGATAAAAGAGCTAGATTTATCATAGCTGGTAAAGCAATGCAATGCAGGATGAACAGAGCACCAATTAGAACCCGTGACTTCAAAGATTCACTAAGTTTCTAAGATTAGACCGCTTATTAAAGGATGTTACATATATATCTTGACATAATAAATGAGCAAGGGCATTGTCATGACATTCTTTTTGATTACACAGTCATGGGCAAGTGTTTTGAATTTCAGCGTTTCCAATGGATTATGAAATGGAACAGCCTTATCAACTTGTTAACTCTGTATAAATCTTCCGTAGAGCACAATATAGACCTACTGGTAATCATATTCATCCCATAGTCCAGTTTCCTTCTTTTGAATGCAAAAGCTAATGGTATGCCTGCAAAAACTTAGAAAGCAAAGGTTTTACATTCTTAAGGCTTGCTTCAATGTACTGACAACAAAAACAACCAGTAGCAAACATAATTGATGGCAATGTCTAACTTCATGTTCCTTTTCATATACCCGATAACTTTCAAAATGTAACAGAAATTGTTTTTGACTCTCTGCAAAACCCATCAAGAGTCAACATTGTAATTAAAGAAAACGTAATGAAGTTCTTTGGGCGCAGCAAAATACTTCTAATCTAAGACCAAAAGACTTCAGAACCAAAGGACTGGAAAGGTTCCATGACAAATGATGCAAAGAATAAGCAGACTATCAAATTTGTGTTTGACCAATCTCAGAAATCTTAATGTGTTCTTAGAGGTACATTTTGTACTCGGTAGAGACATAGCTTTTGCAAAATCAGAGCAATGTTATAATTTGACTAGCACTGATACAGAGGCAGTTGCAGTAAGCTTGCTCTTGCCACTTCACATTAAGAGACATGTACCAGAGTAATACTGCGTTGTATGCATATATGTGAAATGGCATTAAACACTAACCATATTTAATCAGGTGATTGATCCCATGACACTGATATGCTATTTCTGCTTTTTAAGAATGCTAAGGGTTTAAGTTATAGCTTAGTCAATTTGTTTGATACTGGCCACACACACACAAAGAAAATTAAGTCAGTTGATGGCAAAAGATGAGGAACACGGTAAACGCTTATTAATGGTATTTGTAACAATTACTAATTTTAAGGTAATTTTAATTAATGTAACACTTCAACCGCCATAGGAAGCCGTATATTTGTTTAAAAAGCTTTCATATGTATAAAAGGTATTCAGCATGCAAACTACATGAATAATTCAAATAAATAGATAGTCCAATGTCTTCTTTCTGTTTATCAAACTTTCAATTCATCATTTCTTAAATCTATACAGTAACATACGTAACAGACCCCAACCCCTGGTTTATAGAGTGCAAACATCTCTTATTTAATACAGCTTACATTGTTCTTTAAGGTAGGATATGTCTGCACAATTCCCAAGGGAGTGGAGTGGAACAGGGTTGTACTCAGTTTGAAGTTCTTATACTATGCCATGATTCTATGAATGGGCAGGTGGGGGAGGATTGGGTGGACCTGACAAAAGCTCTAACAATTCTTTTTTTAACTTTACTGAAGGGATCCAATTGCTTCTATGGAGTGGGGTGGAGGAGGTTTCATACCAATATTCCTATTGGAACCTAGAGTACTTGTGATTTTCCAGGTGGGGTCTGGAAACACCATCCCCTCTCTGGATCCGCGTATGGGCAGGTGGGGTCAAACTGACAATATCTATGACAACTTTTTTTTATATATTTCAGTCATCATGATATTTTACAGAGAGGCTCCAATATCCTCTCGAGTAGGGGGTAGTCAAATGCGTCAAATCATTACAAGGGTTTTGTCTGGTAGACTCTGTTTAAGAACTTATCAAGAATACTTCATGAACAGTTCAGGATACATTCATTATGTCATGAACTTTATTTCACTTTTAAATGAGCTAAGTACTGTAATTAAACTTCATATTCTGATATTCAACTTTAATGGTGTCATTTTAAGACCCTAACTACATATTGTAAAATAATTTAATGTGGCTTTAAGTGTCTTTGATTTTAGATGTTTTAGGATCCTGGTGACAAAAATTTAAATTCGCAAGAGCTATTTGCAATGAAAAATAAACAACTTTCATTGCAAAAACTGATACATTATAACTTGCAATTGTAACCTATGCCAAAATGAATGTAAACTGTTCAGCATCTCTTTTTTTAAAATACATGTATCCCATGCTAATTTTCTCATTGTGTGTTATCCCACCTATTTAAAACATTGCATTGCATTTAGAAAAAAACAACAACCCCATATCATTACTATGAATACCTTAGAAACTGTGTCCCAGGTCTATACTCACTGTGTCAGCTAACTTACTATTGTGTTTGTCATCTAGAAATTGCCTCACGTCTATTTTCTTTAAAAAGAGAATTCAACGTCCCTCCATTTCTGGCAGCCATGTTTTCCCATCATCCATCTGCATGTGTCACCCTTAAAATCTGATTCTTCGTATTGATTTAAACCAAAATTTAATGCCTCAAAAATGGGCCTCGTCGCGACAAACCCTGTCTTCGGCGTTTCCGACAAAATGAGATTCAAACCAGCCTGCTCAGCTACAGAGACCAGCTAGAAAATTGAAATTTCGCTTGTAGCAAGTCTAGATATGATACTTTCCAAAAAACGAATAACAAAGGCGCTGATCAGACTGCGCGGATGCGCAGGCTGGTCTGCGCCTGTGTTGTTTGCAAACCCCCGGAGACAGGTTTTCTCGCGACGCGGCCCAAATCATCTAAAATTACTGGATGCGTACTTTCATGGGATGATTTTAGGGCCATTAATTATCTAGTTGTAATAATTAGGCGACAGATAAAAAATGAAACCCTATTTAACATAACTTAAAACGGACAGCTTGAATTTAACTAGTTTCTGTTCAGGTTAAGCACACTAAAACACCCTTAAGATATTCATACAAGATTTCATGGGATTTTCAAGGACTTCAATTTTAACACCTCTTATTTCATATGTTTGACGACCATTTAAGGGCAGTTAAAACAACCTTGAAACATTCATACATACCATGAGATTTTCCAGATCTTTAATGTTTAATACCTCTTATTTAATATGTTTTGAAGACCATTTAAGGGTCATACACTGTTTAATGGCATTTTAAGAGAAAGTTGTGATCCCATTAAAAATTGCAACATGATTTAAAGGTATAAATTAACAGGTTTGTAATACTTCATGGCATTTTAAAGGCTAATTAAAAGCTTTTTAACAGAGTTTGCATGCAGTAGTGTAAAACAATCTAGTGTAAACTTTCCTTTTACATAAATTTCAATTATAATGTTGAAAAATATTATATATAAATGGAAAGAATGTGATCCCTCGAGCAGTGATACTGATCAAATGCGTTCCTTTTCAAATTCGGGACCGGTCTGAAAGGAAAGAATGTGCTCCCTCCGAAAACTGTTGTTTTTTCTTGTTTTTTTGTTGTTGTTTTTTTTTGGTTTTTTTTTTTTTGGGGGGGGGGGTGGGGGGGGTTCATTAAACAGCGGTCCAATATGGTGTGTAAAACACTATTTCCACATAATATGATTTTTTTGAATGTGTACAATTTTCATTTTGCGTGTGCATTACTGCGAATGATAGGAGCTGGTATCCGTTATGTAGTCAAAAAGGACGTACTAGTAATAGTTATACCATGGGTTGTCCGTCTGTACGTGGAGATAATCCACGAGCTTTAGCGAGTGGATTATCTTACGTACAGGTGGACAAACATGGTATAATTATTTTATGTCACCTACATCAGTGTAGACCTCGCACATCACGAGATATATCGTGCTAAAGTTGGTAAGGGTGGTATAATATGGGTTAGACTTATAAAGTCTGATGAGATCGGGTTTTTTTTTGCATATACATTTTCGCTCATATGGATCTATTTCACAAAATATCCATTTTCCTCTCAAATACTTTTTTCTCTTCTGCTATCTCAGATATTTGAACCAGCATAAATTTAAATTCTGGAGTGGAATGTGGCAAAAGATAAGATGTGGAATGGTATCGGTTGGTATGAATTCATAGGTCCTACAACATCTACGACTTTCTTTCTTTCTTTCTTTACTGGTTCGCTCATACATGAGCATTACACCAGGGAGTGCGAATTTGGAAATTTTGATAAAATAAAAAAACAAAAAACACAAAAAAACAAAACAACACAATAAAAACACAAAAAACCTTTGGCTGAATTTTTGTTTAAATAAGGAGTGCCCTAAACTCCTCTGTGGACTGGGCATTTGCCACAGAAGGAGGCAGACCATTCCAATGTGGAATAGTTCGGGGGAAAAAGAATTCTTCAGGGCATCACTGTATGTCTGGTGTCTGCGGTATTGAGCACTATGTGATGACCTGGTCGTTTTCAAACTATGAGCAGGGGTCATATACTTGACTGATATAAGGCTATATATGTGTTAAAAATGATATTATAAGTTTTCGCGCAGTACTTACAATACGTTTTGAAGACAGCACACCTGATTGATTTTCCAAATTTTTTTTCTTACATACTATTCACTGAAACGTGCCTTAATTATTTTCATGAATATACGTTCGTGCTCCAATGACCAATGGCTCCACGCAACATTGACTAGGCTATTCACATTAAAGCCGTGTCTTACAAACCTGAATTTCTCTCGAAATAAGCTTATATCATCCTTTGTTCTAAGTTTCACAAGGCAGTCAGATAAAATAGCTGTCAAAATACTTATGTCCTGAACTGTACAATTTCTGAGTCGAACTATGGTCTTGGTCCGTTCAGACACCGCAATGGGTTCGTTTTTTGCGTGATACGTCGGTATAGTCTTCACAGCTTGACTTGGGTGTAGTCCGTTTCATGGTTGACTGAGCAGATCAGAACCAACTGTGTATCAAAGCTTATTGGAACATCATAGAAGCAGGTTAGATTTTCATTATCTATTTTTTCACCTGCTTAATGAAAAAGTATAATATTATGATAAAGATAATCATAATTGTTATTATTATTATTATTATTATTATTATTATTATTATTATTATTATTATTATTATCATTAGTAGTAGTAGTAGTAGTAGTAGTAGTAGTAGTAGTAGTAGCAGCAGCAGCAGCAGCAGCAGCAGCAGCAGTAGTAGTAGCAGCAGTAGTAGTAGTAGTAGTAGTAGTAGTAGTAGTAGTAGTAGTAGTAGTAGTAGTAGTAGTAGTAACATCATCATCATAATCATTATAAACATCATCATCATCATCATCATCATCATCATCACTACTTCATCAATATAGAGGATAATCGTCTTTTCATATCATATCTTATCAAACAACCATTCGGTGAGTATGATAACATAACATAATTTTATTGCATAATCGCACTGACAACACAACTATGAGTAACATTGAATTCCATGTGTGGATATCATACTCGAAAGAATCGTACACTCGTTGTCATTTTATATGAAATTTATTAAACTCGCCAATGGAAATAAGGTAGACAATTCCGAAATAATTTTTATTGAACAGAACAGAACAGATGTTAATTTGAAAATTCCAAAAGGCATTAAGCCCACGAGGATACACAACATAGTAAAACATAATTTACAAACATGGCAGTAGACGATGTAGTAATTGCATGTAGCAGACTATGAAAATATTTTGTTTCACTGGTGGAGAAGGTTATGAGTGAATAAGTTGGCAAGCCACCTAAATAAGGCTGCGTGATCAAAAATATGTTTTTATTCTTCATAGAAGACATGTTGTGGGTGCTGAAAAAGCACCGTCTCATCGAGACGTTTCTTTTGAACACCAACACATGATACGTAAAGCATTTATAACTTATTAAAAATGCCTAGTTATAATGTTTAGCTTTAATACAACACAGCGACCTCTATTGAATGCACTCATATTGATCTTCTACGAGTGCTTGTGCATTATTTAAAGCCAAATGCGGCTAATTTCCATGCGTCGAGAAACAAGGAAAGTTGTCTGGGTCCTGCCTTTCGACCAATTACGATTTCGGATCAGAATACAGTTTTCATGAATACAGTTTTCGGAAACTCTTGAGTCAGATGGATATTTCCACATTTTCTTGACAAAATAAAGTAACTTAAACGTGTCCGAAATATATACTGACCCTTTATCAGAACTCATTGTCTTAGTACTAAATACAGATAAATAGATCAGGCGAAATCACAAACAATGTATACAACTTACCTTTTTTACCTTGTTCGCGAAATCGAATGTGGCCGATACTCGGAATATCTGTCCAATATGTACAGTTATTTCGATGCGCGCACGACCTGGCCTCGTAGCCTAGTGGTTAGCGTGACGGGCTTTGGAACCTGAGGACCAGGATCGATTCCCGGATGGGTGTCTATGAAGCCTTGTTTTCTTTTTCTTCTTTTTTTAAGCGTTAAAATGCTGAGTAACTCCATATAAGTAATACATGATACATAAATGACAAAAATATTCGCTCCTTAACGTTTTATATTGAATTATCCTCGAAAGGGGGGTGGGGTTAAATTTGGCCCTCCTGAAAGATAATTAGTACTGTGACCCCCTTTTTTTCTAAAAGTTTTTCGGTTATGATGCTGGTGTGCCGCGGTTCCTTCGCACTAGGCATATACATTTTCTAAAAGTTAAAATGATACTCCATGAAATAAAAACAAAAATTAAGATTTTCAATGTTAGATTTTTAATATATAATTTACTCTAAAATTCGAAATCCTATTTTGTGGGAGTTATCAAAATATATCATGCAGTATCTTGTTATGGCTTTGGAAAACAAATATTTTTTCACGTTTTCTAAAAAGCTTGAGGTCATGAGCAGTAATTAAAATTAAAATAAAGAAGTTGGATGACGATTACAACTGGTTTAGCTTAACATTAAAGACCTGGGTATGTCCAGAAAATTGGCCAAATGCTGAAAACTTTCATATGAGATTATAAAAAAATGAGCACGGTGACATATCCTTTTTTTATTTCATAAATTTACAGTCCATGCATAAAACAACCTGTATGCAAAGTATTTCAATGTGGGAAGTATTTAGTAGAATTTATCCTTAATTCATTCAAGGAGTTGGGGATAAGATATCAAATTCGAGGCTTTTTTCGAAAGATTTAAAAAAAGCTTGATGATACAGGAACACGAACGTTAGATTCTATTGATCTAATGACGCTAAAAATTACTTTGAAATCGCGTTTTTTGTAAACATGTTGCCATATATAAACGTGCGACGTTATTGTGACCGCTACTAGTATTACATTACTTTATTATTTTCTTTTGAGGTAAAAGATGAAAAAATCTTGACTTTTCACGCCGAAAATGTGATTTTTAAATAATTTTAATGCCATGGGATAAATAGAATATAACATTCGTTCTCCTGTATTATTGAATTACATAAACTCGTTGCGAAAAAGTGTTAAAATGCTTGGTAAGCCTCGCATTTTATCACTTTTCCCCCAACTCAATATATTCAATAAAACATTAACACTCATGTAAGGTCCTCCATATAACCTGAGGCATCCCGAGGTAAATTTGAATATAGCGGCCATTTCGAGTTATCGATGATCGAGATATCGAGTCTTTCGTGTACTTCAAATGCTTCTCTTGTTTAGAATCAATAATCAATACATATACTATGCCAAAAAAGAAACGCCGCATATAAAAATCTAAAACATTGCGTGTTAAATGAGAGCTATAAAATTTCATCTTCTATCTATGTGTTGCTATTTTTCTGGCGTACATTATTCCTATTGTCTTGTTGAGCTATGTCAATCCAAAACAGTGTACTGGTCGATTTTTTATTTTCCAGTTTTTCACGTGCACACTCATTCCATTCAGATGTACATGGTTACTTACTGGTGTAATCTCAAGTCGAACATCCCATGTGTTTAAAATATTTTGAAAAACTTTGGAATTAAGGAGTTCTAGCTATAAGGCGTGTATTTTCCCTAGTTGACATGATTATAAACACCAAATTAAAATTGTTGTTGTTCTGCAGTAAAATATGCATAATAAGCATCAAAAAAGTTCCAAAGCGAATAATCATTCACAAAGCCGTAACAACTTGTGCTTTCTACTCCCATCCCTTATTTGGGTGCCGTTTAGACCAGACTTTGAGTAAATGCATTGTTAGTTTTCCAAAAGTAAAAGTGCTAAAATATTAAGGATGGAAGTGCTCTTCATTTCCTTCTGCGCATGCGTACGAAATACACTTAAAACCGCAACGTTTGTCATAAGAAAGATAAAATTGGTGTCTTTCAGTTTGTTTTTAGATGTTTCCCCCCCTAAACCCAAGATATCCTTTGGACAGGGATATGTCGCTATAAACACATACAACATGTGTAAAGGGCGTCTTGGGTCTAGGGGGGAAAGGGGTTGCACAAGCCGACGAATACATCACACATCTGATAAAAAAAGATCACTTTGCAAGATGGTGTTTTTATTGTACATCAACTGTTTAAGGGGATATACCTTTCATAAGCTCTTACTTGCATGAAATTTTTTCCTGTATAAACAAAAATGTTTTTTTTATCAAGCAGACGGATACCTTTGGCCCGATAATGTATGAACAATTTATACATCTCACATAGATCACTTTACGCCCCAACATACAGCTTTTGAGCAATACACAGCATGCTTATCAGTCTTTCTAGATTTACTTGCTGGTTTGATACCGTTGGCAATAGGTGCACTTTAGAAAAAAAAAACAACATTTGCCTGCATATGACGTGATATGACGTTTGTTTACCTTAGTTTAACTATTATCATATATGTAAATGAAATAACAAGTACAGTTGACCATCAAAATAAATTTTCATTCAAAAAGAAGGGTTATTACATGCATTAAAGGGAAATCTATTTAAAAATGGAGGCTAGGGTGCAAGGGTGCATATACGGCTGGTCTATATGTATTTATTGAATGTGCCCAGTGTCTCCAGTCCTTATTTCAACAAATTAAAACGAATGTGTCATTTAGGGAAATAGCCCGCCTTATCGCAAGAAATCTTTTGCAATGCCATGATTGACACCTAAGGAATTCAAAAGTGCAATAGGAATGTTACAAGTTAATGTGACGCCATAGGTATTAGCCCAACAATTTCGGTGTCATGTTTGGACGATTAGACGTCTTCGGAATCAATTCAGTCAAACTGGGACAACGTCAGAATTATCCGCGTCCAAGACGTCGCCGTGTTACGATGCGGCGTCAAGATCGACACGTTCGGACGTCTTATCTGCGCAATCGATGACAGTGGCCGCTAGGACAACCCTAGGAACTGATTATCCAAGAATCAGCACTCAAACTCTGAGAAATTAATTGCGAGAGATTTGTTTAAAATTCCCACGTCCCTACGTACGTTGGTCCAAACTTAAGTTTGGCGCGGTATGTACGTCAAATTAAGGGACCCGCGGCTATACTGATGTCTTAATGAATTGAGAAACATTCTCTAGTGCGATTTTGCTATAAATTTTCTAATTACAGCATGTATTTTGAATTAAATAGATAACATGTACAATTAAATATGATTCACATTGCGGCGTTTCTTTTTTGGACTAGTATATCTGATCATGAAGAATAATTCGGATGAATGATTGACTTTCATGCATTATGTTAAATCCGCTGGTTTGAAAAGGTAAAATGTCTTAAGTTCGGATGAATGGTTGACATTCATGCATTATGCTCAATTCATTTATTTGAATAGGTAAAATGTATCAAGTTGATTTTGGTTTTCTCACGCTGAAATATTTGCATGCGTGGTAATTCTGCAGAATTTTCGTCTGCGGATTTTGATTCCTTGCCTACTGCATGGGTAATTTTCCTGCTTTTTTGTCGTCTGCTGATATTTTTCAAAATCAACTTTTTCGAAATATTCTCTCAGGAATACCATCCGAGTGTCAAACATTTTGTCGGGCCTGATCTGGGTCCAAATCATTTGCAAATTAATGCTGAGACAAAGCTCTTCTACTTATGTTTTGATTGGAAATATTATTTTGAAATAAATCTTATAATAATGTTGTTGGACGGCTGCATGTACCTAGACTATCAAAATGTTAAAGGACTTTAGTTAAGAGTGCGTAACGAGAATTTCGTTTTATCATTTCTCAACCAAAACATATGTTGATGATACTCAAAAGGACCGCCTCAAAGAGACGGTTCTTTTGAGCATCCAAAGCACATGTTAAAATTGATGGGTAAGAAAATGTATATATTTTACGCTGAAATGTTTTATTTATCTAAACCTGTGGTGTTAAATCAATAAACTTGTACGATCTTGTTTTCAGACAGCTAATAGAGGGGAAATGAATACGTTGACGTGGCTAACGTTGACGCTGGCACTGACGTGCTTTGCTGGTGCGACGGTGCTACACAATCAGGCAACCGGGCCACTCGCTTCCTTTAGTACTATATATAATGTACCTCCAGACCCTTTTCAAGGTAAGCGAGTTTTTGCGTAAAATGTGATTATTTTCTTGGCCATCCGATTAAGCATGTGTTTTGTGTGCTCAAAAGAGCCGCCTCATCGAGTCGGTTCTTTTGAGCAGATACGTACCTACAACATACACTGAAACGAAGTTCTAAGTGGCCACTTTTCAATTCATTTTCATTTTTTGTGACTTAGCACTAACGATATTGAAATGATTTTTTGCCTAAACATGTGCATTTCATTGTACTAAAGATAAGCAGTTTTCTACCACTTCACAATATGGGGCTCAAAAAATACAAAAATCAATTTTTTGAAGAAAATAAGGGGTTTGAGTGCATTTTTTGAAATTGAAGTACAGGTGATTTCAAACCCGTCTAGCCGACTTGAAAAAAAATTTAAACCCCTGAATTTTTGCTTATGAACGATTTCGTTATGAAAAAATTTAAAAAGCTCATTTTCGTATTTTTAAATATTTTCAAAAATAAGGAACTGCACATACTTAAATCAGTGTCTGCGTTTATTTTATGTAAACATGTTAGACCAAACACAATACAGCTTGATAAGCCCATTTTTAACAGTTATTCTTTCAAAACGGGTGTTCACTTCCGGTTGTAACGGTGGTTTGATCAGCAGCAGTTGATAGGCGACTGTGCCAATCAGAAGATGTTTATTTATAGATCATATAATACCTTCATATAACTAAGTAAAAAGACCGATTTTCATTGGCTCAGAGCGCTCACGTGGCCAGTCTATATATTGTCATATTCACTGGCTGGCGCGCGCTTGCCTGTGAATATTAGTTACTCAAATTAGACTCCTTGTGTTTTTCCAATCCGGTTCTGCTTTTCTAAAGTGTCGCTAATAATCCTATCGTAGTTTCCGAGAATGCAACAACTGATCTATTTTGATTTTATTGCACAATAAACGACGAAAACTTTCAAAAGTCGTCAGCTTCTTCCAACTTTCCGCCTTTGCTCTGAAGAACTCCCACCAATACTTAGACCACGTCGCATACGTTTACATGTATTTGTAATGTCTTTCAAGCGTAAAACGACGTTACACCGTCTAACGCCATGAATGACGTCATTTTCCAGTAACAAATGACGTCAGCTATCACACATTTTCCCTGCGCTTTCAAAGCTGTGAATTATTGTTTGATATATCACACTGTTTTAACATGGGCTCTACATGCGAGGCCTGTTAGAATTCTTGTAAGTAAATGTTGAATGATGACACTGAATGCACATCATTATATAAAATAGTAAACGGATGGTCTTATCTAGGTTTGCACTGTTTCTGCTAAATGCTTGGCTGTCCCAAAACTTGTATATAAGTTCAGTTTTTTTCCAGGAGCAATTATACCTGTACATCTTTCTCTAAATGTTATATAATAAAACAGTTATTGACTAATGAGGCCTTGGATATGATGTGATATCGACCAGAGAATACCAATATTGACCTCAGCTTCGCCTCGGTCAATATTGGTATTCTCTGGTCGATATCACATCATATCCAACACCTCATTAGTCAATAATTGTATAATATTCTGTGTCATGTGGTTTGTAACGTTCATACGGAAACCCATGTGCCATTGAGTTATATCAGTGGCAGTGGATACGCATCTGTGCCAATCAGATGATGTTTATATATAGATCATATAATAACATTCCATGTCATGTGGTTTGTAACGTCAACCCAGAAAACCATGTGACATTGAGTTATATCGGTGGCAGTGAATATGCATCTATGCCAATCAGAAAATGTTTATTTATATAGATTATATAATAACATTCAATGTCATGTGGTTTGTAACGACAATCCAGAAAACCATGCGACATTGAGTTATATAGGTGGCAGTGGATACGCATCTGTGCCAATCAGATTATGTTTATATATAGATTATATAATAAAATCCCATATCATGTGGTTTGTAACGACAATCCAGAAAACCATGCGACATTATACAATTATTGACTAATGAGGCATTGGATATGATGTGATATCGACCAGATAATACCAATATTGACCGAGGCGAAGCCTCGGTCAATATTGGCATTCTCTGGTCGATATCACATCATATCCAATGCCTTATTAGTCAATAACTGTTTTATTATATAACATTTAGTGAAAGATGTACAGGTATTATTGCACCTGGAAAAAATACTGAACTTATATACAAGTTTTGGGACAGACAAGCATTTAGCAGAAACAGTGCAACACTAAATAAGACAACCCTTTTACTATTGCATATATGTTGTGCATGAGTGTCATCATTCAACATTTACAAACAAGAATTCTAACACACTTCGCATGTAGAGCCAATGATAAAATAAGTGTGATATGCCAAACAATAATTCACAGCTTTGAAAGCGCAGGGAAAATGTGCGATAGCTGACGTCATTTGTTACTGGTAAATGACGTCACTCATGGCGTTAGACGGTGTAACGTCGTTTTTACGCTTGAAACACGATACAAATACATGTAAACGTATGCGACGTTGTCTAAGTATTGGCAGGAGTTCTTCAGTGCAAATCAGAAAGTTGGAAGAAGCTTAAGACTTCAAATTTGTTTTCGCCGTTTATTGTGCATTAAAATCGAAATAGATCAGCTCCAGTGCGTGATCTGTTGCGTTCTCAGCATCTACGACATGATTATTAGCCACGCTTTAGAAAAGCAGAACCAGAACGGAAAAACAGAAAGGAGTCTAATTTTAGTAACTAATATACACTGGCAAGTGCGCGCAAGCCAGTGAATATGACAATATATTGACTGGCCACGTGAGCGCTCTAAGCCAATGAAATTCAGTCTTTTTTCTTAGTTATATAATAATGAGTTATATCGGTGGCGGTGAATATGCATCTGTGCCAATCAGAAAATGTTTATTTATATAGATTATATAATAACATTCACTCATGTGGTTTGTAACAACAATCCAGAAAACCATGCGACATTGAGTTATATCGGTGGCAGTGGATACGTATCTGTGCCAATCAGATGATGTTTATTTATTGATCATATAATAACATTCCATGTCATGTGGTTTGTAACATCAATCCAGAAAACCATGTGACATTGAGTTATATCGGTGGCAGTGAATATGCATCTGTGCCAATCAGAAAATGTTTATTTATATAGATTATATAATAACATTCATTATCATATAATCTATAAATTAACATCTTCTGATTGGCCCAGATGCATATCCACTCGAGTCAATAAAACTACATATTGCATGGTTTGCTGGACGTGACGTTGAAAAGCACACGGCACGAGGTAATATTGACTGGCTTACGGGAAGTGACGTCAGAACGTCAAGTAATTTCGCGCGATCCATACGTAACGTCAATGTTTTAATGGTCTTAAATGGCAGGAAATGCATAGCATACATTTATTATATAATAAAACAATTGTTGACTTAATCAACGCTCCGAGTCGGTCAATATGACGTTTACTGTTCAATAACACTCAATGTCTACCTCAACATAAGTCAATAATTGTATAATGTTATGTGGTTTGTAACGACAATCCAGAAAACCATGTGACATTGAGTTATATCGGTGGCAGTGAATATGCATCTGTGCCAATCAGATGATGTTTATTTATAGATCATATAATAACATTCCATGTCATGTGGTTTGTAACGACAATCCAGACCGTTATAATTTTGTTATAATGTACGCAACGTTGTTATGGACGTCATAACGTTTCCCATAAATCTTGAAACCACTAGTGGTTTATCGACTTTATTGCATAGCGTTATTTCACTCCCAGACGCGATGTATTATGATAATTCTTATTAATCTTTCTGTTTCCACATGAATACTTTGTTTGCCATAAGCACATACATGGGTGGATCCAGAGGGGGCAGGGTGTCTGGACCCAACCCCCACCGCCTGAAAAATCACAAAAATATAGGATTTCTTAGCAATACTGGACCAGATCCCCTGAAAAATCACAATGCCTCAAAGCCAGCATTCAGTGTTACGCCAGCCAAACCTTCTCATAGTAGTATTTTGATCCTCTAATCAACAAAAAAAAACGCTGTCAAAGTTGGAGTCCTTCTGACAAAACTTTCTGGATCCGCGCATGACATACAATATTGCTGTGGTGCCTATATTAGACTTAATCATATGACGTTGCGTCTGGGAGTGAAATAACGCTATGCAATAAAATCGATAAACCACTAGTGGTTTACAGATTAACGGGAAACGTTATGACGTCCATAACAACGTTGCGTACATGATGACGCAATTATAACTTTTTACGCCAGAAATGAGATTTCAAAGTAATCTAAATGCCATATGATAAATAGAATCTAACATTCGTGCTCTTGTATTATTGAATTCATTAAACTCGTTGGGAAAAAGAGATCAAATGCTCAGCAAGCCTCGCATTGTATCCCTTTTCCTCAACTCGTTTAATAAAATCATTAAAACATGGGCACTCATGTTAGATCCTCTATGTATTGCATTTAATGAATACTATCGTCTAATAGAAAAAGTATATATTTAAACCAGCGTCCAGCAAAAGGTACAAGTTGGCATGTGCTCAAATTGAATACTCAGATCAGCCTGCGCATCCGCGCAGTCTGATCAGAGTCTTCAATAGACGCGCTATGGATAGCCAAGGGTGCAACGTTCCTTCAGGCAGAATTCTAAAGATCAGATTGTTAGTATGCACAGACTGATTTGAATCGTTGCTGTACGTGCATGCCAACTTGTACCTTAGGTTGGATACGGGCTTACTGCATTCGGGAAAGTCTGCCACAATTCGAGAATCGAATCATGGCTCGGGTGTATGTAAGGAGCATTACGTTTAGTACTATGCACCAAAACGCTCCATTTTGTTAGCCGGAACTGGCGTATGGAAAATTAGTTCTGTAGCATGTGGGCTCAGCTCTATTAAAACCGATTACTCTGATTATCCGAAAAGTTTAATTTTTAGCGATATTTTATTGAAAAAAACCCCATAAACTTCATTTAAGCCGTTTGGTTTGCTGCAACCACACTTGTTGTTGTGTTAACTTGGTTCAAGTTCTGTGACGTCAGCGTCACGTGATATAACGTCAGCGTCACGTTATCACCCGTGTTATCAAAGTAGATCCTCGATGTACATCCGTTGTCTGATTCCACGGAACTACTGTAGTTAATTCAAGGATTATTGTGACTGTTTCAGACACTGCAGCGACAGGGGGTGATGAAATTGACATTGATCTAACCACCTTGAGTCCAGGAGTTACCTTCCAATATTTTGATATACCAGCACAATACTTCAAGGTAAAGTAATATTTTTAAGCGGCAGCTGTCTAGAATATAGACCTACATTCTTCAGAGCTCTGATAAAATAGGGTTTTTTGTCTTTTCATCCTACATTTCTTCTGCCGCGAGCAGTCTGGCTACAAAGTAAAGTGAGCCACTTTAGTTACGCAACACTTATAAAATGCAAAATTACTCAGAAAAAAATATGATATTTTTATTCTGAGACTACTAGCGTAAAGATTGTTTATATTTGCAGTAGCCACTGAAATTTCATTGTGATTGGATCAGAAACAAATGAGAAAATGGATCTTGAAGGGCACTACCCTCAAAACACCATTTCACATTGCATTATTTCAAATGAAACTAAGATCACATTGCACAGGGTCGAATTTCTGCTATTCTAGAGATAAGAGCCGGTTTATTCTTGGCAATATCTAAGACTGAAATGTGGTCGTTAACTTCGTCATTTTTTAAATGTTTTCCTTTTTTGGTTCCCAGCTGGCCAAGGTTTGAAAAAAGATGGTTTTGGTACTTTTTTTAAAGCTAGTTAAAATTTCGTATGATTCTCAGTAGTTTCATTTTGAACAACCATGTTTCCACCGTTTATTTTCGTAAAAAAAAATAATGGATTTATTGGCGTCATAGTGTTGACGTTATTGATGACGTCACTACTGCCAAGGCTATAAGACGAGTCAATGCAAGGATGTTTTAGTGTTTTGATACTTGCATGTCAACAAGTGACTCATAAGGAAACAATTTGCGAAGGAACCCCTGTTTGATTATTGTAACTGACGTTAATATGACATCAAAACGAGCATTTCTTCAAAAAGTACTGGTGTTACTAAATACAGCGACCAAAAAGAGGGATTTTACTTGAATAAAATAATTGTTTTTGGTGTTTTTCTGTCACAACGATCACCATGGATTATGCCTAGCGCAAAACGCAAATAGAAAATATATACGTTTATGTTGCACGTGCTTTTCTGTCAAAATTGCCTTTGGCGTAGCAGAATGATTCGCATGAGTGATTCCGATATTTTTTTGATGTCATAAAACAGATAAATGTCAATAAGTAATTTATCATAGAGAATGTTCAAATCCAGCATTCTTGTAAAAAAGATGGGCCCTGAAATAGTGGTGCGTTTCTAAAGTGGCTCAATGTAATGCACGTTTGGGCGCTACAGAAATAAAATCTTCTGAACATATATAATGATGGGGATTTTTTAGACGACAGCGCAAGTACAGAAACTCTAACTTAGACACAGCTAACCTGGCAGAAACAAGCACTAGTAAGAAAAACGTTAAGATATTTAATTTATCTAATAGAAAATTATCCAAACACGAAATGTCTGTCTTGTTGAAGGGGCTTAAATTCACCCCTACTCCAGAGAAAAGCAATCACGAACAGTTATCAAATGACATTGCAGAATTCCATAGAAAACTTAAACTTAAGGAATATTTTTACGGTAATGAAAATACAGTGCAAGATGACTCCCTGGTAAGAAACAATAGTTACTTTGAACCCCCTAGGGGCAGAAACAATATGCTCGATGAATACATAGACTTGACTAAAGTAATACCAAGAAATGATACCCAGAGAAAAAGGTCATTTAACATAACTCGTAATGAGAGATTTGCAATTGACAGCTTAGCAAAAGATACATCGATAGTAATAAAGGAAGCAGATAAGGGAGGGGGGATCGTTATAATGAACAAAGAATTTTACAAAACAAAACTCCTAGAAATGTTAGAGGACAAATCATTTTATAAACAAATAGAAAATCAAACTACAAAAGAAACAATGAAGAAATTAAAAAAAGTAGTCAGTTTACTGAAAGAAATTACGTGTAACGAAAGAAACTATTTACTAGATTTTGAATGCAAATCAAGTATGTTTTATGGCCTCCCTAAAATACACAAAAGCAAGCTTATTAATAAGGAATGCACCCAAATAGTTCCAAATAGATGGAGAGTATCTAGAAATTTTAGACCCAGAAGATCTGACATTTCGCCCCATTGTGGCAGGTCCAGCATGCGAAACTCATCGACTGAGTAATTTAATTTATATCTTACTAAAACCATTCATATCGAAAATACAGAGCTACGTAAGAGATGACATAGATTTTCTAAAATATGTTCCCAAAATTGTACCTCAAAATACACTACTGGTATCCTTTGATGTAGTAAGTCTTTATACAAATATTTCCCATGATCTAGGCATAAAAGCGATAAACAGCTGGCTAACGAAATATCCAGAATTAATACATGAAAGATTTTCAAAAGAATTTATTCTCGAGTCCATTAAAATTATACTTGAAAACAACAATTTCTATTTTAATGATAAAGTGTATACGCAAGTTCGAGGTACGGCAATGGGTACAAAGTTTGCGCCCACATATGCCACTCTAGTACTAGCCTATTTAGAAGAAAAGCTGTACGTACAAACTGAATTAAAATTTGGCAAAGACTTCGCTAGATATATCAAGGATAACTGGAAACGGTTTTTGGATGACTGTTTCATTTTATGGACTAAAGGAGAAGAAAATTTAAAGATATTTCACTCAGTTTTAAATGAACTACACGCAGACTTAAAATTTACAATAGAATATAGCAATGAAAGACTGCCCTTTTTAGATGTATTACTTATAAAATCAAATAATCGCATAAGTACAGATATATTTTTCAAAGAAACAGACTCTAAGCAATATCTTAACTTTTATTCTTGCCATCCAAAGCATACTAAAACAAGCATACCATATAACTTAGCGAGACGAATCTGCACAATTGTCTCTGATCAATGCCAAAGAGAAAAGCGCCTATCAGAATTACGCATTTCCTTGCAAAAACGACTCTATCCAGATACAGTAATCTCTGAGGGCATAAAGAAGGCCAAATCAATCCCCAGAGATTCACTTTTAAGCACATGTACGCATACAGGTAACGAAGAAGAAGTGCTTCCGTATGTTTCGACTTTTAATCCAATAACACATAAATGTTTGGAATTTTTAAAAACAACATGCACATTTTAACCAATAACCAAACAATGCGCGAAGCTCTCTCTACATCAAAAATAATTAAAAGTAAACGACAACCTCCAAATTTAAAAAGACTTATAACTAAAGCAAAATTTACAGAACAGGAAATTAATACGTCTTCTAAAGTTTTCAAGTGTAATCGCCCAAATTGTGCCCTTTGCGATTGCATTGAAGAGGGTAACTGTTACAATTTCAATGGTAAAATTTTCTACGTAAACGAAACGATGTCTTGCGATGTAAAGAATGTCATTTACGTCATTAAATGCAATGGATGCAAAGAACTTTATATTGGTCAAACAGGCGATAAATTACGCACCAGAAGGACTATACACACACAACAAATAAGAGACCCTTCAACAAGACAGATTCCTTTAAGTGAGCATATCGATAATTGCAGCAGAAGTATTCCTAAATTTCAAATGTTTCCTTTCTTTAAAATGCACACAGAAAGTATTTCTGCCAGGTTAGCGAAGGAAAAGCATTTCATTCGATGCTTTAAACCAAAATTAAATGTTTTATAAACAGCTATTCAAAAACGTATAGTCGCGTCACGTGACTTCTAAGTTAACGTCTCAACGTGACGAAGTCCAAACGTGACGTCGCGACGTTACGACGTTACTATGCAACAGCCCTGAAGAGCTCAGCGAAACGCGTTGGTATTTTATTTAGCATAGTTTATATTAAATAAAAACAAAACATGTAACGTCAACTCATTATTTCAATATATATATATATATATATATATATATATATATATATATATATATATATATATATATATATATATATATATATATATATATATATATATATATATATATATATATTGGTCGTTGTATTTAGTAACACCGTTACTTTTTAAAGAAATGCTCGTTTCGATGTCATATTAACGTCAGTTACAATAATCAAACAGGGTTTCCTTCGCAAATATATATATATATATATAGATCAACCTGACGTTATCACGTGATATATCTAACGGTGGTTTTCTATATATATATATATATATATATATATATATATATATATATATATATATATATATATATATATATATATATATATATATATATATATATATATATATTGGTCGTTGTATTTAGTAACACCGTTACTTTTTAAAGAAATGCTCGTTTCGATGTCATATTAACGTCAGTTACAATAATCAAACAGGGTTTCCTTCGCAAATATATATATATATAGATCAACCTGACGTTATCACGTGATATATCTAACGGTGGTTTTATATATATATATATATATATATATATATATATATATATATATATATATGTATATATATATATATATATATATATATATATATATATATATATATATATATATATTAATTTTGATGCATCCAATATCGCAAATCTACTGTGCATAAAAACATCTTCCAATACAACAGGACTTTAAATGTATGTTCTCCTTTGAATGCCGCTGAATATCTTTTTAAAGATATTGCTTGTTACATTTAACATGTTGGCGCTTACCTCTTTGCATATTGGGTAAAACAAACATTTTAAAATTCACTTTTTCGAAAATTTCAGGGAGTTCAGACCAGTGTTATAACATAATAATTAAAGATAATCAACTTGACGTTATCACGTGATATATCTAACGGTGGTTTTCTATTTATTCCGGCTTACAGACTACATGTTCAAGAGGTGTTTCATGTTTATTTGAACAAATTTGAAATTATTGTATCGCATTTATTTCTTATTATATTTAGTAATAATAAATTTACATTGGTTGGTCTGATCTCCAGGAATGCGCAGTCACCAAGACAATAGCTCAGAACTTTATTTGCTGGATTAAAACAGTCTCTGAAGATGAGTGAGTAGTCAAAGTTTAAGCGTTTAAAAATGCTGTCTGAAACGAAATGTTCAAAATCGTTCTCGACCGGTTTCTCTTAAAAGGGTGAAGTTTCTCTCTTGAAACCTTGTATAAGTTGTGAATAAATGATTAAAGTGTGTTCTACTAGGAAATAAAGCGTTTCCGTTGGATATTTACTTTTTTGATGAAATTTAAACATCAAATTCTTGGGTTTTCATTTTCCAAACCAACACTATATTGTAAGCAAAATACATGAATGCAACATTCGGTGATCAGTTTTAACGGTGATATATTCTTGAACTATTTAAAAACTTGCGTCGGCTGTGAGTTTAGTGAATTGTTTTTCAGAATTCTTCAAGGACACATTTTATACATGGGATGCCCATTTGGGCACTCGTATGGCAGAACTTATAATTATATTCTTAAAAGGGTATACTTTGGAAGAAAAGAATGCATCAAAAAAACTGAAACTAGAGTGTGCATATTTCCTGAGCAAGACTAGCTAGTTTCGGCCATTTAGGCCTCATCAGTGACCCTCTAATAGTTTCAAAGTTCCACAATGAAACCCATGATCCCATAGGACAAGAAAATAAAATCTACACTATAGTGAAGGGCAGGGAGATGTTCTCCCGCCGCCATACAGTCCCAGTCACCAGCTGTAGTGAAGTCAAATATGTTCTTAAGAGGGTATCCTTTGGAAGCAAAGAATGTATCAAAGAACTGAAACTAGAGTGTGCATATTTTCTGGACCAGACTAGCTAGTTTCGGCTATTTAGGCCTCATCAGTGACCCTCTAATAAGACCCAGTTGCCAAGCAAAAGCAGGCGCACAGAAGTTGCTTTTATTTGAATAAAAGACTGAATGCTCCTATAAATTTAATAAGAAATTAGAACACTCTTATACGCATTTATATTAAAAATACACCCGTTTTAGCTATTAAAATCAGTAAAAGGAGGGTGGTGGGTATGTATTTTGGGACGCCGTATAATGGTTATGCTTTAAATTGCCTATTTGTCTATTTGGTCATACCAGGGACACGTCCGTTATTTAAGAGAAAGCAAAAGTTATTTATTTTGTTTACATCCAACCTCGAAAAATGAACTAACTTTTGTTCAAATAAACATGAAACAGGTCTCGTATTACACGCATAACACCAGTAATTGTCTAGCTACAAAATAAAGTAGACTGCAGCGTAGATAGACATCATTCACAGAAAATTTGAGAACGTGAGAAGACTAAGAAAAACAAACAATGTCACCTACACTGTGCGTCGGCTATTGAGTACCCACAACATGTTTTGCTTGAGAGATAACAAAATCATTTTTTCAGTTATGTACTCTTTTCTGAAGGCTTGTTTGTTAACCCTTGTAATGCTGAACACGGAGTTATCCTTTTTGTAGACACTGTAGATCCTAATCAGGTGGCTCAGGTGGGGGATTAACGAAGCCGCCTAATCAGGACCCACACTGTTTTCTACTCTGATTGAAAATGTATGCTTACATCTGGAATGCTGCAGGTTAACAAAATGAACATTGGAGAATATTCAGCATGAAAAGGGTTAAAAGGGCCCCGCCGCGAAAAGACCTGTCTTCCGGGTTTCCGAAAAATCGAGACTCAAACCAGTCTCCTCAGCACAGAGACTAGCCAGAAAGTTGAAATTTCGCTCGAAGCAAGTCTAGATATAATGCTTTTCAATAAGCGAATAACAAGGCGCTTTTCAGACTGCGCGTATGCTCAGGCTGGTCTGCGCCTTTGTTCTTCGCAACACTCCGAAGACGGGTTTTCTTGCAATGAGGCCCAAATGATTCACGTGCCTACTCTCCTGCCAGCCAAGAGTGACATTGACGTCATGTTTTGTTTACAAAGTTATAAGGGACTTATAATCGATAGATCTCCTGTGTATTAATCCTACCCGCAAGATAGGATTAATACACAAGGGATCTATCAATTCGCGTTTGCTCAAGTGGAGTGTACAAGTTAATGTTTTACTTAACAATTGTAAACAAAATATTACGTCACTGTCACTCTTGGATGGCACGACAGTACACTGCCATGCGATGTTTCACTTACAGTGTGTCGACCTTGGTTATTGCCTATGTGATGCGACGACGGCCCCTACGGGACCTTTGGGTGGAATTGCTGACGATGGGGCGACTGGACAGCTTCCCGCGGGAGGAGGAGGGTGCGTTATTGCGCCTTACACACAGACTCACGCTGGCACTGGTGAGTCAACTATATCTAGGTCTATTCATTACTCTTACCAGCTCATTTTAGATCAAACCTTGCCAGCAAGAACACAGCCTTAAAATAACGTTAATTCAGCGTCGATACGACGTCATGCTTCGACGTCGACATGACGTTGTTTCGACGTTATGTGCCCACTGGGTTCATACCTCCGTCCATCCATATTGTCAACATAGTTATGACATTCCCATATCCTACAACAATATAATATTTACATTTTCAAAGCAAGCCTTTAATGAATCTTTAGATTTTTGCAACGTACATAGCCTCATGAATAACATAAATTTGATTGACAGCTGCCAAGCTCACTCCCCCGTGCAATTCGCTTCGAGCATTGAACTCATTCGCCAGAAGTGACACTGGTGTTGTGATTGACAGCCAGTCATACCTGATACGCACGTGCAAAACAAGCTTCTTGTTTGCTCCTTTGGTTGTCTGTCTTCACACTGTAGCTGGCTGAGTCCTCTTAAAGCTGCATAGTCTGTAACTTTTGATCTTTTCATTTTAGAAATAATGTTTCTATTTTTCAAGAACACAGTAAAAATACTAAAATTCAGGTATACATTTTACCTTTTTCGCAATATTTAACAAATTATAAGCGCCAAAACAACAGCATTTATGTCAAAAATTAAATGTCTAGAATTATTGGAGGGACGCAAATAATTACAAACATGAGAAAAAAACACCTGTTTTTGTAAGATAATTCACTTTTCCATGCAGTTTTCAGCTGTAGAAATTAGATTTATTGTGACAACATAACTTTATTCTACTTTTACAAATGATTTAAAAGGAAAATATTTTTTTTCGAAAAATGTTCATAGTTGCAGAGTATGCAGCTTTAAATTCCGTTATACACGCCAACAAAACCGTTAATACGATTGCAAATTAAATACAAAACTGTTTTGTTTCTTCAATTATAAATACTTTCTATATATTATTATTTTTTTAATAGGTATTTATAATAAAATGTAAATATAAGTAATGAATTCGATTCTTCGAATGTTCATGGAGTCATTATTACTTCGGGTCTCTTGCATTGTTAACGTAAAGCAAGGGCTTCACTTACTTTGCAAGAGACCTGAAGTATTCATGATTCCATGAACATTCCAAATATCAAATTCATTTCTTAAATGAATAATTCTAGTTTGTGCGTCTAACTAATATGTCTCTTAGACCAATTGACCGAAAGTGACGTAACTTGAATCAAGCGTGACGTAATTTATCTCGACTTAATGTCTTTCGTCCATTGAACGGCACGTCGTTTAATAAAATCTAAGTTAGTCTACAATGAATCTTTTGTAACTAAGCAGTATGCCGACATTCTTGGCATTTTAACATTTATCAGCATCTGAGAGTTCAAAAGCACGAAAAATCTTGATTTTTCATCATTTTAGTTTCCATGAGCAGTTGAAATTTCATGCTCAGTTGAGCATAAAAAACATTTCATAACCTCGGGGCCTGGTCGGATCGAACCTTCAAATCACCATCCTTATGTTTACATGTAAAGCGCTTTTAATCACGATTAGGGCGATTCGTGGTAAAGTTTGACACGTAAAAGTTATATACTATGCACAATAAGTTTAGCAATTGTTTTGTATGGGTGAGCCCATCCACATCAGATCTCGAGTTTCATTGGCTGTCATGAAGATACAAGCGCCAATCATCTGATAAGAGTTTTCATTTAAAAAGATACTGAATTACCAAACGCAGCGGCCATGCTAAAGTGACGTTTAATTTTAAGACTAGCGGGTAACGTGGGTATTTCTGATCATTTGGGGAAGTCAAAACCATTTTCAACCGATTGTTTGGTCACTGAAAACCCAAAAAGCATAGCAAATGCTGCAATTTTCTGAACTTACTCAGAGAAATAAAGGACCAAGTTTTCAAACTTTGACGTTTTTACTAATGCTTTTACGTTATCGCCTTTTTAAACGATGTTTCTAGTCGGGGTTTCTTGAACCACATTAACAAGTAAAACTGCTTGATGCCTTCCAATACATTCAGACAAATACTGTTGAAGTAAACATCTTCACTACTACAGTGCACGAGCCGAAAGATAAAATCCAACGTCACCGTTATCTCGCAAATGCGTCGCACCATTTTTCAGTAACTTAGGGTTTTAATCAACCATAAGATGAGTTACATTTTAGGCCTATGACATCTTCTTAAATTGAGTCTCTGTTGAAGCGAAATGCCTATTAACATTAGAAGTTAAATCAAATGATGACTACGTTTGACGTCAATGATGGCAGCTGATGTTTTTCAGCATGAAATCTCTATCACATCTGTCACATAACCAATAGTTTTATAGGCGTATGATGCATGATGAAGACGAAAGACCACCAAACGAAAACTCACATGCTTATCATTTTAGCATTATTTACAACGGATGTGATTTTTGCTTACTGACCCCTTCTGCAGTTCTTGCTCTCCCCAAATGCCTATTTAGAGGATGGCGTCTGAAATTTCGTGGTTTCATTTGCCTAATATCCTGTTCTCTTCATTGCAATTACAATTGATCGGCACTGCACAAAGATGAGCACAAAAACGATGCGAAACATAAGAAATTGCTAAACTTATTGTGCATAGTATAGTTGCTTAACATGTTTCTGCGTTTATTGTGGTAGAAAAAAGTGTATTGATGTACGCCTGTATTGATCAATGCCGAGGAAAATGGCAAAATCTTAGCACTTTTACAGCAAAATAGCGACTTTATGTACTTTTAGTGTACTTTTATATCTCAGGTAAAAAGTTCTTGCCCCTCTACTATTTAATCTATTAAACTCTTCAAGGAAAAGCGATACTCTGACAGGCAGCAATGGCGTAGCCAGAACGCTGATAAAAGTTAAGCACATCAGAGGGAGACTACTGGATCAAGCAATGATTCTCTTCCATTGCGTCCTTTTTCAAAATGGAAACTTCTCTAAAAGGAAAGAATTTGCTCCCAGAGGGAGCGAATTCTTTCCTTTATGAGTTGTTCCTTATAGCATGAAAATCACCTGTATCACATTAAGTGACCTCCCTTGAATGTTACTATTTTTATTACGCACGTGCGTAGCCAGCGTAATGGGTGCTACGCCAATGGACAAAGCCTCTCATTTTATCTTTTTTTCTCCAACTCGTTTAGTACATGAGCACTCCTGAGTACATGAGTACTCATGTTGATCCTCTCGTTTCAGATGACTTCCAAATGGCTGCTAGGGTGGTTAACGGTACACTGCATCAGCATGACCTTGACCGAATACAAGCTGAAATCAATCAAGCCTTGGACCAGAAGTACGATACATGGGTGCCAACTGATGCTTTGGTTGTTACGTGGAAGCAATCAGACGGAGCTACTCCACCTACAGTAAGGATTGTATACTATAAAACTCTTTTCTAATTGCATCCACAGGTTTGGAGGAATTTAGCAAAAAAAAACCTGGGTATAATTGTAAGTATTTTCTAACCAATCATTTTCAACATCTGTTTTGGGAGTTCAAAAGAACCGTCTCATTGAGACGGTTCGCTCAGAAGAATCGTCTTATTGACGGTTCTTTTGAGTACCAACAAATTGTTTTGGTTCAGAAATAAGAAAAACTATTTTTTCTTTATGCTTTCTTAACTAAAGACCTGCAGTAATGTATTTGCTTTTGGGATGTGGCGTCTGTTTGGATAACGTCAACTATCTACTCCTGTGATCCTGACGATGCCTCATCTAGATCTTTCGCATTTCACGATTTGAATTATGGTATCAGGGATATCAGGCTAATATGGTTCAATTCTCGCGCTCCTGCAGTGACAGAATTTATAGTGAAAAATCGCAAAAAGTCCAATACTAGTAACCTAAGCTGAGGAAACTATCAAGGTTTATAGACTGTCCGAGCCGCAGGCGAGAGCCATATCAATCTGGTGGTCCAGGCCCTGGCCCCAGGGCAGTCCATAAACCTTGATAGTGCTTTCAGCTTAGGTTTCTATTGCTTTAAGTGCATTGAACAACTATAATATAAATCGGAAATGTATTAACAAAAAACAATTATGAAAAATTTGATTAGCTGTTAAATTTATTTAAAAATTCCACAGATCACTGTCGTGTCCTTTAGAATAAACATGTGAAAACTGCAAAAATCACTCGCAATTTTACAGTAAAAATTCCAAAAGATGCATAATTCATTAAGAGTGTAGCCCCACATTAGACTGCATCTATCTGGAGCAGTTTGATTTTGGTAGCCATTGTTTGTCCAAACACATTGGTCCAAATAATTAGGATTCTACAGTTAATCTGCTATGTGTCCGTGTTTCTCCAACACAAGGACTTAATGCCCAGGAATAACACATATACCCTTTGAACAGAAGTTGCATTTGTGATTAATCGTCATTTTTCGTAACACTTTTCTGGTCATCTCCGTAGTGGACACTATTATACAATTATTGACTATTGAGGCATTGGACTAGTGTAATGTCGACCTGAGAGTACCAATACTGACCAAGGTGGATCCGAGGTCAATATTGGTACTCTCGGGTCGACATCACATCAAGTCAAATGCCTCAATTGTCAACAATTGTTTTAATATATAATTTCTCTAAGCAAAAAAAGCAACAACAACAACAAAATATTGACCATGGACTATGTCTTGGACAGTCTTGAATTTCGTTTTTACCTGATGACTAACTTATTTCATTCAGTTAAAAGAGGAATTAATGCATACTTTATTTGTATAATGCATACTTTATTTGTAATTACAACTGCAGACAGCAGATTAAATGCCGCATAATGTGGCATTTCATCAGGATCTACACTGTTTGCTAAGACAAATATGATCGTCAGAGAAAAAATGCATTTTTTTCAGAAATTAAAACCTGTGACCCCGGCCTTAAATGATTCAATGGACTATTCCAAGTTAATTTCATCAATCAAGAAGGATGAATTCATTAGTTTATGTAAGAGTTCTGCTAATTACTATATTCAACAGCAAAGTCTGAATTACATGTATATGATGAAACACCAAATCTTGTGAATTTCGTGCTGCTGTTACTCACTGAATTGTATTTACAGCAAATCATGCAAGTTTCATACTTAAATCACACCTGTTATGGAAGGTTCTGATGAAGTCTATTTAAGTAACTAATACTGAATGGGAAAACCCCACAACCCATGCGACATGTAGTTATATTGACTGGAGTGGATATGCATCTTGGCCAAACAGGAGATGTTTATTTAGTTATTATATAATAGTATACAATTATTGACTATTGAGGCATTGGACATGATGTGATGTCGACCTGAGAGTACCAATATTGACTGATCATATAGTAAAAACAGATATGTTATGTATTTCCTGCCATTTTGGAACATTAAAATCAGTGACGTTACTGCTCTAAATTACGTCTCTTCCTGAACGACATGCAATATTATACAATCATTGACTTCAATGAGGTAGAAATAAGGAATCATCTATCCGAAAAAGTGTTATTCACCAAGGCCGCAAGGCCAAAATGAATATCACTTTTAAGGGTAGATAAATCATCATGTCTACCGAAATTGAAGTCAATAACTGTTTTGTTATATGACATTTAAACTATGAATGAAAGATTCCCAAATTCACTTTTGTTGTTGAAGTCATGTTCAACCTGAGGACTTTCTTTCAAGTTTTAGCAACTGTTATTAAACTATTCTTATAGTATTTGTATTGTGAAATGCATATGAATTGTCTGAATCTGGAATGTAAAATTTAATCAAAAAACACTTTTTTTACAGTTTGTTTATTCAAGGAGAATAGAAAGAAAAATGAACAAACATAACGAAAACAAAACCGTTGTTAAAGCTAATTAAAGTCTTTAATTTACCTGTTGGGAGGGGAAACAGATAATAATGTCAATTTCATGCAGACCATGCTAGTTTCATACTTATCATGCTATTTTTAGGCTCTCTAGAGGGTGATATTGCAGAAGTGTCAAAACTATTAACTTCTAGAAACTAATTTAAGCTGGTTTTCATCCAATATCACCTGTGCCAGTTTAGACAAGTTTTCAGGTAGACATAGAGATTTATGAATACAAAATGGGCTAATCAGGAGACAGGATTCTCTCCAATCATAAAAAAATATACAATCATTGACTTAGGTTGAGATAGATATGGAGTTTCATTCAACAGTAAACTTCTTATTGACAGACGCAAAGCAGAGGTCAATATGATTTAGTTTACTTTTTAATAAAAATTCATGTCTACCGCAAAGGTAATTCAACAACTGTGTTATTATTTAATAAAGATATGTTATTTTTTCTGCCATTTTGGACCAGTGAAACCATTGCGTTACAACTTGATCATGCAAAATCACTCGACGTTCTGACGCCTCTACCTGTAAGCCAAGCAATATTACCTCGTGCCGTATGCTGTGTAAGCCACTTATAGATTAAATAATTACATCTCATGTCGTTTGGTATGTAACATCACTTCCGGAAATCATGCCACATGAAGTTATCAATGGTAGTTGATAGGATCTGTGCCAATCAGAAGATGTTTATTTATAGACTTAATATAATAAACACGTTTGTTCGCTTAACCAGTATGTGCCTTTATTTTTAAATTAAAAATACACATCTTCGGATTGGAACAGATGCTTATCAACTCGAGCTCCGCTGCCTCGTATATATTCCATAACCAACACAAAACATTAAATAAACTATACATGTCTCGCATGGCCTGGGTTTCCCCATATAATATTAGTTACTAAATTAGACTTCATATAATTTTTCCATACTACGTGTGATATCAGCATGACTGAACGCGCACGAGTTGCTGAAAATTTAATCAGTGAGTGACATCAGCATGAAATTTACAATATTTGCTGTTTAATCATGAAAATTTTAATACAGATAATTTAAGACTTTGTTGTTGATAAAGCAATAAGCTTAAGCAAATGTTTGGTCGCCCATTTTTCTTCGGTTGAAAATGCAAATGAGTTATACATATACTAGAGGTCTTTGCAAACGCATCACCATATTTTTGCACTTTCTTGCAAACCGTATATGCGATTGAAAAGTTACTAGCAGGTTTTTGTTGTTGTTGTTGCTGTTGCTGCTGTTGTTGTTGTTGTTGTTGCTGTTGCTGCTGCTGCTGCTGTTGCTGCTGCTGCCGCCGCCGCCGCTGCTGCTGTTGTTGTTGTTGTTGTTTGTTGTTGCTGTTGTTGTTGTTGTTGTTTGTTGTTGTTGTTGTTGTTGTTGTTTAGAGAAATTTTTGTAATAAAACAATTATTGACTATTTAGACATTGGATATGATCATAGTTAAAATTTGGTATTCTCAGGTCGACATCACATCATGTCAAATGCCTCAATAGTCAATAATTGTATTGGATTTATTTTATGTCATAAGCAGTGCAGACCCAGCGGCGTCTCATTCACCGTTTGTATGTATTTTAACATGGGGCCAGTTAAGCAAATTTATTTAGCCTAAAGTTGCGATCATTTTTTTCATCAGTTTAAACGTATGTTTTGGGTGCTCAAAAGAACCGCCTCATTGAGACGGTTCTTTTGTGTACCCACAGCATATGTTTGGATAAGAAATAAGGAAAATCGTTTTCCAATATGCGTTCTTATCTGGAGGCCTGTATATGTATATCCATACAACGACGAGAATTACTACCAGACGCCCATAAGATTCAGCAATGGTCTCTTCTACTCGATTAAGATGGGAACATCCATTTAGCTAAATGGGTTGAACATTTACCTCATTTTTTTTCAGATAAACTCTTTCCAAGTCGTAATCGCAACAGATGGGACGGAAACATATGTGCTCTACCTTTACGATGAAATGCTCCGTTCCACTAACGCCCCCGGCAATCTCAGGGTAATAAACATTGAACGCATTGTATTGTAATCAACAAACCCCATCTTGTCCTACCTAGGGTTGCGCCATCTTTTTTTAAAAAAAGATAATACCTGGCGTTTTGATTGGCTAATTAATCTACGCAAATAATAGATTTGGCGAAGGGTTCGTTGAACATGTTGAAAGGTAAATGCCAACGAAACCTTCGCTGGAGAAGATGAGGACACACCTCTACGGACACTTTTACAATCAGTGAATACCCAGATGAAATGCCGTATGATGCGGCATTTCATATGAGTCTACACTGTTTGTAAAGGTGAAAAAGATCTTCAGACAAAAGAATACAATATGTTTTAAAAACGTATAGCCTGACACACCAAGATATGTACAATGTACTATCCCAAGTTTATTGTATCAAACCAAACGGAAGAATCCATTAGTGTGCAAAGGATGTATACTTAAGTCCAGATAACATGTATCCCCTTGTTTCCGTTTCAGTGTGCTGAAACTGAGAACCGTCACATTGTGACGATTCTTTTGAGTACCCATAACATATGTCAAAACTGATGGGTAAGAAAAACAAATAAATTTTACGCTCAAAAATTTAGCTTATCTAAACCGGTGAGTTTAGAGAAAAAAATACCATGCCTTATCAAGAGGTCTGGCCAAGTTCAAGAATTTTGTAACGATGTGCATTGGTGTGTACTTTGAGTAATTTTTGCACCTGTTAAATAGTTTCTTTTAAGTTTAATACATTACTTAAAACAATCTCATACCCAATGTCTGTTATGGGTATCATACTAACCAGGATGGCCACTAAATTGACTACCGTCATTCCTCTTGCCTTTGTAGAAATCCTATCTAAGTAAGGACCTCGGACAGTCTTAATGAAGAATTGCCCATAAAAATGGCAAGAGAAAAGTTTCTTAGACAATGTTTTTTCCATGGAAAGGATAATAGTTTCAACCCTCGAATCATCCGCAAACAGTACTGATTTAGAAATACGGATTGAAACTCTGTTTCTGCTATTCGAACATAGAAAATAGAACGGTTTACTGAAGTGTTAACCCCCCCCCCCCCCGTGCCCAAATTAATCCTTTCGCACACAGTTGTATTTGTACATTTCACAAATTATATAAAAATGGCATGATTGGTCACGTTGTCAAAATGCTCAAAACAATTTATTACAAACACTTATTAGAAACTTATTTTGTACAAGTCTGTAGGTAAATACTAATTTTGGCATGTATCAGAGCTTAAGTTTTGATTGAGTATCAAGTGATTAATCGTCTTATTTTTTAACCAAAACATATGTTGGCGTTACTCAAAAGAACCGTCGGAATGAGACGATTATTGCAAGCATCAAATTATAATTAAAATCTTATGACTCTGGTAAAAATACAATTTTACGCACTTAATTGTGTTTATATGATACACTTCAGTGAATATGTCAAACTAGCTAAACTTGACACATTTCAGGTAATACTAGTGGTCGGAAGTTATGGACAGAATGCTTATTTAGAAGAAACGATGAACTCTTCTCAACCAGAATTTTATGCAAACGCATCACTTTCCTCTACTGTTGTATGCCACAAACACAATTGTTTCGTATATTGAGGTGAATCCATGTCGAAACTTTGACATTCTGAACATAAAATTTGTGCACAAAAATACCCACACCCCCTTTATCCTAAAGTCCTGGTAAAATTAATCAATATTATCAAAATATTTTTATTTTGCTAGAAAGGTGCACTTATTGTAAGGGTTTGGTTTAGGTACGGTCTATAGTTGTCAATTATGCATTATCATAGCCACTGGCTTTCAAAATTTGGGCAGAGTGAATAGGAAACTGTCCTAGGTCCTTTGTGACCTAATTGCATTAGTTTAATCAATTTCTTGAGCAAGTTCAAATATGGGTTTCTTCCAAGGTACGCTATTTTATTAAGATGTCCACCAAAGTGCCCCCTCCTATCCCTTCCGTTTTCGCTTGTGATCACAATAACTATGCGATGTGCAATGTTGCCATTTTAACGTGACTATAGGCATGTGCGTATTATGTAGTTAAGGACGTGCGTAATAAAAATTGGTCACATTGAAGTCGTTTTATATACAAAAAGTACAATGCAGCGATTTTGTCATCTGTTTAGAAGGAAATACGGGCCAAAATTGGAGGGTCACTGAGGTCCTGACATTAATAATGATTCGGCGGACACAAGCATACAAGATGAATTCTAAAAAATCAGAAGAAATGCGGCTAGGACTTATTTTAAAAAAAATGAAAAATGTGAAAGAAATATGAAAAAAGTGAGTCATTTATCCCGATCTAAACTTACACTTGACGTGGAAAAAGTGTTCCCTATAGCAAAAGGGGCTGCTCTTAAAGGAAAGAATTCGCTCCTAGAGGGGGGTAATTATGTCCATATTTTGACAAGGGACGCAATTGTCGGGAATCATTGCTCTTTCCAGTAGTCCCCCTTTGTTGTGCATAACTAAGTCAGCGTTATAGTTGGCTATTATGCAGGGGCCTATATCAGAAGCCGACAGTTCTTATTTTGGCCGCCACGTGAAAAAAGCATGTCTTCGGGGGTCTCGAACAACAAAGGCGCAGACAAGCCTGCACATCCGCACAGTCTGATCAGCGCCTTTGTTATTCGCTTAAAGAAAAGTATCATATGTAGGCTTGCTACCAGCAAAATTTCATTTTTCTAGCTAGTCTCTGTAGCTGACCAGGTTTGTTTCAATCTTACTTTGTTGGAAACCCGAAGACAGGTTTTCTCGCGATGAGGCCCATGTATTTGAGCGCGGGTATGACAAAAGTGTCCTTTGGACAATTTAGCAGTTTTTGTGTAATAAAAAATTCAAAAACGTCTAAATTTTCAAGATTTTGCATCTTCATACAAAAGAGTTAAATTGCTTCTAACATGTAATACAATCAAAGGCACAAACTTTTCTGATAAAATTAAGTGTTAAGTATAATGTGTGTTGACATGGCAACAGCTGTGCATATGGATAACACACCTCCTTTTAAACAGGGTACCTTATTTCAAATGCTTTTGTAAACACGGGATGTGCGTATGTGGGCTATTTGTGCAGTCTATGTAATTGCTTTCACATAAAATATACAGAAACATGGAACATTCTTGAAATATTGCTCTTAGCGACTTTGTCTTAGCGTCATATTTTTGGAGGCTTTCCACTAAATATTTCTCCATTGCAAACAGTGCAAAATAGCAGTAAAGTAATCCATTCTCAAAATCAATTCACACATACAATTCTGACAAAAGCGTTTTATTTGAAAGACCTGCCATAGCTTATTTGATTTATGATGAAAAACATGGATGTTTCCTATCTCAAAAATTAGTCATGTGTAAATAAGTTAGGAAACCCCCCTTGTCCTGCAGCAAATAAACAGATGATTTTTTTTATCAGAGGGGGTACTCTAAAAATCGAAACATTATTCTCCTGTTAGGGCATAAAATGTTCAAACTCTCTTGATTTAGATTTATTATATCTGACCTCTTATCACCTTCTAATGAAGCAAAAGTAATATGACCAATTTATCTTATTTTACCTTTATATCATGTGGTTCTGTCTTACTAACAAGAACCTAGCACAAGATGTTATATTTGGCCTAGAAATTTGTAAATATTTACCTCAACTACATCCCCATTTCTGTAGCCGGAGGCTTTGAATTGAATATTAGAAAATTTGTATTAGGTGATCACCTTGCAGCACACCAACTGCTAACACTAAATGAAATTTCTTGTCAGTTGATTCAATACATGTGAGGTCTCTAGTCATAAAAAACACAATAAACATAGGGGAATAATTGTGAAAATGGAATTTCCTTATATTTATTAGATGGGTCCCCAATATCAGTTTAAATAAGACAAGGGGTAAATATGTTTGATACTATTTAGTGTTACAATATGATTTACTTCCCTTTTCCTTGTTGTTGTATCAAAACCAAAATAATCTTGCATATTTGTAGAAAAAACAGGTTGAAAAAATTATTGGGGTCAGGTGATGATCTCATAAATGTAATATGCACTAATATACCGGGAGAATCAAGGAGCCTCCGTTCCAGCTTTCCAAAAGTATTCACTATAGATTTTAACACACACTGACGAGCATGTAGATGAAAAATGCTGCAATCAAGGCATCAAATAACCTTTGTAGATAGATCAAATGATGCGATGATTTAAGACCAGCAAACCCTTTTTTCTAAAGAAAGCAACAATAACAAGTAATAGCTTTCCAAACACTCTTCAAAAAGATTGACTCATGCATTTTAATTGAAAAAAACCCGAACTACAATTTTATCATGACAGTGGTACTATTAAACATTCAGAAAACATATTTTGGAGACATTTATACCCCATGGGGGTACAAGCCAGTCAATGTTCAGGCTTATCCATTACAGCATAGTGCTAAAGCTTTATGTTGGGATACACAAAATGAAACCAGCTAAGAGCACCATATGGACAACATTGACGCTCTGTTCAAAGCAAAAACACTTTTCAGCCATTGAATGCCAGCACTCTTGGGAGGGCCTTACCAATAAATGTTAAGACTAGTCACTAGCAATATTGGCTATAAACAAGATGATCGGCCAACCAGAGCTGTTTTGAATCAGCAAGTGCTAATTCTGACCCAGATCGTATTTTCATCGCCAAAGCTGCAATGAGCATTTACGCCAACAGTGAAACTGATGTTGAGCCCCATGCAACCTTTTCTTCACACACATTATGTTTCTTATGATCTTAGAAAACTTATCTAAAACATGAGAGACCTCACAGTTAGCTCACAGTCATAGACAGTTTCAAATGAGAAACAGAAAAATGCAGCACAATCTTTTGATTGATCTTGCAGAGCGCTTACACAACTTGATATGCAAATGTATAAATCCTCGACAGAGTTTCAAGATCACTGAAGAAGCCAAAATTAACACTAAAATGCTGAAATTGAAGGCTGTAACCAATTCTTTATTGAAAAGATTTATACCAAAATCCCTTACTTGTTTGAGAAATTTCACTAGCAGACCACATTGTATAGCTCATAACACCAATCATTGTCCTGCTGTATATGAATAGACAAATTGTATAAAGGGTTCGGCTCTCCAATTTATTTAGGATCAAGGGTTTCTTGAGCCATAAATCAAGAACAAAAGAAACATACATGTACTTTGTTCATTTAGGCAAATGTATAAATCCTAAATAAACAAAACTAACAGAAAGCAGTCCCTGAGTGATTTTAAGGACAAGCAGGCAGGCATTCAGAAATTATATACAAAGCACCGTTAAAGGGTGAAATATAAGAAATTATAAAAAAAGGTTGCTATCTGTGCGACAGGAAAATTTTCATCAGGACCACAATTATACCAGTATTATGGGCTCAGAATCAAATTTTATAAATAAACATTCCAGAAACTAATTGACAGCATTTAGCCTTAAAAATATGGTTGATGATGTCAGGTGCAATGGCTCCATTCGCAGATATGCTTGTGTGTGTCGCTACAATATACGATATAGGCCCGGTGTTTTAAACTTTTTCATGCTCAACTCAACTGTGCATGAAATCTGTCATGCTCATAAAGGTTAATTGTCAATAATTATTGGCATTGTAAATTGTCTGAGCATGATTAATACAACATCTTCGAGTTTAAAGCTGCATAGTCTGTAACTTTTGATCTTTTAATTTTCGAAAAAAAGTTTCTATTTTTCAAGAATACAGTATAAATCCTCAAATTCAGGTTAACAATTTACCATTTTCTTAAATGTTAACAAATGACCACTATCAAAACAACAGCATCAACTGTCTGGAATTTTTGGAGGGACGTAACTAATTACCAATAAGAGAAAAACACATATTTTAATAGGATAATTCACATTTCCATGCAGTTTTCAGCTGTACTAAACATATTCATTGTGACAACATAACTTAATTTTACTTTTACAAATGATTTAAAAAGAATTTTTTTTTTCCGAAAAATGTTCAAAGTTGCACACCTAGTCTCTTTAAAAGCAGGAAAAAGTCTTTACTGGTCAGCATTTTAGTTTTAAGAGCAATTCCAATATCATGCTCTGTTGAGTTGAGCATCAAAAATGTTCCATAAGCTCGGGGCTAGATGGGTTATAGGCCAACAAGCGAGAAACTTCGATGTTTCTCACTGAAGATTCCACATGAGGCATATCATTTGTTAAATTCTGATTTAATGAAATAATAGGAACTGTGAGCCGTTCAACAGAACTAATAAACCAATGTGACCGAGTGACAGTCAGGTTTTTTGTATGTCAAATGGATGCTTCTTGATGGTAATTGTGTGAAATGGTAGCAAAACAGGCCATTTTTAATCAGGAGCAGCATGCATAACTAATAAACCAATGTGACCAAGTGACAGTCAGGGTTTTCGTATATCACATAAGTTCGACATCAATCTACAAATGACAGATATGCATGCTGCTCCTGATTAAAAATGGCCTGTTTTGCTACAATTTCACACAATTACCATCAAGAAGCATCCATTTGTGTTAAATCTACCTCCTACCCCCAAGCACATACCTGAAAATCTATTTCTCCGAAGATCTTCTGTTGAACTGGAAATCTCCAATTTTTGGCCTTTAGGAGGCTTTCCTCTAAGTATTTCTCCATTTCGGACAGTGCAAAATAGCAGCAAAGTAATCCTTTCTCAAAATCAATTCACACATACAATTTTGACAAAAGTGTTTTATTTGAAAGACCTGCCATAGCTTGTTTGATGAAAAACATGGATGTTTCCTATCTCAAAAATTAGTCATGTGTAAATAACTTGGGAGACCCTCTAGTCCCACAGCAAATAAACAGACGAATTTTATCAGAGGGGGTACTCTAAAAATCGAAACATTATTCTCCTGCTTAGGGCATAAAATGTTTAAACTCTCTTGATTTTGATTTGTTGTATCTGGCCTCTTATCACCTTCTAATGAAGCAAAAGGAATATGACCAATGAAATGATCCACAGGAAGTTTATTCTGACGACTACTTCCTCCCCAAAAGGGCGTGGCCATACTTCATGAATATTTAGTAGAATGCTTCCATTAACACAATGGTGTTGACGTCAGAACGTTATTAACAACGTTAAGTGACCTCATGTTTAAAACTTATTATCTATACCCGTTTACATGCTCATATCTTTATACCCCCGGTACGAAGTATATAGGGGGTATATAGTTTTTGCCTTTTCTGTAATTATGTTTGTTTGTCTGTCTGTTTGTCTGTCTGTAAACTTTTTTTCTGTCAAAGATTTCTCAGCAACTACTTGGGTTAGGATTCTGAAATTTGGTACAAAGCTTGATAGTGATGAGTTGTATTGTGTAAGAAAAAACAGCCACACATTGCTTATCAGTACCTTTATTTGTTCATTTTTCTTTCTCTCAAACCTCCCGGTACGAAGTATATAGGGGGTATATAGTTTTTGCCTTTTCTGTAATTATGTTTGTTTGTCTGTCTGTTTGTCTGTCTGTAAACTTTTTTTTCCGTCAAACATTTCTCAGCAACTACTTTGGTAAGGATTTTGAAATTTGGTACAAAGCTTGATAGTGATGAGTTGTATTGTGTAAGAAAAAAAACAGCAATATATTGCTTATCAGTCCCTTTATTTGTGCATTTTTCTTTCTCTCAAATGGACGTTTCTGTCACAGATTTCTCAGCTTCTATAGGAGCCAGTGTTTTAAATTTTGTGTACACATTCAGGTAGGCAAAGTGTACTGTGTAAGTGGAAATTAAGATACTAATCCTCATTTTGCCTTCTTTTTTCATTTTTTCATTTTTTTCCTTCTTTCACTTTTATATAATACATAGGGACATTTTTTCTGTCAAAGATTTCTCAACAACTACTTGAGTTAGGATTTTGAAATTTGGTACAAAGCTTGATAGTGATAAGTTGTATTGTGTAACAAAAACAGCGACATATTGCTTATCAGTCCCTTTATTTATTCATTTTTCTTTCTCTCCAATGAAAATTTCTGTCGCAGATTTCTCGGTTCCTATTGGAGCCAGTGTTTTCAAATTTTGTGTTAACCTTCAGGTAGGCATAGTGTATTGTGTAAATGAAAATAAAGATGCTAAAGCTCATTTTGCTTTTTTCAATTTTTCATTTTTTTCTTCTTTCACTCTTATGTAATACATATGGACATTTTTTGTCAAAGATTTCTCAGCAACTACTTGAGTTAGGATTCTGAAATTTGGTACAAAGCTTGATAGTGATTAGTTGTATTGTGTAGCAAAAAACAGCCACATATTGCTTATCAGTCCCTTTATTTATTCATTTTGTTCCCTCCAATGAAAATTTATGTCGCAGATTTCACGGTTCCTATTGGAGCCAGTGTTTTCAAATTTTGTGTACACCTTCAGGTAGGCTAAGAGTATTGTGTAAATGAAAATAAAGATGTTTAAGCTCCTTTTGCCTTCCTTTTCAAGTTTTCATTTTTTTCTTTCTTTCACTCCTATATAGCGCATATGGACGTTTTTTGTCAGAGTTTTCTCAGCAACTACACGATTTAGGATTATGAAATTTTGTGTGCACTTTCAGGTAGGCAAAGTGTATTATGTATATGAAAATTAAGGTGCTAATCTTCATTTTGCCTTCTTTTTTGAAATTTTCAATTTTTCCTTCTATCACTCTTATATAACACATATGGACATTTTTCATTAAAGTTTTCTCAGAAACTACTTGATTTAGGATTATGTAATCTTTAACAATTTTGTCTTTTCTCTGAAAGTGTTACAACCTGTGATGGCTATCGCTGGGGTATGAGAGCTTTGCTCACTTCTTGCTATATTTAGTATTTGTAAAGATAATCTCTTCAAATTTTCTGTAATTGTTCACAACAGCTAGGTCTTTCTTTCTCTGTAAATGTCTCACTTTTGACTTTTATTGCCATAAGGTCCCTTCTGTCAGATCTTGGTTCATGTGTTGTCATTGTTTTGTTGTTGGTTTTCAGGGATTTGGACTTGATGGAGCGGGTTATACGCATCGAATTTGTAACTCTGTAGCTGGATCCTATGATGATCCATTGGCTGATAACGAGCTGCCTCTGAATTCTAACTGGAAGTGCGGTAATCCTGGAGTGTATCTCTTCCATACAACTAGTAAGTTACTATCGTGCCAATGGGAGCGCAGTGGCTCAGTGGTAAAGTGCTTGACTCGAGACCGAGGGGCCGCGTGTTTTAGCCTCGTCGGCGTCACTGCGTTGTGGTCCTTGAGCAAGACACATTTATCCTAGCTTAGTACTGGTTTAACCCAGGAAGACCCGTCCCTGTTTAACTGAAAGATTGTTGATGAGACGTAAAGAATCAAATCAAACAATCAAAAACTATCGTGCCAACCAAGAGTGACAGTGACGTAATACTTTGTTTACAATTGCTAAGTAAAGCACGAATGTGTTACTTCACCTGTGTTACCGGGAATCTAGAGGTTACTTGTGTATTAATCCTGCGGATAGGATTAATACACAAGTGATCTATCGATTATAATTCCCTGATAACTTTGTAAACAAAACATGACGTCACTGTCACTATTGGCTGGCAGAACCATACACTCTTAAATATAGCATCTTACACATATGGGACAATATCAGCTGTTATCGGTTTTATCTGCCCGATTATCTCCCTTGAATATTGACCACTCTTGCAACTTACCTGTTGAAATCTGTGGCATCAATTACACAGAAAAGTATGTGCACCTTTAAATAAATTATTAATAACCAACTTATTATTAAGTTGTCATTATTTTATAAGTTATCAAAAGAAAATTTAATGTTTTATCTTTACAATGATATAAACAAATATGAAATACTTAAATATTTAGTTTTGTCAAATTGTTCATCTTTTATACTAATAAAATCCCATTCAGTTCAATGTAAATTGAATGAAAATGCTTAGGGTGAGCATTTTATGACCCCAAAATAATCATATTCTGATATTTTCCCAATGTTTTATTAGTTATAAATGGTATCTCTATAGTCCAACAATATCAACCATATAAGTTTCATAGAAATAAATTACATTTTAGTTCTGTCATTTTTAGGTTGAAAATTGAGTTTAAGCGCCTTCTTGCCAGAGCGGAGAAAATGTCTTAGTTCGAATATTGTGGATCTGTAATGCTTTTGTTGTATTAGTAAAATGTGTTTGTTATATGACTCCTATAAAATACCTCCTCTGATTGGCTGAAACTAGCTTGCACTGGTTGTGACAGATCTTGATGTCAAACAGTGATGAGCTTGGGACAGGTTAACATTAGTTTTGTTAGTGCTAACAGAGAGCTAAAAAAGATTGAACTAAATCTTGCCTAGATGACATGACTTTTGCCATCGCTACCTGACAGATAAAAATAGATATTGCAACGCTGACTTTTCTTATGTATATATAACAGGTAAAATGTGTTGAATTCAGAATTTGCTCATTTTATGAGAACAGCATTTAACCCATTTATGCCGAATGGAATTTGCAACCGTTATCAATTGGAACAGTCTATTTCTGTTTTGAGGAATGTTTGGTGGTATTTTTTTTATTTTTATTCAAGTTTTAATAGATAATTATGCAAGCAAACAGTGGAGACCCTGATCAGACACCGCATTCTGAGGCGTCTAATCTGGGTCTGCACTATTTGCCTATGTCCTACAAAAAGGACACTAGGCATATATGGGTTAAAATGCAAATATTTTGATTATCTCATAAGAGTTTCAGAAATTTGGGAAGTATATTGTTGAAATAATCTTCCAAATGAAAGTGCATTAGAAACACCTGACTTGAGTCAATTTATAAATATGAAAATACTTTAAATAAACTAGGAAAAGAGAGGCGGTGTCATATAACAAAATAACTGGTGCATTCTTTTTCGGTTAACATAGAGGATCTTACATGAGTGCTCATGTTTTATTGAATTTATTAAACGAGTTGGGGAAAAGAGATAAAATGCGAGGCTTGCCAAGCATTTCATCTCTTTTTCGAAACGAGTTTAATAAATTCAATAATACAAGAGCACGAATGTTAATTCTATTTATCATTTGACATTAAGCAAACTTTGAAGTCTTATTTCTGGCGTAAACTCGCTATAATTTTGTCATTGTGTACGCAACGTTGTTATGGACGTCATAACGTTTCCCGTAAATCTATAAACCACTAGTGGTTTATCGATTTTAATGCATGGCGTTATTTCACTCCCAGACGAGACGTCGTATGATAAATTAGGATTAGTCAACCTCAAAAGAATGCATCAATTGTATAATGTTAATAGCCCAAAATTAAAAAAAACATTGAACAATGCACAGATAAAAAGTAAAGAATGTTAGTAATAATTACATTTTATAGGGAAATTTAATGTATGTAACGCACATAGCACCATAGGAAGATGAAATTGTGTTCAAAATGTTTTATGTAGCTTAGGCATCCAGCATGCAGACTACATAAGTCATTTGAATGATGAGATAGTTTAATGTCTTCTTCCTGTAGCTCAAGTTTTCATTTTACCCTTTGCTTAATTTGTTATACATGTAGTAACATAATGTTAATGTTACAGGCGTACAGAGTACACACATCTCTTATTCGACGCAACTTGAATTTCTCTTTAAGATAGGATATGTCTGCTAAATTCCCTAGCAGGGGGGAAGCAAGACCTTTTTAGCTTGAAGTCTATGCAATACTCATTCGGGAAAATCCGCCACAATACGAGAATCGAATCATGGCTTGGGTGTATGTAAGTAGCATAACGCGTAGTACTATATACCAAAAAGCTCCATTTTGTTAGCAGGAACTAGCGTTTGGAAAATTAGTTCTGTAGCATGTGGGTTCAGCCCTATCAAAATCGATGATTCTCATTTTCCAAAAAGTTCAATCAGCAGAATAAATGAAGTTTATGCTTTTCAATAAAATATCACTATAGCGATATTTTCTTGAAAAAAAAATGACCTTCATTTAAGCCGTTTGTTTTGCTGCAATCACACTTGTAATAGTGTTAACATGGTTTCTGTGACGCCAGCGTCACGTTATATAACATCATCGTCACGTTATCACCCGGGTTATCAAAGTAGATCCTCGATGTACATCCGTGGTCTGATTCCATGGAATTTCGCGGAATTGGGCAAGGAAGTTTCGATTATACAATACTGTCAGTTTGTTGGTTTTATTTCAGATGTAGCTGACGCTTGTCCTGTAGGAGGCATCTCTACCTCATGCAGTAAGTATACAACTCAACATGCGTGGCGAGAAAACCTGTATTTGGGGTTTCCGACCAGGTTAAGCTAAAACGAGCCTGCTTAGCATCAGAGACTGCTTAGCAACAGAGACTGCTTCGCAACAGAGACTGCTTATAGCAACAGAGACTTACTATAATATTGAAATTTTGCATGTAGATCCAGAGGGGGACAGGGGGTCCGGACCCCCCCCCCCCTGAAAATTCATAAAAATATAGGGTTTCCTAGCAATACTGGTCCGAATTCTCTGAAAACCCAAGCCAGCATTCAATGTAGGGCCATCATCACGCTCAGCGAAACGCCATTTCAATGGCGTTTCGCTGGCGGGCCGATGGTTGCCCGCTTTTAGTGGTATTTTGATCCTCTTTCATCTCATCAACTAAAAAAAATTGTCTGAATTGGACCCCCTCTGACAAAACTTTCTTGAACCGCGCATGCAACTTCAACTATTGTTCTTCTAAGGTGCAAATAACAAAGGCGCTGATTTCAGGTCATCTCTCCGAGCATGACATGGCTCCGCGGTTATAAACTTTTTTCATATTCATCTCAACTGAGCACGAAATTTCAACTGCTCATGAAAACTAAAATACCGACAAATGAAGATTTTTTTCTATTTGCTTTAAGTTTCTCAGATGTTGTATTTATCATGCTAATAAATGTTAAAATGCCAACAATAGTTGGCATTTAAACATTTATAAGCAGGATAAATTTGCTGCTCAGCTGAGTTGAGCATGAAAAAAGTTTTATAACCTTGGGGCCTAGGTTCTTCTGTGCATGTGTTGTCGGCATAAAACAAAGGCAGGTTTTCTTGCGTCGTGGCCCAAATTCTACCAATGCATGTCATATTCAAATGTTTAAGCTTACATGCTTTTATTAGTGCACACTGGTTCTTTTATAGGTAATTTACACTTAATGAACGTCAATGAAGAAGTTAACTGTTGATTCAAAGATGCATACTAATAGTACTATGCTATTTTTTCTTAGAAACAGGTAAATAACAGTAAATGTATTTATGCAGTTAGAGGTAGTTTAGGGTATATACCTGTATAAATTACCCAATACCTGGATTAGTTCATATAATTGAGCTGTGATATGAAATTTCAAATAATGTGGTATGTGCGACCAGCAAAACCTCAGATCAGCCTTCGCACACGTGCAGTCTGATGAAAGCCTTTTCTAGTTTCTTGAATATTTTATGACTGTTAAGCTACTGGCTGAACATCATTTGGAGTTTCTAAGCTTAACAGGAGGCTGCACATGCTCGTCTCAGTCTACACTTGTCAAAATGCCACATTGTTGGAAATCACATATTTGTTTTACAGCGATTCTCATCTATCTTTGAATCAACAGTTCTTTCATTGTTGGTATGGTTTCATCGTGAAGATTAAAATAGTGTGGACCCTGTTCATTGAGTAATTGATTATGATATGATATCAATCAGATAATTTCAAAGTTGTCAATTGAGCCATTGACTATGATTTTATATCTGTCTTAGAAAACCAATAAGTTGACAATTGTGTCATTGACTATGATTTTTAATCTGCCTAAGGCTATAAAAAAGTTGACAGTTGAGTCAGTGACTTTGATGTTACATTTGTGTTAGGATATCAATTAGTTGAAAATTGGACCATTGACTATGATGCAACATCTGTCTTAGGATATCAATAAGTTGACAATTGAGTCATTGACTATGATTTTTAATCTTCCTAAGGCTATAAAAAAGTAGGCAGTTGAGTCATTGACTTTGATGTTACATTTATCTTAGGATATCAATTAGTTGAAAATTGGACCATTGACTGTGATGCAACATCTGCCTTAGGATATTAATATGTTGACAATTGAGTCATTGACTATGATGTAACATCTGTCTAGGATATCAACAAGTTGAAAATTGAGCAATTAACAATAATGTTACACCTGCCTTAGGCTATCAAAAAGTTGACAATTTAGTCATAGACTATTATGCTTCACCTAGCTTAGGATATCAATATGTTGAATACTGAGACATTGACTTTGATTTGATACCAATATGTTGTGTATTGAGTCATTGACTTTTCAGTGATATCAACCAGAGAATATCAATATGTTGACTATTGAGTCATTGACCAGTATGTTATATCTGCCTTAGTATATCAATAAGTTGACAATTGAGTCATTGACTATGATGTTACATCTGCATTACAATATAAATATGTTGACAATTGAGTCATAGACTATGATACTACACCTGGCTAAGGATATCAATATGTTGAATATTGAGTCATAGACTTTGATTTGATACCAACATGCTGACTATTGAGTAGTTGACTATGATGTGATATCAACCACAGAATACCTATATGTTGACTATTGAGTCATTGACTATGATGTGATATCAACCAGAGAATACCAATAAGTTGACTAATGAGTCATTGTCTTTGATGTTATATCAACCATATTATCTATATTTTAACTATTGAGTCATTGACTATGGTTTGATATTAACCAGAGAATACCAATATGTTGACTATTGAGTCATTGACTATGATATGATATCAACCAGAAAATACCAATATGCTGAACCTTGAATCATTGACTATGGTGTGATATCAATCAGAAAATACCAATATGTTGAATGTTGGGTCTTTGACTATGATGGGATATCAACCAGAGAATACAAATATGTTGACTTTTAAGTCATTGACTATGGTGTGCACTATAGAATATCAATATATTGACTATTGAGTCAGTGACTTTAATGTGATATCATCCAGAAAAACCAATTTGTTGACTATTCAGTCATTGACTATGATGTGATATCAACCAGAGGATATCAAAATGTTGACTATTGAGTCATTGACTTAGATGTTATATCAACCAGAGAATACAAACATGTTGACAATTAAGTCATTGACTATGATGTGGTATTCATCATAGAGTACCAATATGCTGATGGTTGGGTCATTGACTATGATTTGATATTAAGCAGGGAATACCAATATGTTGGCTATTGAATCATTGACTATGATGTGATATAAACCAGAAAAAAATATGTTGACTATTGAGTCATTGACTATGATGTGATATCAACCAGAGAATACAAATATGTTGACTATTGAGTCATTGACTTTGATGTGATATCAACCAGAGAATACAAATAAATTGACTATTGAGTCATTGACTATGATGTGAAATCAACCAGAGAATAAAAATATGTTGACTATTGAGCCATTGACTATGATGTGATATCAACCAGAGAATATCAATATGTTGACTATTGAGCCATTGACTATGATGTGATATCAACCAGAACATATCAATATGTTAAATATTGAGTCATTGACTATGATGTGATATCAACCATAGAACATCAATATGTTGACTATTGAGTCATTGACTATCATGTGATATCAACCATAGAACATCAATATGTTGACTATTGAGCCATTGACTATGATGTGATATCAACCATAGATTATCAATATGTTGTCTATTGAGCCATTGACTATGATGTGATATCAACCATAGAATATCAATATGTTGACTACTGAGCCATTGAATATGATGTGATATCAACCATAGAATATCAATGTGTTGACTATTGAGCCATTGACTATGATGTGATATCAACCAGAGAATATCAATATGTTGACTATTGAGCTATTGACTATGATGTGATATCAACCAGAACATACCAATTTGTTGACTATTGAGCCATTGACTATGATGTGATATCAACCATAGAATATCAATATGTTGACTATTTAGCCATTGACTATGATGTGATATCAACCATAGAATGTCAATATGTTGACTATTGAGCCATTGACTATGATGTGATATCAACCATAGAACATCAATATGTTGACTACTGAGCTGTGACCAAACCCAAACATTCATAAAAAAAAGTAACAGGTTGGCTGAATGCATACGGCATTGACTGTTCACCTACTGAAAAATGGTTTATATTCGGTTGGGAACGAGGAAAAACTGAATCAAAAATACTAAACTTCATACTTTTATATACCAAATATTATATTTACTGTACTCGATGTAATCAACAGTCTTTATTCTTGGAAGTGTTTAAGAGAAAACTTTTATTTATGTATAAAACACACATGGAGATAGCCATTAACAATAATGAGCTAACTAAATTTGAGAAGGATTGGAGTCGATTTTTGCCACTAGTAAACAGTATAGATTAATCATAGCATAATTATCAGCCTAAAAACATTGTTTTATGACATTCTACGGTGTTAAGATAGAGAAAAGTCCTTTACAAAAAAAATGTTAACAAGATAATTGTCAGCACAACAATCATTCATGCCCTGTTGCCGGGTCAGATTTTCCTTCTTTTTTGTTTTTTCTCTCTCTTCTATTTTCTCTTCCTTTTTTACTCATTCTTTCTATCCATCTCTCCCTTTTTTTTAAATTCATGTTGTTGTTGTTGTTGTAACTTGCATATTTATGTAATATCCCATACAGTCTCTCTAGCCTAGGGTGCAGGGGTGTGGAAATAGTAAAATTTTCTACTTGTCCAGGGACAAGTAAATGGCCATAATGTACTTGTCCAAAGAAAATTTTACTTGTCCGATAGTACAGATTAGCTTACTCCTTTCTGTGCTTAAACAGTTTACACTTTCGAAAAAAGTATGAAACCATGCAGATATCAACTCTCTTGTAAACAGTGTAGATCCAGATCAGCTGGCTTCTGAAGAAGTCAGCTGATCAGGATCCACACTGTTCTCAATGCAACATGTGAACTCATAACAATTAATCTAAATATGAAATACAAAATTTTATTAGCTTTATAACAAATTTTGCACTTGTTCAAGGACAAGTAAATTGAAATTTTCAACTTGTCCTGAATGAAATGGGACCAGGTCAGACAAGTCAGGCATGGTATTTCCACAGCCCTGCTAGGGTGTGTACTCTTGAATTTTTTGGTTACTGTAAAGGCGGCACCTCATGAATACGTAATTAGGTCTGGTCTAATATAAGGGTAAAAGCATAGAATGAGGTGTGGTATCTGTTTATTGTTTAACATAAATATAGACGCAGACAGTGTAGACCTAGATCAGACTGCTCCTTAAAAAGCAGTCTGTTCTGCATCTACACCGTTTGTCTACGAGGCTTCAAAAGTGTTCAGCAAACAACAAAAACATACAACTTTTTGTGATAGGCGCCTTAAAGGTTAATGCATAGACTTTCATGGAATGCCCGCACATTTGCGCGGCTCAAAAAGCTTACTAACTCCTTACCAAATTATAAACAAAACCGGATTTCCCTTCCTTAATAGAAGAAGCAGCCGAGCCACGTCCAGATATGAATAATTAAGTTGCTGCTTTTACAGAAAGCAAAAAGTATATAAATTTAGTATACATTAGTTTTTATTTATAAAAAATTGTAGTTTGTAAGGTGTGAGAGGGGGATGGTCCTCCCCGACCCCCTACACACCAATGTACGGGGAGAATAAAGCAATAACAACTAAAAAAAAAAAAATATGTTGACTACTGAGCCATTGACTATGATGTGATATCAACCATAGAATATCAATATGTTGACTATTGAGCCATTGACTATGATGTGATATCAACCATAGAATATCAATATGTTGACTATTGAGCCATTGACTATGATGTGATATCAACCAGAGAATATCAATATGTTGACTACTGAGCCATTGACTATGATGTGATATCAACCATAGAATATCAATATGTTGACTATTGAGCCATTGACTATGATGTGATATCAACCAGAACATACCAATGTGTTGACTACTGAGCCATTGACTATGATGTGATATTCACCATAGAATTAATATGTTGACTATTGAGTCATTGACTATGATGTAATATCATCCAGAGAATACCAATTTGTTGACTCTTGAGTCATTAAATATGATGTGATATCAACCAGAACATACCAATATGTTGACTATTTAGTCATTGACCTAATGTGATATCAACCAATACATACCAATTTGTTGACTATTGAGCCTTTGACTATGATGTGATATCAACCAGAACATACCAATTTGTTGACTATTGAGTCATTGACTATGATGTGATATTCACCATAGAATTAATATGTTGACTCTTGAGTCATTGACTATGATGTAATATCGTCCAGAGAATACCAATTTGTTGACTCTTGAGTCATTGACTATGATGTGATATCAACCAATACATACCAATATGTTGACTATTTAGTCATTGACTATGATGTGATATCAACCAGAACATACCAATTTGTTGACTATTGAGCCATTGACTATGATGTGATATTCACCATAGAATTAATATGTTGACTATTGAGCCATTGACTTATAATGTGATATCAACCAGAACATACCAATTTGTTGACTATTTAGTCATTGACTATGATGTGATATCAAACAGAACATACCAATTTGTTGACTATTGAGTCATTGACTATGATGTGATATCAAACAAAACATACCAATTTGTTGACTATTGAGTCATTGACTATGATGTGATATCAACCAGAACATACCAATTTGTTTTACTATTGAGCCATTGACTATGATGTGATACTCACCATATAGTATCAATATGTTGACTCTTGAGTCATTGACTTTGATGTGATATCAACCAGAACATACCAATTTGTTGACTATTTAGTCATTGACTATGATGTGATATCATCCAGAACATACCAATTTGCTGACTATTGAGCCATTGACTTTGATGTGATATCAACCAGAGAATACAAATAAATTGACTATTGAGTCATTGACTATGATGTGAAATCAACCAGAGAATAAAAATATGTTGACTATTGAGCCATTGACTATGATGTGATATCAACCAGAGAATATCAATATGTTGACTATTGAGCCATTGACTATGATGTGATATCAACCAGAACATATCAATATGTTGAATATTGAGTCATTGACTATGATGTGATATCAACCATAGAACATCAATATGTTGACTATTGAGTCATTGAGTATCATGTGATATCAACCATAGAACATCAATATGTTGACTATTGAGCCATTGACTATGATGTGATATCAACCATAGATTATCAATATGTTGACTATTGAGCCATTGACTATGATGTGATATCAACCATAGAATATCAATATGTTGACTACTGAGCCATTGAATATGATGTGATATCAACCATAGAATATCAATGTGTTGACTATTGAGCCATTGACTATGATGTGATATCAACCAGAGAATATCAATATGTTGACTATTGAGCTATTGACTATGATGTGATATCAACCAGAACATACCAATTTGTTGACTATTGAGCCATTGACTATGATGTGATATCAACCATAGAATATCAATATGTTGACTATTTAGCCATTGACTATGATGTGATATCAACCATAGAATGTCAATATGTTGACTATTGAGCCATTGACTATGATGTGATATCAACCATAGAACATCAATATGTTGACTACTGAGCTGTGACCAAACCCAAACATTCATAAAAAAAAGTAACAGGTTGGCTGAATGCATACGGCATTGACTGTTCACCTACTGAAAAATGGTTTATATTCGGTTGGGAACGAGGAAAAACTGAATCAAAAATACTTAACTTCATACTTTTATATACCAAATCTTATATTTACTGTACTCGATGTAATCAACAGTCTTTATTCTTGGAAGTGTTTAAGAGAAAACTTTTATTTATGTATAAAACACACATGGAGATAGCCATTAACAATAATGAGCTAACTAAATTTGAGAAGGATTGGAGTCGATTTTTGCCACTAGTAAACAGTATAGATTAATCATAGCATAATTATCAGCCTAAAAACATTGTTTTATGACATTCTACGGTGTTAAGATAGAGAAAAGTCCTTTACAAAAAAAATGTTAACAAGATAATTGTCAGCACAACAATCATTCATGCCCTGTTGCCGGGTCAGATTTTCCTTCTTTTTTGTTTTTTCTCTCTCTTCTATTTTCTCTTCCTTTTTTACTCATTCTTTCTATCCATCTCTCCCTTTTTTTTTAATTCATGTTGCTGTTGTTGTTGTAACTTGCATATTTATGTAATATCCCATACAGTCTCTCTAGCCTAGGGTGCAGGGGTGTGGAAATAGTAAAATTTTCTACTTGTCCAGGGACAAGTAAATGGCCATAATGTACTTGTCCAAAGAAAATTTTACTTGTCCGATAGTACAGATTAGCTTACTCCTTTCTGTGCTTAAACAGTTTACACTTTCGAAAAAAGTATGAAACCATGCAGATATCAACTCTCTTGTAAACAGTGTAGATCCAGATCAGCTGGCTTCTGAAGAAGTCAGCTGATCAGGATCCACACTGTTCTCAATGCAACATGTGAACTCATAACAATTAATCTAAATATGAAATACAAAATTTTATTAGCTTTATAACAAATTTTGCACTTGTTCAAGGACAAGTAAATTGAAATTTTCAACTTGTCCTGAATGAAATGGGACCAGGTCAGACAAGTCAGGCATGGTATTTCCACAGCCCTGCTAGGGTGTGTACTCTTGAATTTTTTGGTTACTGTAAAGGCGGCACCTCATGAATACGTAATTAGGTCTGGTCTAATATAAGGGTAAAAGCATAGAATGAGGTGTGGTATCTGTTTATTGTTTAACATAAATATAGACGCAGACAGTGTAGACCTAGATCAGACTGCTCCTTAAAAAGCAGTCTGTTCTGCATCTACACCGTTTGTCTACGAGGCTTCAAAAGTGTTCAGCAAACAACAAAAACATACAACTTTTTGTGATAGGCGCCTTAAAGGTTAATGCATAGACTTTCATGGAATGCCCGCACATTTGCGCGGCTCAAAAAGCTTACTAACTACTTACCAAATTATAAACAAAACCGGATTTCCCTTCCTTAATAGAAGAAGCAGCCGAGCCACGTCCAGATATGAATAATTAAGTTGCTGCTTTTACAGAAAGCAAAAAGTATATAAATTTAGTATACATTAGTTTTTATTTATAAAAAATTGTAGTTTGTAAGGTGTGAGAGGGGGATGGTCCTCCCCGACCCCCTACACACCAATGTACGGGGAGAATAAAGCAATAACAACTAAAAAAAAAAAAATATGTTGACTACTGAGCCATTGACTATGATGTGATATCAACCATAGAATATCAATATGTTGACTATTGAGCCATTGACTATGATGTGATATCAACCATAGAATATCAATATGTTGACTATTGAGCCATTGACTATGCTGTGATATCAACCAGAGAATATCAATATGTTGACTACTGAGCCATTGACTATGATGTGATATCAACCATAGAATATCAATATGTTGACTATTGAGCCATTGACTATGATGTGATATCAACCAGAACATACCAATGTGTTGACTACTGAGCCATTGACTATGATGTGATATTCACCATAGAATTAATATGTTGACTATTGAGTCATTGACTATGATGTAATATCATCCAGAGAATACCAATTTGTTGACTCTTGAGTCATTAAATATGATGTGATATCAACCAGAACATACCAATATGTTGACTATTTAGTCATTGACCATGATGTGATATCAACCAATACATACCAATTTGTTGACTATTGAGCCTTTGACTATGATGTGATATCAACCAGAACATACCAATTTGTTGACTATTGAGTCATTGACTATGATGTGATATTCACCATAGAATTAATATGTTGACTCTTGAGTCATTGACTATGATGTAATATCGTCCAGAGAATACCAATTTGTTGACTCTTGAGTCATTGACTATGATGTGATATCAACCAGAACATACCAATATGTTGACTATTTAGTCATTGACTATGATGTGATATCAACCAGAACATACCAATTTGTTGACTATTGAGCCATTGACTATGATGTGATATTCACCATAGAATTAATATGTTGACTATTGAGCCATTGACTTATAATGTGATATCAACCAGAACATACCAATTTGTTGACTATTTAGTCATTGACTATGATGTGATATCAAACAGAACATACCAATTTGTTGACTATTGAGTCATTGACTATGATGTGATATCAAACAAAACATACCAATTTGTTGACTATTGAGTCATTGACTATGATGTGATATCAACCAGAACATACCAATTTGTTTTACTATTGAGCCATTTACTATGATGTGATACTCACCATATAGTATCAATATGTTGACTCTTGAGTCATTGACTTTGATGTGATATCAACCAGAACATACCAATTTGTTGACTATTTAGTCATTGACTATGATGTGATATCATCCAGAACATACCAATTTGCTGACTATTGAGCCATTGACTTTGATGTGATATCAACCAGAACATACCAATATGTTGAATATTGAGCCATTGACTATGATGTGATATCAACCAGAACATACCAATATGTTGACTCTTGAGTCATTGACTATGATGTGATATCAACTAGAACATACCAATTTGTTGACTATTTAGTCATTGACTATGATGTGATATCAACCAGAACATACCAATTTGTTGACTATTGAGTCATTGACTATGATGTGATACTCACCATATAGTATCAATATGTTGACTATTGAGTCATTGACTATGATGTGATATTCACCGTAGATACCAATATGTTGACTATTGAGTCATTGATGTGATTTTATAGCTTTTCTCCTGCTACAAATGTAAATCTGAAAATGTCATCAGCTGAAATCGTCTGCTGCATGTTAATGCTTACATGAGGGAATACATTTGGCATGCATACAAACAGTGTGGACGCAGATCAGACTGCTCCTAGAGGAGCAGACTGATCCGTTTTCACACTGTTTGCTACACGGACGTTTTTAAAAAGAACCAGCAGACAAAGCACAACAGACGACATTTAAGCGTGTTGCAGTTGAAGAGTTAACCCTTAAAGCGCCAATCACGACTGCAGCAGACGACAAATATTGTGACTTCTTTCCTTATTTTCGAAAGAAATAAGGTATGATATTTTATGAGAATCGTCTGCCAGCAGACGATTCTCATGAAATACGAGGGTTAGTCAAAAATAACTGAGCCCTACCTTATAACATTTAACTCGAGAAAAATGGACACATATTTAAATGATATTTCATCGCAGTTATATGTCATCTATTCAATAACCTAATTTATATCTGTTGGTAGGCTTTATATACTGGTTGCTAGGCAACCGAACATGTCCTGTCGAACGGATGCGTTCACGCTGTAAGACATCATTATCAAAGCGTTGCCATGGAAACGATAATGCCAATGTAATGCTGCATTCACTGTCATGTGATTCCTATTATATGTACTTACTCAGTGCCACAGAAAAGAAAACAACTGACCCCAAATTATAGATGCTGTGGTAGTTTGATTTCAGAATTTAGCAATTTTTACGTGCCTCAAGTCCTATAAATTTACCCCACCCACATTCATATTAACACAATTTTAATAGAAAGCATACAATAATAGCCTAATAGTGCTTTTGCAGTATTGCATACACAAACAAACCCTGAGAAATATTGAATTCCTTGTTTGGAATGAATGATTCTGTTTCCATGGCAACACAACCCTCATGTATTTGAAAATTAGTGAAATTTTGACTTATTTTGTTGCTAGGCTACGCATGCAATCAGTTTTCAACTAAACATTTACAAACCAAGTATAATGAAAAGACAATATGACATATGTCATTCAAATAAACGTCAAATATGTCTTTCTTAAAAACTATCAAGCCCACAAGCTTTTTTAAATCATACTGTATATTCCTGGTGGCGGAGATCGTGAACGCATCGCTCTGACTGACGATCTTAAGTTGCCTAGCAACCATAACAGAAGCTTCACAGAGCTAATTATTTAGGGCCAAAACGTCTATGACATGTTATACTTATAAAAGGTAATCACATTTCTTGTCTACAATGTGAGGCTAAGATATAATGAGGTAGGGCTCAGTTATTTTTGACTAACCCTCGTACCATGCCTTATTTGTTATTTTTGAAAAAGCAGCAAAATTTGAAATTGTCGTCTGCTGCAAATTATAGGTGGCTCTTTAAGGATTAATACGGATTTATTCTATTTGTTATCACATGACTTTACACATTTTTTCCAGCGACAAGCCTAACCGTCAACAATCCAAACTGCAACGTCACAAGCGTGCCACAGGATACTTGCACAGGTGAGTTTATTTAACCCTTTTTGTCGTCTGCTCTCTCGTCTGCTTATGTTCTTAGATAGCCTATTTTGTAAACAACAATTGGGAACAATCTTATCAGAGTTTGTAGCGATTGTTTCCATGATAACATCAAGTCTGAAATGTACGTGAATATAGACAGTAGACATAAAATTTCTAGGTTGGTAGCGTTATGTATCAACTGCTGCTAATTTATAACAGTGGTATGACCCTTAATTCGGTTCGAGCCTCACTTGTGCCACTGCGTTGTGGTCCTTGATCAAGACACATTTATCCTAGCTTAGTACTGGTTCAACCCAGGAAGACCCGTCCCTGTTTAACTGAAAGATTGTTGATGGGACGTAAAGAATCAAATCAAACAAACAAATGGCCCTTAATTCATGTTAGGATTGTGTTTATACTCTTAATAATGAGAATATAAGAAAGGAATACATCAGTCATTTCTGGGAAACTTTTTCTCTCATACGATGGACCTTTGCGGGGGCATCTGTGTCACACTGACACATTTCTAGTTTTTATATAGGATATATACTAATTCAGCAGGGAAAATGTGTACGTTGAATGATCCGCCTTAAATGAAAGTCATCTCTTATACATATAAGTGCTTTTATTATGCGTGTTTTGTTACATTTTCAAAGGTGTTTCAATAAAACTATTTTCATCACATGACGTCGCGTCTGGAAGTGATATAACATCATGTATTAAATTGATAAGCAACTTGTGGTTTGCATATTACGTTGGTAATGACGACCACAACGACGTCGTGTAAATAATTTAAGATCTTTCATGAGCGTGTGGGTAGGATAGAAAAATCCAAAAATCCGTCCCGAGGATCGCCGTTTGATATCACGAGTCTTGGCGAGTGATGACAAACGGTGATCCCGAGGGATGGATTTTTCTATCTATTATTATTTTCTTGCTCACCACTGTTTTTTATATTTTAAAATAAGCTTCCAGAAGTCCCTGAATTCCCTTAAATATCATTTTTCACATGATGACGTCGTCATTTTAGCATAACAATGACGTCACTTAATGACCATGTGCACGAGTTCCAATACAACCATTGTATGTAGCCCACGCGTGACAGCCTGGGTAAGATAGCCTAGGTAAGCCAAGATTTTACATCCCGGGTATACTCTCAGATATCCTTATCTGGTGTGCAAGAAAATTATTAGCACGTTTTACGTTTCGCATGATAAATAGAATATAACCCTTCTCAAATTTATTGGATTATTTATTTAAGACCTGTGATATCTTTGGTATGTTATAGTTGGCCAGGCCATCTTCTATAACTTTTATTCTCCAGTTTTTTGCACTCCTCTTTAAATTATTGTATAGTCTGGTACCATTCCAAGTGACGCCATTGTACTGCGTGTGTATTTCAGCAACATTCCACTGTTATCGCAATGACACAGATCCAAATTACGCCCACCTGCTGATCAGTTTCAAGTGGTACGTACATAGATGGGTACAGGCACTGAACCACACCGCTTTCATGGGGGCTGGTGCCACCCCTGCATACATACAGTCCTTTGTTGGAGACCACGCAGGAAAGCTCTGTGGTAAAGAGTTAGCTGATCCGGCCTCATCTGACTCGGATTACATTGAGTATGTTTTACCCCTTGCTGCCGGGTCCACAGCAGAAGACCAGTGTGGATTTAGTGTGGTAAGTATCTGTTAATATATATATATATATAGTGCTAGAGACCAGGCAGTAAATCTCTGTGGTAAAGAGTTAGCTGATCCGGCCTCATCTGACACGGATTACATTGAGTATGTTTTCCCCTTGCTGCCGGGTCCACAGCTGAAGACCAGTGTGGATTTAGTGTGGTTAGTATCTGTTAATATATATATAGTGCTAGAGACCAGGCTGGAAATCTCTGTGGTAAAGAGTTAGCTGATCCGGCCTCATCTGACTCGGATTACTTTGAGTATATTTTACCCCTTGCTGCCGGGTCGACAGCAAAAGACCAGTTAGGATTTCCTGTAGTGAGTATCTATTTATATGCAGTAAAGCCTGTCCTAAGCAGTGCCTCAGAAGGAGACAAAAATGGTGTTCAAGACTTACTATCGCTCAATGCATAGTCAAATGTAGTGCAGAATGCTCCAAGCAATGCAGGTCAAAAGTTTTGAAGAATGCTCTAAGAAAGCATTCTGGAATGCTTTCTACGTGCATTAAGCTACATTCTGTCTTTGTTTGTATATTTTTGAATGGCCGCATAAGACAGGTTTTACCGTATATGTAGTGCTTAATTCTGAGCTCCTTTGTCATTTTGAATTAGTCAGTGGAAGGTAATCCAACAGGATGAACCGTTGTCTGATTCAGAGGGGGGGGGCAAGGGTCCTGACCCCGCACCCCCACCCCTAGAAAATCACAAGTTGCTATAAACTTCCGCATTTTGCGACGTCTGATCTGGGTCTGCACTGTTTGCCTGTGTCCCACAAAAAGGACGCTAGGCTTAAAACATATGACCTATAAAACAGCAGTATAAAACGTCGGGGTGTCAAACATTGTGGATCCAGATCAGGACCAACGCTCTGTCGGACCTGACTTGGATCCGGACTGCTTGTATATAATTCACTAAACATATCAGAAGAAATGCTAGATGCTCCTCAGGAAAATTGTTGTTGTTTTCACTACATCAATATATGTTAATGTGTAGGCTATAAACATTGTTATATGTTTAATGCTGAATAAATATATTGTAAATATTGTATTGTACAACTGAACAGTAAGCATGGAGCTGCCTGTATTTAAGTATAAGGCAACTCTTTAATGCAAACCAAATATCTGTGTGTCTTGTTCCACATCTGAATTAAGGGTGAGGTTGGCGGTGTTAAACCGGTTTTAGCCCTCCAGTAAAATATTTTACTGACCGTTTCAAGGCGGTACTTCTTTTGTGGATCTTTTATGTTTTTACTGTCTTGTGTTTGCTATGACTTTGTGAGCGTCTGTTTATATGTGCCTTGGTGGTCACTTGCTGGGAAAGGGCTGACCTCTTGGCTCTCGTTTGTGGTGTCCAACTGTGAGTTTGTCATTTTCCCATTGATATCCCGGGTTAGGTGTGGTACTTGGTTGTATCGATTCCTGATCTTTGCACCCTTACTTACTTTGTGTGATTGATTTATTGTAAAGGTAAATGACCAGAACTGAACAGTAAGCATGGAGCTACCAATATTTAAGATATTTTAGATTGTGAGATAAAGGCATGTGACCAGAACTGAACAGTAAGCACGGAGCTACCTGTATTTTAGGATGTAGCAACTTGTGAGATAGAGTGTGAGATGAAGGCATGTGACCAGAACTGAACAGTAAGCATGGAGCTACCTGTACTTTAGGATGTAGCAGCTTGTGAGATAGATTGTGAGATAAAGGCATGTGACCAGAACTGAACAGTAAGCATGGAGCTACCCGTACTTTAGGATGTAGCAACTTGTGAGATAGATTGTGAGATAAAGGCATGTGACCAGAACTGAACAGTAAGCATGGAGCTACCAATATTTAAGTATGTAGCAACTTGCGAGATAGATTGTGAGATAAAGGCATGTGGCAAGAACTGAACTGTAAGCAGGGAGCTACCTGTACTTAAGGATGTAGCAACTTGTGAGATAGAGTGTAAGATGAAGGCATGTGACTAGAACTGAACAGTAAGCATCGAACAACCTGTATTCAATGATATAGCAACATGTGAGATAGAGTGTGTAGTTCAGGTAAATGACTGGAACTGAACAGTAAGCATGGAACAACCTGTATTTAAGGATGATGCAAATTGTGAGATAGAGTGGGTGGTTTAGGCTTATAACCAGAACTGAACAGTAAGTGTGGAACAGCCTGTATTTAAAGATATAGCAATTTGTGAGATAGAGTGTGTGGTTAAGGTCAATTGCCAGAACTGAACAGTAAGCACGGATCTTCTTGTATTTAAGGATGTAGGAACTTGTGAGATAGAGTGTAAGGTTAAGGCGAATTACCAGATCTGAACAGTAAGTGTGGGGCTACCCGTATTTAAGGATGTAGGAACTTGTGTGATAGAGTGTGTGGTTCAGGTTTATAACCAGAATTGAACAGTAAGCATGGAGTTACCCGTATTTAAGGGCATAGCAACTTGTGAGATAGAGTTTGAGCTTAAGCTATATGACTGGAACTTAACAGTCACTATAAAGAAAATTATTTATTTTAGGATGCTGTAACTGGTGAGATCGGATTTGCGGTTAAGCTATATGACTGAACTGAACAGTCACAATGGGGATAACTATCTATTTTAGGATGCTGCAACTGGTGAGATCGGGCTTGCGGTTAAGCTATATGACTGAACTTAACAGTCACTATAAAGAAAATTATTTATTTTAGGATGCTGTAACTGGTGAGATCGGATTTGCGGTCAAGTTATATGACTGGAATGGAACTGCTGCAGGTGCTCTATCTTTCGGGTCTAACTCAATTTTTGACAGCCCAGGAGATCTTATGGTCTATGGTACCTGTGACTTGGATGATCTTAACCCCAACGTTACTGTGCAAATGGACCTTAAGTAAGTAATCAGAAACATCTACATCATATTTAACCCTTTCCGTCATGAATATTCATACTAAGCTCCGCCCACTATGAATAATTATATAAATAATCGTTCATGTTTGTACATAAAACAAAGAAGCTACATGTTGCCATGTCCATTAGTATAGGATCATATCTATGTATATATTTATAAGCAAACAGTAGACCCTGACCAGGCAGCTCTTACAAGAACTGCCTGATCTGGGACTGCTTTGTTAAAAAGTGTCTCTATGCGGTTAAAGATTAAGAATGAATAATTCTTTTTGTGTTTCCCTGAGGTATGAAATGTTGGGAAATTATATCTAATTTGCATGAAAACTGAAGTGTTGGGAGAATTCCATCTAATTTACATGAAAACCGAAACGTATGGGAAATTACATCTAATTTACATGATGACCATATGTTGTAGAAATTACATCTAATTTGCATGAAAACCAAAATATGGGGAATATTACATCTAATTGGCATGAAAACCAAAGTGTCAGGTAAATTACATCTAATTTGAATGAAAATCATAGTGTCAGGAAAATGACATCTAATTTGCATGAAAAGCGAAAGGCTGGGAAAATTACATCTAATTTGCATAAAAACCAAATACTGAAATATTTGTAACCTCAGTAAAACGCAAGAAATTAAATTTCAATTCTTATAATTACATAGAAGATCTAACATGAGAGCTCATGTTTCATTGAATTTCATGAGTGAGTTGAGGAAAAGAGATAAAAAGAGATTTTTTTTTCGCAACCAGTTTAATAAATTCTATAAAATAAGAGATGTAATGTTAGATTCTTTTAAACATATGGCCTTGAAACTACTTTGATCGCTGTTTTTTAGTTGAGGGAATGAAAACGCTAAGATTTTGTCATATACACGAAAGTGTATTATGGTCGTCAATACATAATGTTACCAAAATCTGTAAGTTTCTGGTTTATTGATTTTAATGCATGGCGTTATATCACTCACGGACATACAATAAAACATCTTTCTTGATTGTTTCTCTTTATTATTATTTCTATCATTTTCTGATTATTATATAGAGTTTATTAATGGTTCTATTTGAATTATGGGATTTATAAACCAAGGGAGGTGAAAAATCTGATAAAGAAACGAGTGCGCAATCACGATTTTCTTTATATGATTTTTCACCCCCCGAGGTTTATTAACCCCATAATTTAAATAGAATGATTCAATAAACTGTATATTACATGTATTCTGCTTAAATTGCTTGCTCAAATCAAGAAAATACTAGGGTATGGGATGTGGCAAAACTAGGGGTATCACAACATGTCTAATTCTAAATCGAGTAGTAATACATCAGCTAGTTGTTCCCTGGAAGTCCGCAATTTCGGAAATCTTCTTCATCAAGTCCACCTCAGATATTCAAACGCCTGTAACTTTTTTATAAGTGAACGAAAACATAAAGTGTGGGTTGTCATTTTCTTAGCAAGATCATAACGATCATTTTGGTACTGAATTTATTGTGATTTTCTAGAATTTTTCGATTTTGTTTCTTGATCCTCCAGTGTTTCAGTGTTGGACGACAGAAACGTTATGCAACTTATCGCATGTGTAAATGACGTTATTTGTTAATTGAGACGTCAAATTAAGAAAAACGAAAATGAATATGACATGTGTTTCATCTCAGCGATGCCTTGGGTCACTTGTGGTCAGGAAAAAGGAATTCTGGCTTATGGGATTTATTTCCCTAGAGGAAATACATTTTTCTAGGCAAAGACAAAATTACTGATTTTATTTGTTTGATAAATCATGGTATTTTCCCGCCAAACATGTAATATAATGTTTTCTGTTAACGTTTTGCGCATTTAGACATTGGCGTGCGAACGATAACGTCACGACGTTGGGACAAAACAAGATGTTGCGAGATTGCATTAGATACCTGATCAACAGAAATACTGATTATTTAAGCGCTATAAATTATTTGTGCTTTTTAGCCCTAAAAGTATATTACTCAAACTTTGATACTGTAAATTGGGAAATTTTTCCGAGGACTTTATTTTCTCTAAACTACGCATATGCAAAGTTTCTTGAAAATAAAACCCTCTCAAAATGGCAAGATTACTCTGTCGTGAATTCATATGTATAAATATTGTCTTAGTCGCGAATTTTCATAAAATAAAATGTCTTTTAATGCTATTCGCGAAAATGAATTATCGCAAAAAAAATCCGAATCTACAGTAAGCATCACTTTAAATATTTCCATTGGGCTCATTGCACTGAACCTCGCCACCTATACAGATGTAACAATGGAATGTTACTGCCACATATCTCTCATATATCTCTTTTAGCGATGGCTCACCGCCTACTCAGATGCTGTATGGGAATTTTAATGCCACATGTCTCTTTCAGCGATTCCTAGCCACCTATCCAGATGCACTCAAGGAATATTGACTATTACTGACACATTTCTCTTTCAACGATGCTTCACCACATACCCAGATGCTATTATGTAATGTTGACTATTATTGCCACATATCTCTTTCAGTGATGCCTCACCACCTACCCAAATGCTTTATAGGAATGTTGACTATTACTGCCACACATCTCATTCAATGATGGCTCTACACAAACCCAGATGATATAAAGGAATGCTGACTATAACTGCAACATATCTTTTTCAGGGTCAGGGATTCCTCACCACCACTCAAATGATATATAATAATGTTTACTATTACTGCAACATATCTCTTTCAGGGATGCCCTACCACCAACCTCGATGATATATATTAATGTTGACCATTACTGCAACATGTATTTTTAGCAATGCCTCAATACCTACCCAAATGTTATATAGGAATGATGACTATTACTGCCACATATCTCTTTCTGCGATGCCTCAACACCTACCCAAATGCTATATAGGAATGTTGACTGTTACTGCCACATATCTTATTCTGCGATGCCTCAACACCTACCCAAATGCTATATATGAATGTTGACTATTACTGTCACATATCTCATTCTGCGATGCCTCACCACCTACCCAAATGCTATATATGAATGTTGACTATTACTGCCACATATCTCATTCCCGATGCCTCAACACCTACCCAAATGCTATATATGAATGTTGACTATTACTGCCGCATATCTCTTTCTGCGATGCCTCACCACCTACCCAAATGCTATATAGGAATGTTGACTATTACTGCCACATATTTCTTTCATCGATGCCTCAACACCTACCCAAATGCTATATAGGAATGTTGACTATTACTGTCACATATTTCTTTCATCGATGCCTCACCACCTACCCAAATGCTATATAGGAATTTTTGCTATTACTGCCACATATCTCTTTCAGCGATGCCTCACCGCCTACCCAAATGCTTTATAGGAATGTTGACTATTACTGCCACATATCTCTTTCAGCGATGCCTCACCACCAACCCAAATGCTTTATAGGAATGTTGACTATTACTGTCACATATCTCATTCTGCGATGCCTCACCACCCACCCAAATGCTATATAGGAATGTTGACTATTACTGCCACATATCTTATTCTGCGATGCCTCACCACCTACCCAAATGCTATATAGGAATGTTGACTATTACTGCCACATATCTTATTCTGCGATGCCTCACCACCCACCCAAATGCTATATAGGAATGTTGACTATTACTACCACATATCTTATTCTGCGATGCCTCACCACCTACCCAAATGCTTTATAGGAATGTTGACTATTACTGTCACATATCTCATTCTGCGATGCCTCACCACCCACCCAAATGCTATATAGGAATGTTGACTATTACTGCCACATATCTTATTCTGCGATGCCTCACCACCTACCCAAATGCTATATAGGAATGTTGACTATGACTGCCACATATCTCTTTCTGCGATGCCTCACCACCTACCCAAATGCTTTATAGGAATGTTGACTATTACTGCCACATATTTCTTTCATCGATGCCTCACCACCTACCCAAATGCTTTATAGGAATGTTGACTATTACTGCCACATATTTCTTTCAGTGATGCCTCACCACCTACCCAAATGCTATATAGGAATGTTGACTATTAATGCCACATATCTCTTTCCGCAATTCCTCATCACCTACCCAGATGATATATAAGAAATATGGCTATTACTGCCACACTTCTCTTTCAGCGATGCCTCACCGCCTATCTAGATGCTGTATATGAATGTTAATGCCACATATTTCTCTTAGCGATACCTGGCTGCCTATCCTGATGCACTCTAGGATTGTTGACTTTTACTACTACATATTTCTTACAGCGATGCCTCACCATTTACTCAGGTGCTATAAAGGAATGTTGACTAATTCTGCCACATGTCTCTTTCGGCGATGCCTCACCGGATATCTAGATGCCGTATAGGAATGTTAATGCCACATATTTCTCTTAGCGATACCTGGCTGCCTATGCTGATGCAATCTAGGATTGTTGACTATTACTACCACATATCTCTTTCAGCGATGCCTCGCCACCTACCCAGGTGCCATATGTGAATGTATCCGCCACCTTCGAAGCTGTCAATCAGGAAAGCGATGCAGATGGCATAACCATGAGTTATGCGCAAATTGGCCAAACGTATTACTTACGAATCTGCTATGACCGCGGAGATGTCTACACGAGTAAGCTTTCAATCTTAAAGGGACACAACTGATACGGATGCGGTGGGTCAGGCCCCAGACGCAACGAACGCTCTGACGTAAAGCTTTAATCGATGGGTTGGTGCCTGATGCGTGATATAGCTGGGCCTACCCTGGCTCAACTTGAGGTTTTCTTTAGCTCTGACTATCTGTGAGTCGTGAGCCTGATTCTCTGTTTCATCATAGTGGATTAATTTGATTATATTGTTTCACTATGATGATACATTGCACTAGTTAGGAATCCTCCACGCGATCTTAACATTTGTGTGCTTCAACAACAGTAAAATCTAGGTCAAAGATTTGGTACCAGTTAAAGCATTTAAGGCCCCAGTGACTTTGGCTGCCGTCCGTTCTAAGGCGATGGTTCTGTTGATGTTGATTCGTTGTTGATTGATACTCCCATTGTGGGATTCCTTAATTGTTCCATGTTTTGTTGCGCGTTACTTTGTGTCCATTCTTGTTTTGCAATCATTTTGATAGGGAAGAGAGGGTTGGTTACCTTGCTTTGTTTGTCTTTCTGGTGTCTCGTGATTGCTGTGTGGCTCTTCCTCAAGATGCTACGGGTTTATCTGCAGTTTGTGATTGTGGTATTTTCTGATCAAACTCACTTTTTTATAACCCACTGTATACGAGAAACCCCTAGACGGGTACTTTTACAAACAGTGAAGACCCAGATGAAACGCGGCATTTCATCAGGGTCTACATTGTTTGTTAAGGTAAAAAGATCTTCAGACATTTTTCTTCTTAATTATAACCTGACGCCCCTCGATATGTACACAGGACTATCCCAAGTTTATTGTATCAAATCAGAAGAATCCATTAGTATACAAAGGGTTAATTTCAATCCAAAAGAGGGGTTTCCAACTTTGACAACGTTTTTGTTTAGGTGATGTGGGGATAAGCGGGACCATCATCGGTCCGCCAGTGGAACGCCATTTTAAAGGCGTTTCGCTGGCGTGCCGATGATGGCTGGCTTGGTAGCTTTGTAATTTCTCAGGGGATTTTTCATGGAGGAGGGTCAAGACCCCCTGCCCCCCCCCCCCTCTGGATCCGCAAAAGACTTTAGATGTGCTCTTGTTGTAGTGAATGTAATCTCGTGCTCTTGTGTCGTGATGTAACACTAACAGAATCTAGGGTGAATGTTTGGCGCCGGTAAAATGGATTTATGTCCACACCCAAGTCTTGGTCACTCTTGCCTTTTCATATTCACTTATCCTCTCTTAGAAATTGTAACAATAATGGCAGGAACGTCTATTTTATATTTTGGGGGCCGTATGTGGAAATTTTATAGGTATCATGTACATGTACCTGCATCTCTGTCCTTAACCCTTTGTATATAAATGGATTTTCCTTCTGGTTCGATACAATAAACTGAAGATAGCCGATCGTAAATATCTAGGGGTGTCAGGTTATAGTTTTCAAATAAATGTATTTTTTTCTGAAAATCTTTTTTACCATAACAAACATCGTAGACCCTGATGAAATGCTGCATTGTGCGGTATTTCATCTAGGCCTTCACTGTTTTTAAAAGTACCCGTTTTGGATTTCCCGTATACAGTGGGTTAAACACTGTTTCTTCTAATCGAATAGTGTAGACTCTGGCGAAATGCACCATTGTGTGTCATTTCTTGTGGATATTTGCTGTTTACTACTAAAGTACCAATTTTATTATACACCAGAGGGGGAACATGGGGTCCAAGCCCCCTCCCGATTGAAAGTTCACAGAAGTATAGGGTTTCCTAGCAATATTGGTCCGAATACCCTAAAAATCAATCACAAAGCTATCAAGCAAGCATTCAATGTTGGACCATCATTTCGCTGGCGGGCCGATGATGGCCCGCTTTTAGTGGTATTTGGATCCTCCCTCCTCCTCATCAACCAAATAAAAAAAACGTGTTAAAGTTGGACCTCTCTGACAAACTTTTCTGGATCCGCGCATGCCCTAAAATCATGAAATGAGGAACCTGTTAAGTATGTTTAATTAGTAGATATATAGCACAGGAATCTATATTTTTTAAGAACACAGCAAAGTTAACAACAAATAAACCTTTTGTATACTGGAAACCCCTAAACGGTTTATTGACAAGCAGTGAACACCAAGATAAAATACTGCATCGTGTTGCATTACATCAGGGTCTACCCTCTTTGCTAAGGTAAAAACAATATTCAAGGACAGAAATGCATCATATATGGTAAATGACGACCTGTGACCCCTTACAATAAATAAAGAACAACCCCATCCTAATTGCTTTTATCTGTATGATATGATTTCCATCTGAATACAAAAGGGTTAATTACTTTATCTGCAATCAACAATATTAAAAAGAAAAAAAAGTGAGTATGATATCAGGAAACACCACAATCACACACTGCAGACCAACCCACGGCACCACGAGGAAGAACCACATAAGACCTCGGACCCAAAATAGCACGGTGGGCCCAGCCTAAGACAAGCATCAGGCACCAACCATTGGATGAAAGCTTAACGTCAGGCCGTCATTGAGTCTGAGGCCTGACATATTTTTATAACTACTCAGACCTGAAATTGTAGGCTATGGTGCAGTCGATTCTGGTAAATTCGTAGTCCTAGTTACTAGAGATTTTATTTCGAAGTATCGAAAGTTCGAACTATAGGAAGGTAGACATAAAAAATATAACCCCAAAAATAATTATTATCAGTGGTTTCCTTCCAAACATACATGTATTTTTGGTTCGTAAAGAATCGGTTCATGGAGAAGTTTCTTTTACGCACCAAAAACATATGTAATATAGACAGTTATATCAAAATTGTTCGTATCTGAGTTCCACCCTATATGGAATTTACATAGGCTTCTGCCCACGCACAGAATTCTATAAAATTTTGTAGAAAGATTGTCTATTACATTTGTGTTCTATTTGTGAGATATTTACCAACCTATTTCAGTCGTTAAATTTAAATAATTTTAAATTTTAAAATTAAAAAAAATGGACTTCCTAATTAAAAGAGGCCCAATACGACAAGATTTTTGTTTTTTCAACCTAATTTGTTCTCAACATGGTGCCTAGTAATTTGTAATTATGTATGTATCATACATATATTTCAATGTATAAAATAAACAAGTCCACGTCAAATTTTGCTTAAAGGTACCCCTAAATTTGACATTTTGAAAATATTTTCAACAAATTAAATTGTCATTTTTGCCTAGTTACTGTTCTTGTCAACCTATGAAATTTCAATCAAATTTGTCTACACATTTGTTTGTTATAATCATCAAATCTCACGAAAAAATAAAACCGGTAAAATGGAGTTTTTTGAATTTCAATGTTAATGGTGAAAATTTTGCAGAATGTAAAAAAATCAAGATTTTATGTAAACTTCCAGCAGTATGCTCAATTTACATAGAGTTCTCGTCTGCACAGGCATAGATCTTGATGATATTATGCAAATTGACTGTTTGGCTTATAAGAATTTTGTTTTCTATCGCATTTGATTGGTTGGTTGCAACATTTGGTATTGTGTAGTATGTGATTATAGGGTACCACCCAACTTAGCCCAATATTACATCTATCAGAAGTCAGAATTTCTAAAATTGATAATTATTAGAATAATCTGTGAGTTCTAGCTTATGTGTGCGGTACACACATTACCATATCTATCATATAAAATGGTTAAAATAATGTTTCTTTTGGAATATTTACTCAAATTCAGCTGTACAAATTATATCAACAATGTTTAAGTTTTAATTATGGTGTGTTTTAGTTCTTATCAACCCTTCCCATCTATATATAATTTGACTATATGTGTAAGGATACTATTCACAAGATTTGAAGCCCCAGAAATATATTTTGTTTGAATGATGAGTCAGACTTTTGTTAAATGAATATTATTGAATTCATTATAAATAGTTATGGCCAGTTTTACAGAATTGTGTAGTATGTCTGCATTATGATTATGAGGTCATTTGAGAATCAAATTCGTGATTCTATAACCATGATTCAAATAACAGCACAAAGACTGTTTCACGGCGTCTAATGTCAGATGTATAGTATGTATAATTCAAAAATTCGCTGCTAAGTGTTTTTTTAATATTTGAGTATCCATTTATAATCTTAAAAAGTATCATTTTTATTTTCATCAACTCCATTTCTATTTATTAGAGCAGTTTTAAAGCTTTGTTGGAATATTAATGATTTTAAACAGGGCTTATGATAAGTATTTTGGAATACTCTTTTGAAATATTTGGCGGATAAAACTTAATGAAGGAGAAATAGTCACAATCAATGTAAATTAAGATACAATGCAATTCAATAGGATTCTTTAACCCATACATTAAAATATACACATTGAGAGACTAAGGGACTGCAAAATAAGAATGCTATTTAAATAATGTGGGAAACAGATCATTCCATAATAGAAATAAACTATAAAGTTTTAAAACTTATGACTCAGTTTCACTCAGTCTCTGCAAAACACTAAATGGAAAGTTCTGCAGCTCTCATGCCTCCAAGCACTGGCTTAAATGATCTTCTACTTTCTGTTGAAACTAAATAGTCCAGAAGTACCCAAATATGAAAAAACAACACTCTATCAATATACGGGGGGGGATTTTAATCCAATACAAAGACAGCTGGTGTGAAATACAAGTTCTCTGAATAAAGAACCTACAAAAATAGTGAGAATGTACACTTGATCTGGTTTCACTAAGTTTATGAGAGTTAATGAGAAGTATGCACATAGTCCTGAACCAATTTACCCTGAATATTTGATTCGGAGAGACATAATATAGAGGAAATTCTAGGTGCAACAGGAACATAGAATGTAGATGGAGACGATGAATTACCTGGCATACCTATGCATACTAGCATAAATCCTAATCTGTTTGAATTTTATCAATGGCTGAAAGACTTTAAAAGCAACAACACCTGTTGACTTCAGTCCGAAAATAATTTGGAAACCAGTGGAAGATCAATTCACAATGATACTTGCTGGACATCCACCCATAAAGCTAAGTTCTCGACCAAGTGCTACTTATAAAAGTGCTGCTTAGAAATGCCAGTTTTATGCTATTAAATTAGCTAAAACTTCTGACACCGAATGTATCATGGACCTAATTTTGGTGAGGATACTAAAAAGTGATAGTCAATGCGTTTTTAGAATAATACTGGTGGAAAAACTGCGGTTTGTAAGACCTAACTGGAATATTTCATTTGAAATTACTTATGAATCAAAACTGACTTAACTCATTTCATACAAATTATAACACTGTTACCGGTGTCCAAATTTTATGAAAATTTACATGCATAAAGAGGATGTATTTGACCTACTTTTCTGAAAATATTATGGGTTGACAAAAACTGGAACATGGTAAATATTAGGACAGAATCCCCTATAGACACTAACTTTAGTGTTCAATATGGGGATAATCAAATTTTGATGGATCAGAAAAAAGTTATCTAGATGTATTCATACACATTAATGGTAGTCAGGTATACCCTAGGGAGTCTTCTTTCATATTCCATTCAAAGAATGTAGCAGTCAATAATGTTAATGATTTGAGACTGATATTAAAACGGTCATATATTGGTTCAGAATGGGTGTACAGCAAGGTGCCCCTTGTGGCCTAACAGCCTTCCTGGAACAAAATAATTTCACTTTTGTAGTTGCTATAACGTAGGTATTCAACAAACAAAATATTATCGAAATCCATGCGTGGGGAGATGTGGAACTCCCCCTTTATTTCGAACTAGCAAGTATTTCAAAAAAATCGGATTTCGCATTTTCATATTTTTACTGCATTCAGTAATTTTAGAGTGTCCACTATACAAGATGTTAAATGACTCAGGCCCCAAGGTTATAAAACTTTTTTCACAAAATTTCAACTTCTCATATACACTAAAATACATGTACTTGCAAATGAAGAAGTTTCTTGCTTTTAATCTCTCAGATGTTGTATTTATCATGCTAATAAATGTTAAAATGCCAACAATTGTTAGGATTTTAACATTTATGAGCCGGATAAATTTCGTGCTCAGCTGAGTTGAGTATGAAAAAAGTTTTATAACCTTGGGGCCAGTTCAATTAATTGCTTCATAAAGCCCAACGATTAATCAAACCTTAATAACTTTTGCATGCTGTATAATTTTGTAAGTGTTTTCGTCTGCAGATTTTTTAACTCTTATAAAAAACATTAATATAAAGAGGGTGTCAAAATATCTCGGTCAAACTGTTTGCAAAGGTTATCAGCAAGTTTTCAAGTTTCAAGTTTATTATATTTTTTCAGGTTTACAATATTTAGCAAACAACATGAGATGCATGTACAACATTTCAAATAGTTCAGCAAGGCGTTAACTTCACAGTTGGACTACTGACAGTGGCTTACTTTTAATGGATTTAATTCCATATCTACAGTAGTGTTCAAAAACATGTCTGCAACTATCACCAGTCCAAATGTAATTGTTGTTTTACATAGAAGAAATACTAGCTCACAGCAGCTTTTATAAATCCCCCCCAATGCTCTAGAAGTGTGCAACAGCTTCATTTTTTAAAGCATTGGAATCTTTTCTTTTTTTTTTCTTTTTAGCGGAAATTTTATCTTTAATGAATGTTAATATTTTGAGGCGACTAGATATTGTAATAAATAAGTCGCACATTTTTTCGTCCAAATGCAAATTCTAAATAAGTGCCGTTAGCCAGCAATGACGTATCTTGACCTTGATAGGTAAAATCTCCAGCTATTCTTTTTTTAGCATTCAAAAATCTTTTCTTCCCTGGTGTTTAACGTTCGCTTGGGACATTTTGATAGTTGATTATCAGCAGAAGATGGCGGGAAGAGAGAACTGTCAAACTGAGTCAGATTAGTTTCTTTGTTTTTATTGGAGTTATTATATTCGCATGCCTCGGTTTTCTATCAGAAAGTTATCTTTTTTTGAATACGTATATTGTCTGCCAGTAAAGAAATATATAACATACCAAGACACAATTCTAACTTTTGTCGTCTGCTGATAACCTTTGCAAACAGATTGGACCAATAACAGGTCGCGGCTGATCTGGATTCAACTTGTTTGACACTTTGATTATATTTCTGAAAGAATTCTTTGAAAAAGTTAATTTTGAAAAACGTCAGCAGGCGACAATTCTAGCGCAGTAATCCCCTATTATTTTTCAGAGAATGCACATCCCTTCGCCAAATATCCAATTGACTGTTGGGTATCAAACGACGCCAATTTCCCCGTGACTGCACCACCACTCTTCACATATCAGTTCCTCTCATCCAGGTAAAGTAGTCCAGCAGAAAATAGCAATATCTGCATGTGATTTCAAACAATATGGCATTTTGACAAGATTTGTGTAAACTCAGACCAGCCTGTGCAGCCTCCTTTTAAGCTTAGAAACTCCAAATGGTGTTGTATCAGCAGCTTAACAGTCATAGAATTATCAAGCGACTATCAAAGGCTCTGATCAGACTGAGTGTATGTGCAGACTGATCGGAGGCTTTTCTGGTCGCGCATACCACATTATTGGAAATCTCATGTTTTGGCTCATTTATATCAGTTGGTAGAAAAGTCCAGCAGAAAGTAGCACTATCTGTCTTTACATCAACAGGTAATGTAGTCTAGCAGAAAATAAACAATATCTGCATTGTTGGTCATCCAACAGAGAATAAGACTTTCTTCATAGTCTGAAAATCTGTGTGTGCATATAGTTAAAATTCACCATATTGATAGTATGACATCTTAACAATTCACGAATAGAAACAGTATGTTTGCAATTGATCCGTTGCCATAGTTACGGGATGATTCGTGGAAGGACTTGAAGATGCATGGCCGCGTTTATACTATTTTTTGCATGCCTATGGTCATTCAAAGTCGCTTATTTTTTGCATGCCTATGGTCATTCAAAGTCGTTTATTTTCGAATTTAATCTCTGTACATCATTTCTTCAACTGAACAGTCTTAATGTTGAATAACATTCTATAAAAGAAGAACAAAGTATGTATATGCTTTATTTTGGTTGCCTAGCAACCAATTTACTCGATTTTTTATAAACACACTACTTTGCGTTGCTATGGTAACTAAGTTAGCAATGTATATCCTACAAAAGGTATGTTTATATGCAGCTATTGTTATCCAGGTTACATGAACAAAACCCTGTTCAATTTAATTGCCTTTGACTATTTGATATTAACTTTTAAAGTCAATAGGTCAGCGAAAAATACCAGATATTTCTTGGAAATTTGATTTTTTAAGCTTTGTTTCCATGGTAACAGCTGAAGACTCTGGAGCATTGCTTTTCTTTATTGTTTATAGACAGATTGCATGAGCATAAACAAGTATTACTAGAAAAATAAACTATACATCTTAATATGATGACATAGTGACTACCTATAGTGAGCAGTCCACACATATTCACCTAGTCTTCTTATGTTGCCTAGCAACAAAAATTGGAACTATGTAACAGGTCGAATATTGTTCATGTGAAAAGCCAAACAGACGTGCTAGTTTTGAATGAGATTTCTAAAGTCTAGCATGTAAATTCACTGCGCTATAGCAAAAGTCTCATTCTTTATTGGATGACCCTCGTATCAGGTAAAGTTGTCCAGCAGAAAAAAACGATACCTGCATTTATACCAATTCCTCTTTTCCTGGAAAGTAGTCGAGCAGAAAATAACAATATATATATTATATCAGTTCCACTTTGCCTGGTAGAATAGTCCAGCAGAAAATAAAATTATTATATACCTACAACTGATACGACTTTAGAACTGTCTGTTTTCTGGCCAACTGATACGGAAAGCCGAATCAACGAACTGAGGTTTTCTGAATCCATATCACTATCCTTTAAAACGAGCCTAACATCGGTTACCTGCTTTTGCGGCGACGTTACATAAAGTAAATTGCAAGCATGGAACCAGAGACGGAAAACATGTTGACATGGCGTCAAGAAACGTAACGTAATGGCAAACGTTCCCACAATGTTTCTGGATTAAAGACCAAAACAAGGTTTAAAATCAGAAAAAAAATTAGAAAAAAAGGCATATAATAAACATATTATCATAATAGTTACTTGATCTGGCGAACAGTATCACGTCTCGTGGATGAGGCCATACCATTGGATCACCCGAGACGCTATGCTTCTCGGGTGATCCGATGATATGACCTCATCCACTCGACGTGATACTGTATGCCAGATCAAGTTACTATTATGATAATGTACTATATCTGCAATTTATAAGAAGTCATCTCCTTTAGGTAAAGTAGTCCAGCAAATATCTGCATTAATATCAGTATCACTACTCAAGATAAGCAAGTCCAGCAGGAAAAAAAAGTTGTCCAGCGACAAATGAAAATATCTGGCTTGATACAGATCCTTTTCTTTAGATAACTTTGTTGAGCCGTGACATGTGATTTCCAACAATGTGGCATTTGGCAAGTGTAGACTCAGACGAGCCTCTGCAGCCTCCTTTTAAGCTTAGAAACTCCAAATGGTGTTCAATCAGTAGCTTAACGATCATAGAATACTCAAGCGACTAGTGAACGCTCTGATCAGACTGCGCGTATGCGCAGGCTGATCTGAGGCTGTGTTGGTTGCACCTACCTCATTGTTGGAAGTCTGGTGCACTGGTTCAGTTTTTTTGTCCCCAAGAGTAGTATAGTCAAGCAGAAAAATGACAATAACTGTCTTGATATAGTTCCTGTTGTACAGATATGAAGTTCAGAAAATGGTGATAATTGCATTGATGTCAGTCCTTTAAGGTAAAACAAGTCCAACAAAAAAGAATATCGGTTTTCCCCTCATCAAGTGCAGCATAGTCAAGCAGAGAAATGACAATATTTGTCTCCCTGTTCGTCTTCTCTAGGTAAAAAAGCCCAGTATAGATTGGAAATGTCTGCTTTGATATCAGCTTTCTATAACATAGTCAAGCAGGAAAATGGCAATATCTGATTAAATGACAGTTACTCTCCTCAGGGTAAAAAAAAGTCAACAGTAAAATAAGGACTTCCCAATTGATTCTAATCTGCTATTCAGTTTCTATTCTTTAGGTAAAAAGTGTAGCATTTAATGCTTTGATATATGTTAGCATATCCTCAAAGTAACATAGTCCTGGAAACAATTTCTATATCTGCATTTGATAAATATGCGCCGATCCAGAAAGTCTCATCGGATGGGGATGAGGGGTAGGAGGGGACTCAGGTCCAATAATAAAGTTCAGAAAGTTCTGATAATGTAGCAGTAATTCCAATAAAATCTATGCCTTACCTAGTAAACAACTACCAACTAAAAGCAGGCCACTATTGGCCCACCAGCAAAACACCATATTGATGGTGTTCCACTTGCGTGACGATGATGTCATTGAATGCTGGCTGGGTAGCTTCACAGGAGCTAGACGTTATTCTCTCTTTTCTATTATTGTATACCCTTTAAGAAGTAAAGGGAAGGACAGTCACTCCGCTGCTGCTCAAAATTGTTTAAGATGAGTCTTACCGTTATTACTCAGCTTACAAGCATGTGTGTATATGCAATGAATAAACAATGGTCAATATTCCACCATATACCAGCTCTGATCAACATTCACGGTTTCATTCTATTTTTTTTAAATGAAGTGTGATTGTATTGCTGTGATGGATGCAAACCCGATACATGGCCATCTTTTTTGCTTTGCGTGCACATATCGGAGCAAATGTATAGTGTCATCTGATTGGCCAATACATGATGACAGAATGTTCTCATCACCTTTACCAATCAAATGAAAATACGCATTCGCTCCGATCCATGTACATAACACAACAAAGATGGCCCTGTATCCAGTTTGCACCTATCACACGAATCCAATCAGAATTCATCAAAAAACAAAATGACAATAAAACCGTGAATATGGCAAACTTCTGATACAGGGCGGAGGATAGAGCATGCCGTTGTTTGTTCAAAGGGTATGAGCACGACTTTATAACCTGAATAATAACGGTATAATTCACCCAGAAACAATTTGTGCAGCAGTGGAGTTACCGTCCTTCCCTTTAGTTCCCAAAGAGTATACAAGTATAGAAAAAAGCAACGTCAAGCTCCTGTGGGTAGCTTAATGAACATTAAAGGGATCCGTCCAATATTTCTAAGGAAACCTACCACTTTATGGATCCGCGCATGGCATTGATATAATTTCAAATGACATTAATGCAATATGGTTATTGACACAACTCTAAGCACTTTGGATGGTATTTATAAATACATGTATTATAAAGCTCTGCACTTGAGCATTTTGATCTCATTGATGGGGGCCTCCCAGGGGAGAGTGGGGTGCAAAATCTCATAAGTTTCCCCATTAACTCATTATCACATATCCTCTCTTCTGCTGATGACCTTTGCAAACAGTTTGGACCCAGATCAGGCCCAACGTTCAGAACATGGGGCCTTATTTAGATCCAAACTGCTTGACCCTCTGGTGGTGTCCCTGAAATATTTTTTAAGTTGATCTTATAAAAATCTGCAGATGGCAAAAAAAGAACCATGAAAAATTACCCAGGAGGCAAAGAGTTAACAAATGTAATGGCAATTCTGTGATAAACGATATATTCCTATTGTATCTTCACGTACAATACTGTATCTTTAAACGAACTTTTATTTTTTTTTTCTATATAAGTTGTTCAACTTTTCCGAACATGATCCATAGTTTCTCTTTAACAGAGAGCAATCTGTGTGCCCTTTTTATGAATTGTCCCTTATTTTGTTATGTTTGTTTTCTTTTCAGTTGCTCAGCTGATCCAACACAAGGCCCCCTGTTTCTTGCGAGGGGCTTCAGCGTTCCTGATTCGTATTACCTTGGGACCCCTAGGACCTATCCAAGACCCTTTTGCACATACTCGCCGGCTATAATTGCACATAGATACAACACACACAATGCAACCAATGCAAAGCTGGATGTTTTGCATTTTAAGTGCTTCACGTCACAGTGCACAACACTTGATGGACTATCGCCACGTGATCTAAGTACTGAGGAACAGAAGTGCTATGACGTAAGTCTAGTATAATTACGACGTAAGAATAGTATAACGATGACGTCAGTATAATATAACTATGACGCTTGTGTAATATAGCTATGACGTGAGTATAATATAGCTATGACTTAAGTATAGTATAGCTATGACATGACTATAGTATATCTTTGACGTAAGTACAATATAGCTATTTCGTAAGAATATTATTGCTATGACGTAAGTACAATATAGCTATTACGTAAGAATAGTATAGCTATGACGTCAGTATAGCAACGCTATGACGTAAGTATAGTATAACTATGACGTAAGTAAAGTATAGCTATGACGTAAGTATAGTATAGCTATGACGTCAGTATAGTACAACTATGCTGTAAGTATAGCCCCGCAGGTCACAACAAACAAAAATATTGGGAGTAAAATTGTGAATAATTTCTTACCCATCAGTTTAACATTTGTTTTGTGTACCCCAAAGAACCGCCACAATGATTGTTGTACAGATTCCAGATTTAGATTAACTCTACAATACATGGGCAGATTCAGAGAGGACGACAGAGGGTCCAGACCCCTCTCCTTTGACTCTATGATAGTTCTTGCTTAAATACTTATCTATAGATGAATGGGTAACCTCAGTTGGGGCCTGATATTTTGTCTTTTGTCAATTTAATTGTTGGATTTATTTTGCTCTGGTAATCAGTTGTATGTACTTTCTAGTCCTTATCTTTGTTTTGTTTCCTTTTTATATCTTGAGTTGTATGTACTTAATAATGCATCCATAAGTAAGGGATCTTTCATCAGAATTAAGGGTGAGGTTGGTACCGTTAAACATGCTTAAGTCCACCAGTAATTTATACTGACCATTCCAAGGCGTTGCTTCTTTTGTGGATCCTTTTTGTTATTTATATTTCATGTTTGTCTTTGTTATAATGTCTTGTCTAGTCCTTGCAGCCTTGTGATCACCTGCCTGGAAAGGGCTGACCTCTTGGCTCTCTTATGTGTAACGTTTACTTGTTTTGTTTGTTTTGTTGCTTTATGTACCAAGTCAACAGCTATGGTCATGGCGGGACAGTCAGTTCACCTAACCACACTTTTTCCTGGCCAAACTTAAAAAAGCAGCTAACCAGTACTTCGTGCACATACTTTCACTTGTAACTGACAAAAAACCCTTTCTTGAATGGTTCAGCAGAATAGAGGAGAATGACTGTAGAAATTAATTCATGATCAGTCTCCACGAAAGTATGGGATCGGGCCAGGATTGAACTTGTGACCCCTGGATCTGCAGTCAGTCTCGCAACTGTTGCCATACACATTACTGAATGCGCAAGGCGGCCCAGTAAACGTTTACTTGTGTTTTTGTCACTTTCCCATGGTGTCCAGGGTCAGGTGTTGTACTTGGTTGTATCTATACCTGATCTTTGCCTTCTTTTTGCTTTAATGTCCTGTGATAAATAAAATCTACTATTCGTGTTCCTGTATTGTTGAATTTATTAAACTCGTTGCGAAAAAAGATAAGATGCTTGGCAAGCCTCGCATTTTATCCCTTTTCCTCGGCACTTTTAATAAATTCAATAGAAAATGGACACTGATGTAAGATCCTCTATTTTATGTTGCTCTCGTTGAATGTGTAAATTTTGTGTAGGGTTCTTGGTCTGTGTTGTAGCACTTAGTGTCCTTTCAAGTTTTTTTGCAATCATCTTGCTGAGGAAAAGGGAGCTTGTGACTTTACCTTAACTGTTTTTATTTGTGTACTTAAATTCGTGTTGCTGTCTGTCCTATGTCTCTCCCTCGTGGTGACATGGGTTGGTCTGTGGTCTCTTAAGTGGCATTTTCAGGCTCTTCCTCGCGGTGTCATGGGTTTGTCTGCAGTTTGTGATTGTGGTATTTCCTGATAATACTCACTTACGTTTTAATGCTCAATTTATCTAAGCATGAAATTTATCATCCTCATAAATGTTACAATGCCAACAGTTGTTGGCATTTAACATTTATTAGCATGATAAATACAACATCTTAGAGTTGGAAAGCAAGAATAGTATATACTTTTCAGAATATTAGTTTTTATAAGCAGTTGAAATCTCATGTTCAGTTGGGTTGAGCATGAACAACTTTTACAAGCTTGAAGCCTGGTCATTATCACTTGTTTTTTATAGTCACTACTGACACCTGGGAATTTTTACGAAAAATAATATTTTCGATTTTCTGTCTTTTTTTCTTTTTATTATAAATGAATATAAAGCAATTAAAAGCTGAAGTCAGCATTTAGTATTCAAAGACTTAGCTTATTGACCCCTTTTCTCCAAAGGAAGAAAGAAACATAATTATCTATAATGCTCTTACTGATAATTATGGAATATTGTTTGTTTGTTTGTTTTGTTTGTTTGATTTGATTCTTTACGTCCCATCACCAATCGTTCAATTGAATATTGTGAATTATTGCATCAGAGCAGCTTACCTTGAGCAAGACACATTTATCCTTCCTAAGAACTGGTTTAACAAAGCAAGATCCGTCCCGACATATCTAAAAAAATGTTGACTGGGACGTAAAGAATTAATTCAAACTAACCAACAAATCAGAGCAGCTTATATTTATATGAGATACTAGAAAGGTTAATTGATATCAATTTGAATTAATTCCACCTTTACCAACTTTGCCAGGTAATCTCAAGTAATGTTTCGGGTCTACATGGATATAGGTGGTATAAAATAGTAATACCTTGGTATAATTATTTCCTCGTGATAATCGATTAAAGTTCAAACCTCTACATAAACTAAAAATGATGTTTATGAAACACTATGACCCCCAACCTTTTACTTGTATATAAGGCTGATACTCTTATCTTTTATTCAAGTTTTAATGCCCAAATTTGCAAAAGACAATAGTTTGAAACAAATAATAAAACTTGTTTATGTTTCTCGCAATGCCCTCTGCCAAAATTGCCCTAGCCATTCTGCTCCCCTCAATAAAATAGCTGTCAGGGCTAAAAACAGAAATATTTTTAAATTACGTCTCCTCCTGAACCACTGGATAAAACTTAACATGCGAGGTTCCAAAAAGTTTTGTCAGAGGGGGACTAAATTTGACAACTTTTTTTTTTCTATTTTATTTTTAGCTCATGAGGGGAGAGAGGATCCAAATGCCACTGTAAGCGTGCCACCATCGGCCCGCCAGGGAAATGCCATTGAAATGGCATTTTGCTGGCGTGCCAATGATGGCCCAACATTGAATGCTGGCTTTGTAGCTTTGTGATTTTTCAGTGTATCTGAACAAATATTGTTTAGAAACCCTATATTTTTGTGATTTTTCAGGGGGTTTTGGACCCCCTACCCCTCCCTCTCTGGATCCGTCCATGCTTAAGATAATTTCACAGAAAAGGTTCCTTTCCTTATAATGTCCTCTGCGTAATTTGCACATTCCCTTCTGCTCCGCTAAACAAATTGGCAACCAGAACTTAAAATAGAATAAATCAATCGACCTGCCTCGGTCAATTCCGCGGAATTCCGTGGCCTGCAGGCCAAGGATGTACATCAAGGATCTACTTTGATAACACGGGTGATAACATGACGCTGACTTTATATAACGGACGCTGATGTCACGGAAACCATGTTAAGACAATAACAAGTGTGATTAAAGCAAAACAAACGGTTATAATGAAGCTTATGTTATTTCTCAATAAAATATCGCTATAGCGATATTTTATTGAAAAATACATAAACTTCATTTATTCTGCTGATTAAACTTTTCAGATAATCAGAATAACCGATTTTAATATAGCTGAACCAACATGCTATAGAACTAATTTTCCATACGCATTTCTGGAAACAAAAAAGAGCTTTTTGGCAAATAGTACAACTTATATACACCCGAGCCATGATTCGATTCTCGAATTGTGGCGGACTTTCCCAAATGTAGAATGTATATATCAAAGGACAACTCAACCTTAACCACCAGGACTTTGGTTAGCGAAATGCTCATTTTATTGCAATCTGGTCTTTAAAAAGTATGTTATTGGAGAAAACTGGATTTTAGACCCATTCCAATGTAAACATTGACATTCAGGGACAACAACTCATGTTTGAAAATAAAATATCATACAGAAGCACATTTTGATCTGTAGTTTGACATACATGTAGGAAATTTTCAGACAGTATTCCTCGAATTTAGAAGACAAAAAATAGATTTTATTGAGCTTTAAGTAGTTTTACTGCAGTTTCTCATTAAAAATACAATAGTAAAATAATATTCAGCGACAGTAACTCTTGCAAAATACATAAATAGTTAACAACATTATAATTGCGTTTTCTATATCAAATTCATTCACTACAATAAGTGAAAGATGACTATTGTAACAGATATTCAAGTAATGCTGCCTTTTGTGTTAATATCTTTTACAATTTCCATCTGATATACAAGTCAGAAAGGGTGCAAATAACACATCTTCCCTAATTACTTAGATATCTGTAACAATATTCATATTTTCATCTGATTCAACACATCTTACCACATTACTTGGATATATGTTACAATATTCATATTCATGACATCTAGTATCAACATATCTTTCCTCATTACTTTGATTTATGTTATAATATTCATATTCATCTGGTATTACACCTCTTTCCTCATTCTTTTGATATATGTTAAAATATTAATACTCATCTGGTACATTATTGACACCTCTTGGCTTATTACTTGGATATATGTTACAATATTTATATTCATCCGATATATCACCTCTTGCCTCATTACTTGAGGATCTGTTACAATATTCATCTGATATATTCCCTCTTGCCTCATTACTTGAATAACTGTTACAATATTCATCTGGTATAAACACATCTTGCCTTATCATTTGACTTCATGTTACAATATTCATCTGGTAACAATTTAGTAATGCAAAAGCTATGGTAATCGGTGCTAGAAGTGACCTTTAATCATTTTCCTGTGTGTGTTCTGTGTGTGCATCCTTACAAATAATCATAGAACATATGTAAATTAAATAGTATAGACGTCTTAAACACAGGTTTGTTTTATTGCAGAATTGTCTTGCTGACGATCCAGCTGTATGGCCTCCAACTGGTCGTAAGCGCAGAGACACAACCCCCAATCGTCCATCAGAAGTGCTCTACACATCCATTAGACTGGTCGACCCGGACGAGACACAGGGTAATATTATGTGATACTTTCCTTTATTATGTGCATTCTCGCGAGACCTGACGATACCTCATCTAGATCTCTCGCATATCGCCCTTTGCATCATGGGTAGCTAGCGATATTTGGCTAGTCCCGTTCAAATCTGGCGCTCCAGTAGTGACAGAATTTTTTGTTAAAAAGTGCAAAAAGTCAAATTTTGAAAGTTTATCATTTCTCTATTATACGATATTTTCGAAATGTAAAGCCATGAGTCATGCAAGCAGTGATGGCATAATATATACTGAACAAAAGTGAAAACGCTACACTACACTTATCTATATTTTATGAGAAAGTTCTGGACAAAAAGTATTTACTAAAGCTTAATAATGTTGCCCAGACAACCAGCAAACGATTCGTTGAAACTCCACCAATTTGTCTCGTTTGATGCATGAGTTATGCTCCTTTAAGTATTTAAAGCTTTATTCACTGAAAATTGCTATTGCGCATGCGCAAATTAAAATGGTTATGCTTATCAAAATTGGTCCTAATTGTGTTGCATAAAGACACAAGAAAACTGCTGAATCACTTGAAACAAGCTCTGAAATCAATTTCAAATTTAGCGAATTTGTAAAATATTGAAAATTATCTCCCTTTGACAAAAACAAATTGGGAATATTAAATGTTTGGTAATCTTCGATTTATCACGATTTTCGATAATTTTCTTTTTCCAAATCAGGTAGACCTCTCAGCACATTGTTTCTACCATTTCTCGACTAGTAATGTCCTCATACTAAGATGCAACAACACATTGATTTTCCTATGGAGATTTCAGTGTTAAATTTTTAAACTTGGCAATTTGAGTGAAAATCCGCTTTTTAAGATTGCTTTTCTAAACGATCAAAACACACTTGAGATGAGTCCTTCACATTTCTGGTTGTCACATGTCTAGACTACCATTTCATGCAGTCGGATCTCATAGTTAGTGGATTTCTAAAGGCCTGAATTGTGTTTGATTTCCGTTCAAATTAGCAACCTGAAAAAATGGACCCCTGTCACATTTAAATGGCTTTCATGTGTTTCCTCGTGACAACATCCGTAAAACTTTTACTGTTATGCATTACCCAGTATTTGAACATTAAGATACACTTTCCATTGCATTCTTGGTTTGCATAATTTTGTATATAGATGGCAAACAATTCAGGTGTAGCGTTTTCACTTTTGTTCAGTATATTTTAATAAAAATGGCGGGTGAATGGCGGCTCAATCCCAGTGTGCACCGTGCGAAAGGCGACAGGTTAGTACATGCTAGAGTGTTGCCTGTCTGCGACAATGTTATTATGTGTTATTTTCTGCTACCGCCCGACCCTTCTTCAGGGTTCCCACAAGCTAAGGAAATCATGAAAAACCTGGAAAACCACTAAAAAAAGTTCCACGCATGGAAAAATCATGGAATTTGAAAAAAACAACTAAATAATCATGGACAAAATCATGGAATGTTGTAAAATAAGTTGACAAAACCACCAGTAGCCAGAAAACTAGCTGTCGACTGGTGGTTTTAAGTTTAAATTATTTCAAAATGCATGTATGGTCTAAAGCATGCTGTTGTTGCAGCATTCCACATTTATGCTCAGCGTGGTGAAGATGCTGCTAAAAGGGGAGGTTGGAGGCGGTGCATTAAATAGTCATGGAAATTGCATTGTTGCTCGTGGAAAATCATGGAAGAATCATGGAATTGTGTTTTTAAATTTATGTGGGAACCCTGCTCTCCGTTAGCATAAGATACACTCCATCTTCATGTTACCCTTTCCAATACCAAGTTATCCTTACTATAACCATGTAACAAATACGTTACCATGTGATCCTTTTCATTACCATGTGATCCTTTCCATTATCATGTGATTCTTTTCATAAACATATGATCCTTTGTGTTATCATGTGATACTTCTCATGATCATGTGATCCTTTCCATTACCATGTGATTCTTTTCATAAACATATGATCCTTTGTGTTATCATGTGATACTTCTCATAATCATGTGATCCTTTCCATTACCATGTGATTCTTTTCATTGACATATGATCCTTTGTGTTATCATGTGATACTTCTCATGATCATGTGATCCTTTATGGTACCATGTTATACTTTTCATAACAATAAAGTATGGTCCTTTGCGTTGGCATGTGATGCTTTTCATTTAAGAAGTGAATTCGATTTTCAAAGTATTCATGATGCCATGAACGTTCCAAATATTGAATTCATTTCTTAATAACCCATATAAGCCTTGCGTCCTTTTTATGGGACATAGACATAAGACAAACAGTGCAGATCCAAATCAGACACCAAAACAAAGGTGTAAACAGTGGACAATTCGCAGAGCACAATATTTTAAAGTTTGCAGCTTATTTGATTTGATACAGCATGTGAATCGTATGCCAGCAGATTTTCCCAACTTTCCTGTATTCAAGGAGCAGATGTGGGGTCATTTTTCTAGGAATAAATGTTCATGGTGATGATTTAGTGTTGCAAAATATCAGCACAACAACATCATGTGACCTCCAGAAAAGAGTCGCACCAGTCACATGACTTCAGATACGCCAATACGTGTAAACACCAAAGGCTATGACGAGGATGCACAGTTGGGTAGCAGAAGTCTAGATAATCAAAAAAAAATTGAAAGCAAAAATTGTGAATATTTTCTTGTATGTGAGTTCTTACATTTAATTTGGGTTCTCAAAAGACAGCATAGGTTTTGGTTGAGAGATAATAATATCATTTTTAAATTATGTATTCCTATCTAGAGGCCATGTAGGCTTGTCTGTGCATTTGCTGGTAACCTATGCAATGGGTAGCAGACTCATTTGACTGATTTTAGTTAATTTTCTGGCTAACTGGGTGGTCCAATGTAGAAAACTCCATGCAGTGCGCACTCATGAGTAGAATTATTTCTCCCTCTAGCTCTAACTTTTTTATAGTTATCTTTATAATTTGATTTTTATTACAGGTGATGATGGGAAGGTTGAACGCCTGGAACACTGTACTGATGCGACTTTTGCAATCGCAACAATTGTCACACTGATCGCGCTGGTATTTCTCGCTGTTCTGATGTGTATCCTGATCTTCCTGAAGCTAGTGAAAATGATGAAAGGACAGAAGATGCATTCTAAACGCATGAATTGAGCGTTCGCATATTTCCGGTGATCTCCAGCAAAATACGGTGGTTTCTGACAAGGATCGGTGATGTCAGACTAGAAACATTAATCATCGGCAAGAACTGGTGATCTCCAGCAAGAATCTACATTCTATATTTTTAAGTGCCTCCAAAATGTTTCTGTTCTTTTACATTGTACAAAAGTTTTGCTTGAGCCATATATATGTCTTTGTAACTTTAAACAAGCGTCACTTAGATATTGAATAGTATTTCCAAACCGTCTCCTTAAATTTGATTGGCTGTAGGAATAGTTTTACACCTCAGTGAATTCTACATGCCAAAATCTTAAAACCTATCGTCAAACCTATCTATCGACATCATAAACGAGCAGAGCACATTTTAAAACCCAATACCTGCATATCAAAGTGTTGTTTCGGATCTGGGCCCAAAATTACAATGCCCCTTAAAGTTATGGAAGACTTAAGTTGAGTATTGATTTTTAGGATGCCAAAAATAACGTTTTGAACTTATTAAAATCAAAAAGTTTCATTTTATTTGTAGATCACAATGATATCTTTGACCATAGGTACTGCATCGATCCTGGTAATTTATTAAATGTTAAAATATCAATACTTAACTTAAGTCGTAACTTTAAGGATGCATTGTAATTTGGGCCCTGCTTCATTATTTTTTCTTGCACACAATATGATCATTGACGAGAAAAAGCCTGTCTTTTTGATTTTCTGACAAAATAAGGCTCGAACCAGCCTGCTCAGCGATAGAGACTGAATAGAGACTTGAGCACTGGTGTTCCATCTGGCTCTATATAAGTTCACTATATTTCAAAAATGTCAACTACCTCTACTATAAATACTACTACATCTGAATTAAGGGTGAGGTTGGCGCCGTTAAACCGGTTTAAGCCCTCCAGTAAAATATTTTACTGACCGTTCCAAGGCGGTACTTCTTTTGTGGATCTTTTATGTTTTTGTTCTGTCTTGTGTTTGCTTTGTCTTTGTGCGCGTCTGTTTATATGTGCTTTGTGGTCACCTGCTGGGAAAGGGCTGACCTCTTGGCTCTGTTTGGGGTGTCTTCTGTGAGTTTGTCACTTTCCCATTGGTATCCTGGGTCAGGTGTGGTACTGCATTGTATCAATTCCTGATCTTTGCACCTTTCCTTACTTTTACAGTAAAACCTGTGTAAAACGGCCACTCTCAAAAAGACCAAAAACTGTTTTTCAGGACCAATTATCGCTTAATGAAGTTTAAAGTATTGCAGAATGCTCTGAGCATTCTGCAATACTTTCGACTTTTGTTAAGCTACCATTTGTCATTAAAACGTTTGTTTTGTCTATTTTTAGTGACCGTTTTACACAGGTTTTACTGTAGTCGTAGGAGTAGTAGACTTTTTTTTAAATATAGTGAACTTATATAGGGGCAGATCCAACACCAGTGCCAAGTTCACATCCTAAATTATCTGAAACATAGACAAAGGCTTTTTTGAAAATATATAGAACCCATACAGACAACCTCACGCGCGGGTCCAGAAAATTGCGTCATCAGGGGGATCTTAGCCATCAACGTATTTCAAAGAATGCCGTACGGACCTCCCTTGAGAAGCACAGAGAGATCCAATTGCTTCTTGAGGGGGTCCGTACTCAAATTTCTAAAGAAGCCTATAGCCACTTGTAATTTTCCAGTGGGGTGGGGGTCCAGGCCCCCTACCCCACCCCCTCTGGATCCGTGTATTGGCCATTTGATAGATAAAGCTTGTTTGTAAGAATGATTGAAACTTGTATAAACTCTCACAGGCATAGCAATGGCTTTAACATTTCATTCTAGTGGATTTTCCCAAACATATCCCATACAATGACTATGGGAGAGTCCATTAGCGTTTAAAGCTGCCACAGATAGAAAGTTATAAATTATGATGTATTTAGTCCTCAAGTTAAAGATTGTTTTTATCTCGGCAAAATTTGAAAACCCTGGTAAAACAAAGCCGCCTTATGCAACAATTCATCTTGGGGCTTCACTCTTTCCCAATATACCCTCTCATATTAACTGCATTGTTTCACGTTGACACAATAAACCGTGCTATCGCATGGCAGTTACCTTTCTCAGTACGACGTGACAATGCACTTTTAATAACACTGAAGGTATTCAATTGATGCGAAATTTTATAATTACGTCTTAATCACCAGTTTGAAGAGTGAACCAATAGGTAGTCAGTTTATAAATAGAAACAGGGTTTGTGTCTTTTGATATCAAGTTTGCCAAGCCTCCTGATTCAACAAGTGTTCTTCGAAACCATGCCAGGTAGACTTGATATCGAAAGACACTCATCTAGTATTTTCCATTTACCAGTATCCAAAATAACGATGGTTAACCTTGATAAACCACTGAAAAAAAATGTACTGGTACCATTAGATGTTGGTGGTTATCACAAAGGCCAGCAGCAAAGCTTCAGACGAGGCATCTAAACGCACAGTAACCTCAAAGTCACCCCGGCTTTGACGTTTGGTCCTTATATTTCTTCTATAGCCTCAAAACCAAAAGCTCACAAAGTCATCAAGTAATGACGTTGTGAGCTTTTCGATTTTAGGTTATAAAGGAAGTAATTACGGACCTACAAGCTCCTTTCAACTGGTAAGAGTTTAGTTATAAAACAGATTTACCGTTAGAAATTTGAATTTGTCCAATCGCACAACGTCACTGTACTCTAACGGCGTGACTACCTTACCTTATGCATTGACCAAACTGTTAGTTATGTATTGCACTGTGTGCATGACTGTGTATCGTTTCTGTAAATAATAAAGTAAGAATTGTAATGCTGTTATCTCATGTTTTGGTCTTGTTTCTTAATACCCTTGATAGTAATGAGTACGAGTATATGTATACTTGTGCATGTTCTGGTCCCCTATGGTAACCTTTTATTTCATATGTGTATGGCTTTGTTTATAAATTTAAAAATGCGTTCTTGACCTTAACGTGTCCAGTGTTAACCTTTTATTTCATGAGTATAAACATATTCTAGGTAGTCATCAGTATACTTTAACGTGTGCATAGTCTGGTCCCCTATGATAAACTTTTATTTCATAAGAACAAATATATTCTAGGTAGTCATCAGTATACTTTAACGTGTGCATAGTCTGGTCCCCTGTGATAAACTTTTATTTCATAAGTATAAATATATTCTAGGTAGTCATCAGTATACTTTAACGTGTGCATAGTCTGGTCCCCTATGATAAACTTTTATTACATAAGTATGAATTATTCTAGGTAGTCACCAGTAAATTTTAACATGTACATAGTGTGGTCCCCTATGATTACCTTTTAATTCATATGTGTATGAGCTTTGTTTCTAAATGCATTTTGATGGTCACCCATATACATTAAGGTATGCACATTCTGGTCTCCTGTGGTAACCTATTATTTCATAGCTGTATGACTTTGTTTCTAAATACATTCTTCATATGACATTCTTATGTTTCATAGGTGTATGGCTTTGTTTCTAAATGGATTCTTGGTTGTCATATGTATATATACTGAGGGACTTTAAAAACGCACCATTTTACATTCTCTGTCTCTTCCACATGATTAATTTGAGGATGTATTCTTTATCATTTTTATCCTCATGCAAAATGGACTATGATTTGCCATTATTTCGATTTGCTCATGCTGTTCATTCTGACGTAATATCGACGTACATGTTTTTCAACAACTGTCGTCTGACAAATGTGAATTTGATTCAATCTGACAACAAACACTTTTAGGTGGAAGCCAGATGCCTTAACAAATGAAAAACACAAAAGTTGTTAGAAATAATCGATTCATTACACTCCCACTCGCAGCGTTTCTTTGCTAATGTCAGTCTTAAATTTTCAAACATCAATAACAGACGGGTAACGTACGCCAATGTTGCGATTCTTTTGTCTTTTATACAACTGATTGAGAAGTATCTGTTGGCAACACAAAGATTTTGATTATTCATGATCCTTAGGATATAAATGGTCAATTACGTCAAAAACCAATGACGTCATGTAGACGTAATGAACGTTGCCAGAGGCCTAAAACTTCATGATTTGCTTTTGTCTTTCCGTTGTCTTTCAAGAACAAACATCGGTCCAAAAACCTTTTCCATTCATAATGGAAGGTATGGTGACTCTGTGACTTTTTGAATTTGAGTTGTCTTAGAATTATCGCGACGTCACGGCAATCATAAGCCACAGCTTTTCGATTTTCTTATTGAATGCAAGCTAAATGACGGAACTTGTCATTTTTATTTTTCACATAATGAAAATATCAAATTTTCGACATAAATTAGCATTTAAGCAGGTGGTGCGTTTTTAAGTCCCTCAGTATACTTTAACGTTAACGTATTGTGGTCCCCTATGACACTCGTTTGTTTCATATGAGTGTGATATTTTTTCTAAAACTTAAGTGAGTATGATAGGGAAATACAATAATCACACACTGCAGACCAACTCACGGCATCATAAGGAAGAGCGACAGTAACTATAAACAACGAGTCAAAAACAACAGAACCACTGCCTTAGAACTGACAGCAGCCTAAGCCACTGGGGGCTTAAATGCATTCAACTGGTACCAAATATTCGCCCTGGATACTGCTGTTGTTGTTAAACAAAAAAATGTTGAACTCGCGTAGAGACTTCCTAACTATAGCATTGTATCATCACAGAGAAATAATCTAATAAAATTAATCCACTCTTATGAAACAAAGATAAGGGCTCTAAATGCGTTAATTATTTCCAATAGTGTACTTTAACGTGTGCCCATTCTGGTCTCATATGCTAACCTTTTTTATATGTGTGTGGCTTTGTTTCTTTGTACTCTTGGTTGTCATCAAGAGACTTTAATTGTGCCCATTCTGGTCTCCTATGGTAGCCGTTTACTTTATATGTGCGCGGCTTTCTTTCTAAATGGACTCCTGGTTGTCATCAGTAGACTTTAAAGTATGCATGTTCTGGTCTCCTATGGTATCCTTTTATTTATATACGCGTGTGGCTTTGTTTCTAAATGCAGTCTTGATTGTCATCAGTGGACTTTAAAGTATACCTGTTCTGGTCTCCTTGGGTAACCTTTTATTTAAATGTGTGTGGCTTTGTTTCTAAATGCAGTCCTGATTGTCACCAGTAGACCTTACAACAACATATGCCCATTCTGGTCTCCTATGGTCTTTAACGAATGCCCAGTCTTTTCTCCAATGGTAATATTTTATTTCATATGTGTGTGGCTTTGTTTCTAAATGCACTCTTGGTTGTAATCAGTAGACTTTAACGTATGCCGAGTCTGGTCTCCAATGGTAATCTTTAATCTTATATTGTGTGGCTTTGTTCCTGAATTCAGTTTTGATTGTAATCAGTAGACCTTAACGTATGCCTGTCATGGTCTTATATGCTAACCTTTATTTATATGTGTGTGGCTTTTTTTCTATATGTACTCTTGGTTGTCATCAAGAGACTACTTTAACGTATGCCCATTCTGGTCTTATATGCTAACCTTTTATTGTACTGGTTGTCATCGGTAGACTTTAAAGTATATCTGTTCTGGTCTCCTATGATAACCTTTTAATTATGTGTGTGTGTGGCTTTCTTTCTAAATGCACTCTTAGTTGTCATCAGCAGACTTTAAAGTATACCTGTTCTGGTCTCCTATGATTACCTTTTATTTATATGTGTGTGGCTTTGTTTCTAAATGCAGTCTTGATTGTCATCAGTAGACTTTACACAAGCGTATGCCCATTCTGGTCTCCTATGGTAACCTATTATTTTGTATGTTTGTCTTTTTGTTTCAAAATGCACTCTTGGTTGTTATCAGTAGACTTTAATGTATGCCCAGTCTGGTCTCTGATGGTAACCTTTTATTTTATATGTGTGTGGCTTTGTTTCTAAATGCAGTCTTGATTTTCTTCAGTACACTTTAACGTATGCTTATCTGGTCTCCTATGGTAACCTTTTTTTTCATATGTGTCTGTTTTTTAAACGCGCTCTTGGTTTTCATCAGTATACTTTAACGTATGCTTATTCTGGTCTCCTATGGAAACCTTAATTTCCATATGTATATGGCTTGTTTCTAAGTGCCCTCCTGGTTGTCAAATATGCACATTCTGGTCTCTATGCTTACCTTTTATTTCACATCTGTATAGATGTGTTTCTAAACGCCCTCTTTGTTGTCACCAATATAATATAATGTATGCATATTCTATTCTCCTATGGTAAAATTTCATTTTATATGGATATGGTTTTGTTTCTAAATGCATTATTGGCTATCATCATTATACTTTAACGCGTGTACATTCGGATCGCTATGGTAACCTTTTATTTCATATGTGTCATTGTTTCTAAATGCACTCTTAGTTGTCATCAGTAAACCTTAACGTCTGTACTTCTGGTCTCTATGGAAGCCTTTTATGTCATATGTGTTGCTTTGTTCATAAATGAATTCTTGGTTTTCATCAATGCATTTTAACGTGTGTACATTCGTTTCCCTTTGGAAACTTTTTATTTCAAATGTATGTGGCTTTGTTACTAAATGCACTCTTTGTTGCCATTAGTATACTTTAAGGTATGCACATTCTGGTCTAACATGTTAACCCTTCAATTCATATGTGTATGGCTTTGTTTCGGATTGCATTCTCGGTTGTCATCCGTATACCTTACCGTGTGTAGATTCTGGTCTCTTTGGTAACAAATTGTATTTTAAATGTGCATGACTTTGTTTTGAAATGCGCTTTTGGTTGCCATCAGTATATTTTAACGTATGCTCATTCTTGTCTATATGGTAACATTTTATTTCATATTTGGGTGGCTTTGTTACTAAACGTGCTCTTGATTACCGTCAGTATACTATAATGTATGCATATTCTGTTCTCCTATGGTAAACTTTCATTTCATATGGATATGGTTTTGTTTCTAAATGCATTATTGGCTATCATCATTATACTTTAACGCGTTTACATTCTGGTCGCTATGGTAACCTATTATTTCATATGTGTATGGCTTTGTTTCTAAATGCACTCTTATTTATCATCATTTAACCTTAACGTTTGCACATTTTGGTCTCTATGGAATCCTTTTATTTCATATGTGTATGGCTTTGTTTCTAAATGCATTCTTTTTTCTATTATTTATTAGTTGTTTCTGAAACATATATATTATAAACGCATGCATCTTTCATATATGAATATGACATATAATGTAAAAACATCATATTATTGTAATAAGATGGCTATTTTAACACATACATTTTACAGTCTATATGCTAATGTTATGTATATTCTACAAATTAGTTTCAAAATAGTTATAAATAAAAAAAAATGTTATTAAATAAAGGAAAAAAAACAAAGTAAAAGAAAATAAAGCGAAAAGTATAACTAAATATGCCAAAAAAGGGTGCAATAAAGCACCTTGGAATCGTCAAAAATATGTTGTTTTCTGAGGTATGTAATATGGTAAGAGAGAGAGAGAGAGAGAGAGAGAGAGAGAGAGAGAGAGAGAGAGAGAGAGAGAGAGAGAGTATTGTCGCCTTTACTGTACAAGCGTGTTTGAAATGTTAAATTAATTTTCGATTTTACTCTGTTAGTGTTCTAAGGTTTCCCCATTTTTTGTTGAATTAAGCAAGTCTGTCTTTATTGAAATAATGTGTTTTTCTATATTGATTCGATGTTTTAGATATAATTTGAAATGAAATAAATTTGGGTGTTGTTTTTTATGTTTGTTTTTGAAAATGAAATGTTTTCTGAGTAAAATTATAAAATTCTTTGTTTGAACTTCTGTTTGATTTGTTCCTTCCGTTATACCAAGCATTATGTTTCTTAAGTTAAAATGAATGAATACATTATAGTCTTGCAAAAGTGTTGATAAATTTGTCCAAAATAACTGTACATGAATGCACTCTTTGAATATGTGGTCAAGTGTTTCAACTTCCATGCAGCAAAAATCACATAAAGTTGTATGTCCAATGTTACATTTTAATAGAAATCTGTTGGTTGGAATAATACACATTAAGAACTTGTAATCAAAATTTTGCAGTTTTATGTCTTTTGTTGCCCAAAGGGAAGATTGTAAATTGTTTTCCGGTTAAGGTTTTCATCATGGAGTTGTTCAGCCCATTTCGTCTCTGATTTCTTATCTGAATGTTTTCTTTTTTTTTTGTAGTAAGTTATATACATGTTTATTGGTGTGTTTTGTGTTCATTAATTGTCTTAATATGGTGCGTGTGTTTGGCGTATTTGTATTTTCATTTTTAATATTGGTTTTCCAAGAGTGTGGTATACTGTGTATCAAAGTAAGTAAGGGTGCAAAGATCAGGAATCGATACAATCAAGTACCACACCTGACCCAGGATACCAATGGGAAAGTGACAAACTCATAGTAGACACCACAAACGAGAGCCAAGAGGTCAGCCCTTTCCCAGCAGGTGACCACAAAGCACATATAAACAAACACGCACAAAGACATAGCAAACACAAGACAGAACAAAAAAAATAAAAAGATCCACAAAAGAAGTACCACCTTGGAACAGTCGATAAAATATTTTACTGGAGGGCTTAAACCAGCGCCCAACCTCACCCTTAATTCAGATGTGGATCAAGACACATAGATATTTGGTTTGCATGAAAGACCCCTAACTTAGATATTTTAAAAAAACATCTTCCGGTAGGTTGTAAATTTCACGTAATCTACTAAATGGGTAAAACTTTTTTAAGGCATCATTATAAATGTTTTTAAAAACTTTTATTCCATTGTGGAACCAATTTGAAAACATTATTGTAATTACACCTGCCTTAATATTACTGTTATTCCACAGAATTTCATGTCTGTAACTTTGTATAACAACATTAGATTTGCATCTGTACCACGATAATAGAACATCATTTAAAAACCTATTTTGAGTTATTTTACAAATGTCGTCTTCGGAGATATTACATTCAAACAAAAGTTTTCCACCAAATGAGCTGAGACTGTTAATATATATTTTGTTTAAAATTTGTCATTTTCAGCTTCTATCATTCGTTTCATCCAACATATTTTTAGCGAATTTATAAAATTGTCTAAATCATTCATTTTTAAACCCCCGATTTCATACCCCATTGTGAGTATATCTCTCTTAATTTTGTTCAGGTTTGCCATCCCATATAAATTCGCTCATAAGTTTTTTCAATTCTTTTTACTGTTTAAGGGGGTGGGTTAGGCAGAGATGAGAGTGCATATATCAATTTTGGCAGAGCGTAATTTTTTATCACTGTAATTTTACCCATAAGCGTTAGTTTTCTATGTTGCCATTGTTTTAAACATTTTTCAAAAAGAACAATTTTGGGTTCTAAATTTGCTTTGTATATGTGACTTTTGTTAGTGCAAAAGGTAAATCTGAGTGAGCTAGCTTCGCTAGAGCTCCACTTAAATTTCAGTTTTTTCAAGTATATTACTTCATTATCAATCATTCTGCCTATTCGCAAAACTTGGCATTTTTTGAATTTAGTTTTAACCCAGATATATAGCTATAGTTATCTAAGACATCTACAAGAGCTTAAAATGATTTTATTGAACCATCTAGGATAAAAGATGCATCGTCAGCAAAAAGAGACTTTTTAAATTTGTGTTTCGAATATGTAATACCTTTTATATCTTAAGTAGTTATTATCGTATATGATAAGAGCTTGATACATATAATGAAGAGGTAAGTGGAGAGGGGACACCCCTGGCAGACACCTCGCAAAATAGAAAAGAAGTCAGACAAATATCCATTGTTGGAAACACAACTCTTTGCATCTTTGTAGAATAGCTGTATCCACTTAATAAAATCTTCACCGAAGTTAAAATGTTTAAGGCAATTTATAATATATGTTTGGTCAATGCTATCAAATGCTTTTTCAAAATCTGTGGAAAAAATAAGACCTGGTTTATTTTCTTCTTCAGCGTTATCAATTATTTCAAAGAGCAATCTAATGTTTTCGCCTATATATCTACATTTTATGAATTCTGTCTGTGAATTATGAATTATTTTAGTAATGGCATGTTTTACACGGTTTGTAATAACTTTAATTGCGATTTTATAGTCTACATTCAATAAACTTTTGGGTCGCCAGCTATCCAGTGATGTCAGATCTTTGTTTTGTTTAGGGATAATTGTAATTATGTTTGAAACGAGTAATTTATAGAGTTCTCATAAAATTCTTTAATGTTATTCCAAAAGAGTTTATAAAATTCCAACTGTAATTCCATCAGTGCCAGGACTTTTTTTTGAGTTTTCATAGATTTTAGGGCATTTATACATTCAGATTGTGTTATTTCTCCTTCACATTAAATTTGATCAATATTGCTTAATTTGTTTATTGACTGGTCGAAAAGTTATATTATGAGTTGTTCATTTCTTTTTTGTTATACAGTTTTTTTTATAGAATGTTTGTATTTCTGTTAAAATTTCTTTTTGGTTTGTACTTATTACGTTGCTGACGCACAACCTTGAAATCAGTTTTGTTTTAGACCGCTTTTTTTCTAAGCTGGCAAAATATTTGCTGTTTTTTCGTCATGTTCGACTATGTTAGCTTTTGATCGCAGAATCAATCGGTTAAGTTTAGTTTCTGTTAATTGTTCAAATGTGTTCTTTTTTCATTAAGATCGTTTTTAATACCTCTATAACATTGGCTTCCATTGATTCAGAATATTTGTTTTGCAATTCATTTATTTCATTTGTCAACTTTTTTTCTTGTTTATTAGTCTCTTTCTTCTTGTATGTCGCATATTTTATTATTTCGTTTCTAATTGTACCTTTAATCAATTCCCACTTTGTGTTTGGGTTTGCTTCTTTGTTTATTTCAGCTATTTCAGCTATGCTTTTCTTAACTGTTTCTTGATAATCCTTATCCAATAAAAGACTGTTGTTAAGTTTGAAATAGCCAGGCCCACGGGTAAGGTTTATTAGGTCGATGTTTAAGGACACTTTACTGTGGTCGGACTTATACCCAATGTTGTGTTTGCAGGAGACAACTGAATTCCTCAAATTTTCCAAAATTAAAAAATAATCAAGCCTACAAAATATTGGTGGTTTGTGATGTGAATGACAAGTAAATTGTTTTATGTCGGGTTGCTAGCAGAAACAACAAGTGTAATGTATGTTGAAATGGCCGTTTAATTAACGACGAGTTTGGCTATAATACATTCCGTGACAAGATATGATGATCACTTACTACATACATATCAATTTATGTAATAAAGCATAATACATATTGATTTTAAAGTTAACGAACCAAGTCAAAATTTAAACAGCATGGGTGAGGGAGAAAAGTACAACTTTTATGTCCACAGTGATATTAAGGGGAAAGTTGTTATCATTAATATCACCCCCATCCATGCAGCAGACAATCAACAAGTACACACGCCTCACGCTACTTGTATACATACCATGTAAAATAATTATAGCCACACTAACCATGAGAAAGGATAAAGAGCAGTCATTCTTTCTCAACTATGACTTATATTTTCTAGTTTACCAAACATATACGGTAGTGTTCCTAAGTACAATGTAACTGCACAACTCCATTCGTATATTTTAGCAATTGATTAGCTTTACACGCAAACAAAACAAAACGTTCCCAACATGCATATCATGTACAAAACTAAAGTATAGGCTCTAAGTAATGCATACATTGTATTTACAGCGAGATTTCCTACATCAACTGAAAATACCTAACATTGTTATAAGATTTAAATACTAACATTTTGTCAGCAGTTAGATGCCCTGCATCATAGCTGACAGCTGCAAGATAATGTTACAGATATTAATTATCCTTATGAAATAAGCAACGTTATCATAGACACAAATAAAAGTTTTATAAAGACCTTACCCTGTGAAGATGCCCTGCATCATACAAAGTAGTTATACATGGTTCATATCCGACAACCTGTAAGGCGCCCTGCACCATTACAGATAGCTTTACCTGCCAATTTACTTAATCTGCATTATCTCGACTGTTCTTTCAGTATGACACCATATACTTCACAGCTAAGAACAATGGTGATCTTTTAAAAGAAACTAGAAAATATTGAGCTGTAAATTTCTGCACGGCACAGTTTGACTTATCAGAATGTAGATCTTATATACAGAATGCGATCCAAATCTTTTCATGCGCTGTTTTAAATAGAGTTAAGAATTGCTGCACGGCAATGTTTTTTCTTTAACTTATCCGAATGTTATCCTTATATATGGAATTCGATCCCCATCTATCCATGCGCTGTATAACATAGAGCTGTAAAATGCTACATAGATTTTTTTTGAACGTATCCGAATGTAATTATTTTATACGGAATTCGATCCCCATATACCCATGCGCTATATTTCCAATTCTCTAGTAACCAAGGCCAGAGGCTTGTGTTGCAACCCCTACTCTAAAGAATGTGATTATACAACTTGCTATCATAGCCAAAAAACTCAACCTTACATAACAAGAGCAGCTTACCGCCTTTTCTGGTGGGTAACAAATTAAAGGCCTAGGCTTGTTGCGCCTTATTGACAAAAAGTAAAAAAAGGGCAAAACCTGCTTGTGTTTGCATTTGAGCAATATATATGGTTTGTTACACGATGCGATTAATAGCATGTTACGAACATGTAACTGTAAGTTTTTCGGGTTAGTTATCCATATGCAGTGCTCTCCCCTATTCACAAAAAGCAGAATGAATGGATTCGGTTATGGGTAGTCTAGTATTTCACTTTTTGCCACTTTAATGGACATACCTTAAAAGACGTAGATTAACATAAGTTGCTGAAGGATCTGAGATTCCTGTTTCTATGTACATAACGTAATGCTTATTGACGCCTGCGTAGCGAAAAAAAAAACGAAACAAAGAAAGCCTCTCAACTGAGTGCATGTGCAAAATAAAGATTCCTAATACATCGTTTGTGCTTTCGTATACAGCTGTTCGACGTTAAAAAGAATATGATGCTAAGAGTACATAATCTAGACGTTGCAAGCTTTTCCTTAATGTTTTGCCTATTCGTCAGCTCCGACACTGCTTCATTGTCCGCATAAAGCCCAGGAATTTATTTACAATCAAATGTCCCATTGTTTCCGACGCAGGAACTATTGGAAACAATTCTTCGACTATAAAACAATAGAATGCCCAGCATGGAAGCATTTCCGATAGACAAAGCGTTTGTCAAACGTTCCAACATATCAGGTACTGCTTGTATCCGAATTTAACTTCATAGTTATGGAATTTTCCCAACTATCAATAAGTAAGAAACATTTTTCAATGATCTGTTCGATGAACCATAGCCACATTTGCATAGCCTTCGCAGATTTGTGACCGTCACTCAGTGGTGAGGTTTTCTATAACCCCTCGTCAATTCGAAAAGACGTCGCAAAAACCACCTGCCAGGTACAACTACGGAGCAAAATTCAATAGCCCCACTAGCGACTGAATCTTTACAAGAGTAATATTCGAACTCGATTAGTAACTGTTTAGTCACAGCCTTAATTTCGAAAGTTTGTCCGCTGGCATTCTTGCTTTCATTAGAAAAGTATCTGAATCTATACTTGTACCTAAAACGTCTAAAAAATCAGGACTGCACTGTCTTAGCATGCTTTTGTTTATTGGAATACCAGGTTTTCGTCAAAGGGAGAAATATCGTTTAGCGTTTGAAAACAATGATCCGTTTTTTGGTGAACCAATTGACAAAAATAATACAACATATGAACTACCCCTTTCGCCCCAAATATTTGTTCCAAATGAAGAATATTGCTTTTTTGACAATAAAAAACTTTTGGTAAGCTGTGTTTCGATAATGACCCGTTTAATGCCATCAAAAACAGCCCCCCACTTATGAAACGATAAATGATGTATTACTCAGAATTCAGCTTCTTATTTTTTCCGGTATTAAACCTCAACTTAGGGGACGTTAGAATTGTTGCATGTTCCATTAGTTCCCATGAACACACTCAGCTGTTTTCTAATATTGTAGATACTCTCCTTTTTGAAGGCTCCGTTTTTCCAGAATATTTATTACTATAATATCTTGAAACTATGTTCATAAAAAGGGGACGCACAGCCCTTTTTGACTTTTTTTATGTGGCAATATCTAGGCGGATACCAGATATCTGCAACATCTAAACTGAATGTTGCCTGTGGGATTTGAAAACCGTTAAAAACCGTCAACAACAACAAAAAATTCTTTCTGTTGGGCTATAACCTTGCAGGTACTAATCTTAAATGTCAGCTATATTTGGATATCAACAAAAGGCATCTTATATGAGGGACATTCAAAAAGCCACTTGCTTTTAGCAGGCGCTTTCGGCTGTGGTTTAGGAACCAATGTGGTTTTATACTTATACATGTATTGCGGTACCTTCGATTCGTTCTGTAACCATGGTAACATACAAATTTTATTTAGATGATTTGCCTTACACTGCTCGCAATACTGTCTGAACAATATGTATTGTTGCAAAATCCTTTGCTAGGAAACAAAAAAAATAAGGTTTCTGTTGCTGCGCAGGACCTGTTCTACCTGGCAGGAGCTTTTAAACTAACCTGACCAGTAATATCTTTACATGTAAACTTTTTCTTTATTTACTTTTTATTTTTTTATTATTTTTTATGTAATAAAGCATTTTTTTCATTGTTAGATGGTTTTCGGAAAGAATGGGACGTTTGTGAAGATAATAAAATGCTTAAATCTACGAAGTGATTTGACCAGACCTTGGACTTAGAAGCAGCATCAATATGTATTCCCAGAGGTACTGGGAGACATGCAGCTGTCGCTGGCATTATAACAGACCCTCACACAGTGTCAGATTTGAGGCTTCTGCAAACAGAGTCTGATTATTAGAATTATACTTCACAGAAGATAGCTCAGACACCTGTTAAGACCGCTGTTGATCCAGTGAGTGCGCACGCTCGTACAGTCGCATTGTTTGTTGTAGCTGCGATAAAACATACTATTAATTGATCTGGCGGAAGTTCAATCATCGTGTGTAGACCTTGGACGTTTTTGGTCGCCTGGCTCTTGCTGTCCCCGTCTGTCTCGTTATGGAATGCACCATGCCTGAAACTCAAGCAAAGATATTTGCGAGTTTATGGAATAATAATTGCCCTAGTATTACGATCAATCTTTCACACGACCTGCTTATTTATGTGTCAATAACAGCGTTAAATTTCAGCTTGAATCATATACGAATTTATGCATGTAACCCAATATGTACAGCTATATCACCACATGGTTTCGTACACAGAAAAAGCACCATACAAAAAAATAGTGCCTAATAAATAGTATCACTATCGACATCACTGACCCCTTATTCATAATTAAAACCAAATATTGGTCAACAGAACAAAAGATCAGTTATACCTCTCGTATATAGCTCGGTATCATATTGGGCTGAACATTCCAAAAAAGCAAGGCAACCGATAGTAAAGCAGATAAAAAGCGACACAAAGTCTACTAAAAAACAGAGAAATGTCTAACAACAATGTTAGAATTACTCAAAAAATGCCAAGCAAAGCAGGCAGCAAAACCCAACTGCACATCTAATTATGTGCAGAAAATAAACGCTGCACTGCTGAAAGGCTAAAACAGATCTGCAAACCGAGAAGAGAGGTAATAGATAGAAGAATACTTTTTGCTTATCCTTAAAGCAACAATCACAAGAAAATCGTCTGCTCTGGCATCTGTTCAGATGTTGCCAAGTATCTTTATCAAACAGAGTAGACCCAAAAGTAGTCTGATCTGGGTCGACACTGTGTGCTATACCGTTACATGAACCACTTATATATCGAAAATGTAAAACAGACAACTTAAACAGACCACATTATTTCTTCTTCATTTTGAAATGTAAGGTATCTTTTCCTTAGAACCAAATCAGCTACAACAGAAATAAGATTAAATCAGCATTGTAAACTAAGTGCCCGTGAACTATTTAAATTGGCACGTAAAAAGTTTCACAACACATTTCATCACTCTCATTTGATGACTCTCTTTTTTCAGACGAATGCCAAGTATAGTGCATTAATATACATTAATATATACTCAGAAAAACAATTGAAGGATATTCAGATTCAGTCCCATCTCTAACATTCAATACAATAAAAACTTTACTAATTATGCATGCATTTCATAGTTCCAGACATCTGCAATCAAAATGGATGCTTTATCTTAGTCACGCTTCAATGGTTTACATACCGTACAAATCCAAATGATTCAACCCTCTATACTGAAAAGTCACAAACATTCAAAAACGATTGAAACCCATTTTTATCGTTTGTATTCCATAATGATTGACTCCAAATTCTTCGATGGTTTTCCCTCCAAAAAATGGCGCCTAATTTTGAAGCTGCTGCAAGTGTTTTACTGCAAATTTGTGGCCAAATTTGTCGGGGTATGCCATATCCGTGTATTTTTGTTGAAGAAGCTGTCCCATTATTCGGGGCAATGACTGATCAATTGGTGTTAACTTGTGTCTGTGGTCGGAATTAAAGCATAAGCAATGACCTGGTAAATGTTGCAGCAAACATTGAGAGCGCTAAATTTTTTGCTTGTGTGTAGAGAGGGTCGGTACATTTGGTGTAGTACGGTACTGTAACCAATGACGTGTGAATTTCAATTTGCATTTTGGTGAATTGCATAGTAATAATTCTATCAAAGAGCTAAAATAATTTGTTTGAAAATTATATTCCCAAATGTTATAAAGTAAAACGAATTTCGATATCCTTCAATTGTTTTTCTGAGTATAGTTCCCCCTTTTATCAATAAACATTTGCGTAGCTCCTTTTTATATAACCTTTATATTTCCTTTACTATGCATTATGTCAAACAAAAGTAGATACAACGATTTGCCCCAGCAAAACGTCTATCTTGCCGCCTGTTTCATAGTCTATTCACCGTAGAACTCAGAGACAGAAATAACGGATGAATCACTGTGACCTGACCATGATGCAAAATATTGGAAACAACAAAATGCTCTTCGCCACCTGAGCGACGACATGAGATCTCCAACAATGGTAGGTGCGACCACCAAAGTCTCAGATCAGCCTGCGCATATGCACAGTCTGCTCGAAGCCTTTGCCTGTCACAAAAGAGAAGCTGACTGTAACCATCAAGCATTCCATGGAAACTCGTTTTTTTTATTTTGTTTATATTTTTACCAGATGTAGACCTGGACAAATGATGAAGATTCATAAAACATTATTCAAGGTCGAGATATCCAAGTAAATACTGTTGCCATGGTATCAGTACTTGGGAAAAGGAAAATAGCCAATTTTGTCTGTTTTCAATAGAACACCATTTAGTGTTTCTTAGCTTGAAGGAGGCTACACAGGCTCGTCTGAGTCTACACTTGCTAAAATACCACATTGTTGGAAACCACGTGTCGTGGCTCATATAATGTACTTGACATTAGGCTGCTTTTAGCATTTTGTAAATTCTTTCAGTTTAATTATCTGAAGATTCCACAGGGCATACTTATAAAGTGAGCGATCATTCTAGAAGGGTAAAAACCAATCCAAATGCGCATACATTTCTAGCTTCTCTATAAAAGAATGCCAAGAACTTCTACCTCTGAACTAATTAAAATGAATACATGCATGTATTTTAAGACAATTTATAATCATTTATAAAGTCACTTACTGTTCCAGACTGTTTATACCTCAATTTCTACGCTCCTTTGATACACAAATACAGTCTTCAAACACTACTCACACCAAACACTTCCAATTGACAAAGTTTATATCACTTCTGTTTTAAAGACACGCAATTAATTTAAAAGAGAAACAAAAATAATACAATAATTCAGTGTATGCGCATTGCTTGCGAGAGCCTAACTTCTGTTACCAGATAGTGTAAGCTAAATTTAGAGCACATAAAGTTTATCATAATAGCTATCCCCCGCCATAAATGTACTTAAGCGGCTGGCCTTAAGTTTTATATTTATGTCTGGGTGCATGTCGCGCCAAATGTCAGTTAGGCTATATCCATCAATAATATTGTTAATAACTGTTCTGCAACGTTTGTGTGAGTATATCCTGCCATTTCTTTTATCAAGGTTTTCATTCAATACGGTTTTGAAATCGCCACCTATTATAAATGTTTTTCCGTCCTTTTATTTTAAGTAGTTTTCTAATTGTTCGAAAAAAATACATTCATCATTATTTGGACTATAGATGTTAATAAAATAAATTTCCTTGTCATTTATTATTAATTCTAAGGCTTGCATTCTACCCGGGATTAAATCTGTGTATTTTTGAATTGTGTATGAAACTGTTGGATTTATCAAGATTCCTATACCTTCACTGTTGTTGCTAAGTCCACTCCAGAACGCGTCATTTCCCCATTCCTGTTTCCATGAAGTGTGATTGTTTTCTCCTAAATGAGATTTTTGAAGCATGCAGAGTGTATGATTGCTTCACTTTAGCCATGCGAATATTTGTTCCCGTTTAGATTTACTGCCCAAACCTCTAACATTAAAAGAGCAGCAGGAGAAATTCATTTAATAGTCTTGTAAAAAGCGTACATGTTTCGTATACAAAAAGGCGACAGTGAAGAGTAAATAAGAGGAAGTATATGAGCGTGGTTTCTAGATAACATCTAGCTATTCAAGATGGTGAACAGGTTTGCCATGCATAATGAATTATGAATTAGGTACCCGCATCAATATCGTACCCGTATATATACTGAACAGCAAAAGAAACGCATATTTTGCATATTTGGTATAGTGTATAAATCGGGGTTTAAATACTCATCTAATGATATGTAATTTATCCCTGATGTAAGAAAAATGTGTATAATCAAATGCTGTTTTGCGTTTTTCTTGTATAAATAAACAAAAAATAATAATTAACTGTGTAATGACAAATAAATGGTCTGGAACGAACGCATGAGTCCGTTCAAACATCTTCATATCATTTAGGGTAAAATTTGACAAGGGTTTCTGGTATTAAATGGACATTGTATAATATGCGTTTCTTTTGCTTTCAAGTAAATGTGTAAATGTTTATGCTGGTACTGATATGCTATCGAAACTCATTTATTCGAACTTCGGAGGATCAAAGCTTTTGTTTACTGTTTTTTTGTTGTATCATAATAAGAGATTTGTTTACACTTTTTGTCTAAAAACCAAAAGCAATTTACTTGCCGCTCAAGGAAGCGTCTCACAGGGGCACCCCCTTTAAGCGGCCTGACCCACATAGATGTGATGCGGGGGATCCAGAGTTCGAGTTTCTACACACACACACACACACACACACACACACACACACACACACACACACACACTGGTTGACTTACTGAGAGGTTGTTTTACCCTTTCCCAGGTCTTTTCGAAACGAAAACAAAAGTCGAGGGGTATGGGAAACAACTCTCGCAATACCGGTTTACCGCTGGACATAAATCCTCATATTATAAAACCTTTCGGTCAATGTAAAGGCAGCACCTCATGTATGCGTAACTAGGACCGGTCCACCCCGGACACAGGCAAAAGCCGAAATTGGGGGCGTAATTCCATCCGGAGGTAACTATATTGTATCTTAGGACAGTAATAATTCAACCTTTTAAACATCCGAATAAAACAAAATTCGGAAGTGTCTGTTTTTTGTTTAACATATGTATAGAGTCAAACAGTGTGGGCCCAGATCAGACTGCTCCTACTGGAGCAGCCTGATCCGGATCTACACTTTTGTTAAGAGGCTTCAAAATGTTTCAACAGACGACAAAAAACATACGCCTTTTTAATATGCTCTTTTATGGTTAATACACCTGAGGTCAATGTATATACAGTCAGGATTTTCTGCTGGCGCGGCCCAAACAGCTTAGTTAACTCTTTACCAAATAGATAGAATCCGATTCTCCCTGAGTAGATGGAATAGCCAAACCCCGCCCAGTTATGAATATTAAAGTTACCGCCTCCAAAGCGACCAAAAAGCTCCATCATAAAAGGATGCATCCACATTTGAGCCCGTTAACCATTGGCGTAGCCCCCATTATACAGTATGGTCCGTAATAAAAATGGTAACACTCAAGGGAGCTCGCCAGCGGCCTTATGTGGTAAAAGGTGATCTTACCACTGCTCTTAAAGGAAAGAATTCGCTCCCTCTGGGAGCAAATTCTTTCCTTTAAGAGAAGTATATATTTTGAAAAAGGACGTAGTTGTAGAGAATCACCGCCTAACGCATTAGTCTCCCTTGATGTGCGTAATTTACTTGCTAATTAAACGCCTTTTCAGACAGATAAAGGTATGCTAAACAAGCAAATTCGATGGCGAATGTATATTCCCCGCCGAATTATGAAATTTAGGCAATAACTCCTGTTCTAATGCATCGGAATGAGTATTCGTGTGTATCGCCCGAAATTCATTGATATTTAGGCAATCAGATGGGAATAGCTTCTCTACACAATAGACCATGAGCTGCTAATAGCCCCCCTCCCCATCCTCAGGAATTTTGAACACTATAATTTTCTAAAACAACGTAACCTAAGAAGCAAAATGACTCATGTTGGCCATCTGGCAGTGGGGGCGTTACCGTGTAACAGCCATGTTAACTACGTTACCCTAAAACATCTCAAAATCATATTGTTCAAATATAAAGCTATACATATTTTTATTTATCCAGATGCTGATTGTCTTAAAAACACTTAATTAAATGCCGCAAATAGCCAGTATGCGTTAAAGCAACATGTGCATACTATAATGCAGTTATATACGTTACTTTATATCAAATAAACTACATTTAGCTCTGTGCAATCACTAGACCATGTGCAGCTAAAATACCTCCTAGGAAGAGTTTTGTACACTATGATTTTTTAAAACCACATTATATAAGCCACAAAATTATGCATGTTAGCTTTTTATGGGTTTAGACGTTACCTTGCAATTGCAGAGTTTACTATGTTACCCTGAAATAATAGGAACTCCTTTAGTGTAAATATCAAAATTATTCCTGAGTCTTACAAATCTATATTATCTTGTAATTGAAAGTAAATGACTAGCAGTATAATTTTAACACATTTATGTACCTTTGATTACTGTTACATACGTTACTTTCTTTTGAATACATTAATTTTATGCAAAATAGCATTATATGAATTTAAACTCCTAATGGGCGTAAGTAACTGCCATTTTAGGGCTCAATAATGAGAGAAATAATGAGAAGTGTCTTTTTAACCCAAAATTTAAGTGAAATTAAACACTGACACAAGCAAATTTTGATGTAAAGGAAGAAACTTGAACTCAAAGCACATAGATACTATTTTAATTAAGAGTTTTTTTTATCGAAAATGTAAACATTGCTTATAGAAACTTCTTATTTTAATAATCAAATCATGTATCTTAAATGCTTGAATAATAGCATTTATCTCTGATACTTGTATGTGTTGACTTAATTTAAAACATGAAATGATATATACAAGACATTTTTCATAATGTCTACAGTTCAGTTTAGACAAAACAGACTTTTAAACATGTAGAAGCTCAGTAAGATCTATTGCAAAAAGTGTGAATCAACCAAATACATATGTATCTTATCAGCTATTGATTACAACTGTTATAATAAAAACACCTAAGGAGGAAAGCTAGCTAGCAATTCGTAATATTTGAAGTCATTTCGGGCATGGTTAACATTGAGAAATGAAAAATTTATATAGGAGTTATCCCTAGTCCTTTCAATGAAAACTGAAGTTTTTTTATAATCATAACAATTTCCATCCCAAATGTGGTACCCAACATGCCTGTCCCTATGGTTATAATACCTATGGTAGTAATCAGCATGTCTGGTTTGGCGAAGAAAGAAGATAATAATCTTGGTAACATGCATAACAAGAGTATTTAAGGAGAATATTACACTTATCCTGTTTCTACAAATTTGTGGAGCATTTAAACAGCTACATTAGCTAGGACAGCATTTGTTCAAAATGTTCAATTTAGTCCTATACTTAAAAGAGATAAGTTATTGCTCAGAAAAGATCCCTAGCATTGTTAGTATTGTATTATAGACATGACTAAATAAAAGGACTTCAACAGTTCATTGGAATTTTTTATTTGAATTATTTCTGTAAATAAGACTTAGTTTAACTGAGTCTAATTTTTTTTAATTAAATTTTGGTACTAAGCATGCCACATTGGAACATGATCATTGTTATAAAGTTGTATCTTATTAATCCTTTGGATATTTCAAATCAACCTAAATAGATTATTTCTAGTAACAAAGAATAAATAAATGAGCCAACACATTTTGTTTGGTACCTAAGAACTCATTGCAGTATCAAGAAATGAGGGCTCAGGCTAGCCTTGTAAATGCGCAGACTCTCCAGAGCCTTTGCTGTCTGCATCCACAAAGTATGGATATATAGATGCAGACTCAAGCCAGAATTAATATGGCTAGCTCGACTGCATCAGCTTGAGCAATCAGTGGATCTGATATATTTGCTAATATGTGATAAGTACTGAAATATCACGTGCTGGTCAATTCTTCATTCGAGCACTTTATAAATTACAATAAATGAGATCAACAGTTATTTTTTCATCTAAAGGCAAAACTGTCAAACAAATTTGATATAAGGTTTCAATATTTGGCATACTATATCATACACACATGTAACATAAATGACAATAGAGTATTTTCAGTTTCACTGCTGTCAATATCTGAACTTTATGGTATCCTTCTCAATGTGAAAGAAATATGATTTGTTTTGGAGATGATTGAATTAAAAGACCCATGGTAATTAAAATGCATAGATGCTTACCACCAAAATCATATATTTGTATACTTTGTTAACATTGCATGTAAGCCTATCATCGATAACATTGTTTATACTGAGTAGAATGTTCTCCCAATACTTTTTTGCCAGAACAGTAGACTTTTTGCATATGTCTTGAATCCATACCCTTGTGTGTTTGCAATTCATTCTTATTGTTAATATACATATAACACTTTGCTATGATTTGGTCATGTAACATTCTGTATAGTGGTAATTAGCATCAGCCTTTTTAGCAGTAATTGCTAAAACTACCAATACATGTAAGTAAGATTTCATGCCTGCACTTTTTGCTTTAAATATTTTTCTTTTCCATCCAACATTCTAAAAGAACAATATGACATCTTTTTTTACATTAACTTGAATGTCTAATTTGGTCTGGCCTTATTCTGGCGAATAAAGTCCTTTAAATTTAAATTGGTATCGTAAGTAACAAATGACTTGTTATCTTGGATATGATCATATCATTTGTGATTATTGTCATGTAAACTCCACCATTATCACTTATTTTTCCCATTTCACAGAAATATTAATTCTAAACCATTTACTTATAAAATTTACATTTCTTAAGCAAATGATCGGTAGAACTATGTTGATCTAATCATCAGTTTCATCCATTAAACAATGAAAGCTAAGCTGAAGATAAACTAAAGTCTATTTAAAAGCCAAGAGTAATGTAATGAATCAACATGTAAACGCAAATACAACAATGTCAGAATAAAATTTGATTTGGAGACAGTCTTTTCAAACAGTATATGATTACATACACTTATAATGCATAGTATCTATGTAACATATATCATTTTTGCTCTACCAACTTACAAATACTTGATTCTATCTGGGTTATAATAGCACAAATGCTATGTATGCTACAACCTACCATACAATATTTTGTAAAATTTGTGCAGCAACTAACTGGGTACAGTAAAATATTTTGGTTGTTGTTAAACAAGTGACTAGATTAAACTTAGTGTTCTTCAGATAAGTAATACAAATATCTCAATCCATCAAACATGAACAATTCAGACTTAATTTAGTACTGTCTTTCACAGCATGTTAGACATACATACAAATGTAGTACCTTATGATATATTTTATATGGTAATATATGTTACTTTAACAATTTTGACAGAACATGGGACCTTATCCTTATTCAGCTGGTATTTGAAAGCAAAATTGTCTTGTTAAAGAGGTTTAAAACCTATAACTTTGGCCAAATCGACATTTACTTTTGTTTTTAAAAAAAGTTTTAAAATAAACTATTTCGCAAAAGTAAATATGCTTTGACAATTTGACATAGTCTCTTAATAAGAACTGATGAATTATGTTGTGGACAAACTAGTATCTTTATGTCTATTTAACACAAAAATCAGTTCTGGAATGAAATAAAATACCCCTTGATGTATCATTTAGGGAATTAAGCAATATATAGAAAGCCATAAAGTTTGTAACATACGTTACATATTGCCAAACAAACAAAATACTGAAACTTTACACCAAAAACAATGTTTAATACCCCTTTTACCATTGTTTATCAATATAATGCTCATATACGGTGTTTAAAAGCTTACATATAGGATTACATGCTTTGTTTTTAAATGAAAAGGTTCTTACTGTACATAATGTTTTGTTATGGGTTGTCATATTCAACAGCTTATAACTCCTGAAGTTTTTGTGATAGAAGCAAGCTGTTTGCAGTTTTGAAATAGTCATTTAATTGTCTTTTAGAGATATGTTATTTTAATTTAAAATATTCATGTAGAAGTTTATTAAAAGATACTATATAACAAAATATCAATGATTTTATATGGTGTAGTTGAAATGTAACGAAAATGACACCATAATGGGCCTAAATTACTCTAATAAATATCAGTATCTGCAGGAAGATAACTGTTCTTACATATGACATGACTGTTTAGCCAATTTGAATAGGTTAAGTACCACTTTAATAGCCTTAATTTTATATTTTTGTTTTACAAAAAAATGAGGGGTAACGTATTTAACACGCTGTAGCACCCAAAAGCCCCCCACTTCCAGCTGGATAACATGTTGCAAAAAGCTCGTTAGATGCTATGCTTTAAGGAAAACATAGTCTACAAAGTTCCCCCAGGGGGGGGGGAGCAAATCCCTTAGTAGCTCATGGCCTACAATGACACCCTTAATAATCTTCACATGCATCATCACACCAATGCCATATATAAATTTCACGAAATTCCTTCTATTGCTTGCTAATCAATGGCTGCGGACTGGAAAACACATTGACATTTTGAAAGCCAAAGGGCAATAACTCATATATTGCCCAGGAAATCATGACAAAACTTCGTGTGCATTATAGTATCGTCACATATACTCAGAATAAAATCCATGAAATATATCAATTGCTTACTTAAACCGCGGTTACATTGATCACACCGACAGTCTGTGGAATGTCAGTGATGCGAATCGGCTGATGGTCGACCGACAGTCGGCTGATTTTGTGTGCGATTTAGCTGTTTTTAGGGTCAGGCGGTGGCAAAAAATTATATCTGACCAGTTTTATTTGTTTTCGATCGACCGACTGTCTTTGGGACTTGGCAAACGGTTTGGAGTCGACCTACTGTCTGTCGACTATCGGCCAATCATTGGTCGACGGTCGGCTGACACTCCACCAACTTCTATTTTCTTAAAATGAGTCATTCAAACCTTGCTGACTGTCAACCGATCATCTGGCGACAGTCGGCCGAATGAAGGAAGATAATCTTTATTATCGACTGATAGTCGGCAGTCGCCCGATTTTTGTCCCTTATCAGTCACGTCCCATATTTTCATTGCATTTATGTATAACTTGTTTTGAAGTTTCAACTTTCTCTTAATATTTTCTTCTGTAGGCGAAAAGCGACTAAATACAAAACGGTCAATTTCGCTACTATATGCAAAACATCGAGACTCTTTTGTGAGTTGTGACAGTGCTAGGTCATTAGGACAGTGTCTTTCACGACGGTGGCGATGGGTTTTGAACCTGGCAGCTGTTGTTCACGATTCTGATGTTCTAATTACTGAGCTGTAGCGGTCTATCCGTGATTCTGCTTTTTTTGTCTACCTGTGACTGTGGTGATAACATAATATATCATTAAATAGCCAGTGGGCTGATCGGTTGCTGTCCGTTTTAAGGTGGTGGTTATTTATTGTTTGATTTACAGCTTATTGTGACACCCGATGTTTATTGGGACATGTGTTTAGCTGTCGTTTTGTAGTGCAGTATTTAGATTCATTTCTAGATTTGTCATCATACCGCTGAGGTAGAGAGAGATGGTTGTTATTCTTTATTTCGTATAAATGTTGCGAGGCCGTCAATGTTCTGTGTCTCTTCCATGCGGGTCTGTGATTGCACATGAGCTAGAAGCTCGGTCCTCATACCATACGCTCACGGTGTCATTACATAATCATGGTAATGATACTGAGCTTTGGTTTTGAGTCTATATAGGTGATAAACGGTGCGAACTTCGAGCTTCTGTGGTGATTGTGAAACATCCTGATGCAATGTTCTAAATATAGCATATGGGTTTAAATGGTAAACAATTCTGCAAATCTCCATTACGCTGTCAAACACTGTTAGCAAGACAAGTCTGATCCATTCCATGACGAGACTAAATACATTGCTTGCTGCTGAAAAGCTCTGTCTTTGGTTTAAGTGACTCTGGCATAACAAACACAACTTCGAGAATCGGTGCCATTGTTACAGCTTAAGTTGGACCGAACATATCCTGAGAGACTTTAAAAACGCACCGCTAATATTTTATTAAAATTCAAACCAACACCTTTTTGGTAAGTGTAGCCCGGTTTATCCGGTGCATGTGGATAAAAAGGGATAATATCACATGTCAAATGGGTGCGTGTGCAATGCTTAAAAGATCATAGCCTTAGTTTAGGAAGTCACAAAACGGCATATGTCCTCCACCGGCATGCGCCCGTTACACATCTCATATCAAGTATTTGTTGAATGACGAGTTAAATTTAGTAATAGTGTTATACAAGTATAGAAATTGAAATAAAATAAAAGTGGAGCATTTCTAAAGTACTTTAGTATATATGGTTTTCAAAGGAATGACTCGCATAAGCATTGCGTTCGATCGCCGTCTGATTCTATTCATACTTTGTTAAAAATCAACGTTATTTACAATGAACAACGATCACTCAGACCAGAGAGTGCATTTGGATCTGGTATCTGCTGTTTGCGTTCTCATGGCATTCCTCATTGAGCCTATGGTTTCATGATTCAGATTTTGTGTACATTCATAACAAGTGGGTCATTTTTTTCTGCCACATGGTCTCTGAGCAGGATCCTGGTGAATACTTTGCTACCTAGTGAAACATGTATCACTAACAACTACATGTAATGGTTTGGGGCATAGTGTTTCATAAACAATTTCTAGTTTAATCTTATTTTTCAGCAACCAGTATCATCATTTTCAAGATGTGTTTAGCTCACTTGAGCCGAAGGCACCTGAGCAAAAGGCTCATAGGTGAGCTGATAGTAAACTTATGACTCTGGCTTGTATCGTCCGTCGACCTATTCAAACACATTCTCTGAACGTACTGGACAAGATGAACCCGACTTTAATAGGAGACCTCTTAAGATAGTTGAACGTGTTCGAATTGTTCAGACCACAATACAAACATGGCCGCCACACTCATCTATGTAAAGAAAGATCTTTAAAATATTTTACTTCAGATCCTGAAAGCCTATAATAGTGATCCCAGCTTGACCAGAAAAAACCTAAGACCAAGGCCCAAGCCTCTGTCCAACAGAGCTTGCGACCGCCGCGCGACCTCTATTTGCGGCCTCTGCGACCATTGTAACCACATAACTACTACTGAAATGATCTCTGACTAGTCGCACATAAGTCGCCGAACAGCCTCCGATCAGTCACTGACGAGTCGCACAGTCTCCAATCAGTTCTCCGCCATTCGTCCAAAAATCCGCGATCGTTTTACACTAAGTTGGCGATCAGTAGGCGACTACATGTAGTTCAGTATAATGCTAAGTGACGAATCATCGACCAATCGGCGACTCGTCAGTGACTGATCGGAGACTGGTCAGCAACTAATATGTGACTGGTTGGTTCTACCACCTTTATATAACTAAAGTAATTTTTAAGTTGCCATCATGAAAACACAAGAGATACAATTGCTTTGCTTACAACAAAACAGAGTGCTGCAGTTGTGGTTGGGACCTTTAGCTATGAACTTACACTTTCAGCATCTAATATTTCCGATAGGACAGCTGATAGTCATCATCAGAATCTCGACTCTGAATTCTAGTAATATTTTTTTAACGTTTGAATGTTTGCCAGAAAGACAGCATAGCTTTTGTTTTAGCTGGCACTGCAACCTGTCAGCAACCGGTCGCCGTTTAGCCATAGACCAAGTGCTGAGATTAAAGATCCAAATTATTGGCGACTGATCGGCGATCGATCGGCGACGGTTCGTTGATTTGATTGATAAGCGGCTTCTAGAAAATCTTCGCAACTAGTCGGCGATCAAAATAATTGCGGCTCGTCTTTTGTGCATGCTCAAAATACTTGTGGTGACTCATTATGATTGGTGACCTAGCTGCGACCTTTTTAAAACTTTGCCACGTCCTGTATAACTTCTCTGGGATTGTTCTTTTTGAGGTTGCAGTGTGGTTGCAAGCTCTGTTGGACCGGTGTTTATATATTAAGGATGGCCCGTGAAAAGACTTATTAACAAGTCTGCACTTTTGACGAAAGTATTTTGCTATCAAGTAAAGTTTATACATTTGATATTTTCCAATGTCTGGTTTTACAAATGTATTTTTTGCGATGTGATAGGACCTAAATGTTACCTTACATTGTCTAAAGTGTTCAAGTTAGACTGAACAAATGTATTGTTTTCAAAAAGAAACAAAATTACCAAACCAACTCTGTGTTCACTAAATTTCACCTTACAAACTTTAAGGGTTTGTGTGCAGATAGATGCTCACATTTTGATATTTCTCTTTTACGCAAGTGCCTGTACAATGCACGACTCTATCATAAGACTCGATCCACTATTATTGTTTTAATGATACTTTTGTTTGTTTGTTTGATTTGATTCTTTACGTCCCATCAACAATTTTTCAGTTAAACAGGGACAGGTCTTCCTGGGTTGAACCAGTACTAAGCAAGGATAAATGTGTCTTGCTCAAAGACCACAACGCAGTGACGCCGGTGAGGCTCGAACCCGCGGCCCCTCGGTCTCGAGTCAAGCACTCTACCACTGAGCCACTGCGCACCCATTTATTTTAATGATACTGACTTAATGTAAATGGCACTATGTATAAGCTATCCAAATTTCACGTTATTTATGCTAATAATTCTTAGGCTTATCAAAACCTGCAAAGGGCCAATAAAATCTCGAAGGGCCCATTAATACTTGGTTATATGCATGTATTTGAATGGGACATTCGCCGTTGTCCCATTTATGTGCATACCATTATTTGGACCTGGTTTATCACTGCCGTACTAAGACCGAGCATCCATGAACTCTGACCTCAACTAGTTCTACTATCGTATGCGATAAGAGTCGTCCAAGCATTCTAGATTGTATTTAGCAAACACGCTACCCACAATTTTAGACGCCAGGAAGATCACACTTGCAAGGAAATACAAACCAAAATAAAATTGCAAGTACTCTCTCTCTCTCTCTCTCTCTCTCTCTCTCTCTCTCTCAACATGGATGATTAGCTCTCCTGTATTCCGTGTAAAAAGTTTTGATATCGAAAATATTATATGTATTATATGATTTTATGCACTGCTTAATGTCCTCATTAGCTCCGTACTACTTCCGCTATTGTGATATCGCTTAACGTTTACCTATCCGTATTAGACATTTTTCAGTTGCACCTTACTTTACGATTTGTCCGTCAACGGAGACTTACTTTGGACTTTATTTAAGAGGGGCGATGTCAGCAGTAACTGTAATCTATCTTTTGAGTTTGCTACTAAATATTATATTTTTTGCCATGAGATCTTTTTTTACCTTAACAAACAGTGCATACCCTGATGAAATGCCGCATGATGGCATTTCACCAGTTTGCAAGTGTAAAACATGTACCAAAAAATATATTTCACAATTGAAATGCAGCCAAATATCTTTTTTAAAGTTATTTCTTGTTCCATACATGAATGCATTCACTTGTTGTAACTTGCGAGTAGGTAAATTCGATGTTTCTGCGTCCAATATCGTCAATATTTCATCAAGCTCAGGTTAAGGGACAGTGAAAACGCATAAGGCGTTCTCAACTTTTGCACGCCAATATAGCTGGAACACAGTAATTGAATATCATTCGAATGCAAAGGAGATATGGAGTGGATATGGAATTCAAGCATGAACGTCCGTATCTTGTTTTGATCATTCATGTACCGAATTACTGGCCAATTTGGGTTCCCCCTTGACCCTTAGGAGGACTTGAATTTATGCACTAGTCATTTCTAACTGGAAAACAGCGGGGACTTTGACTTTTGTTAAAACCATGGCAGTTTTCTCCACCGTCTGTCATGTTTTACTTAATACTACCATATTTGACCTTGTATATCAAATGCCACACATTATCCCCAAACTAAGGGGACAATGCAAAAATATAAAACATGGTACATTTGCCCGGCTATACCCCCACCATGTCAGGGGATTAGGTGCATGGTTAAAGCCGACTGGTATATTATACTTATTGGGAGAGAGCTCACTTGCAGCAGAAAGCAGATGCTTGAGATATAAGTATCAGGCGCATTCCTGTGGCATTTTAAAGAGTTCCGACTCCGAATAGTCCCCCTAGATGAAGCCAGGGGTTTGGCCCTTTTGCAGACAATGGTTTTAGAGCATTTCACAGGGCAAAAATGAGCTGTGAAGACACGCAGCATAAACAAAAGGCCAAATATATCTTTTGTACTATTTAAATAAAGCTTCATACTATAAACCATTGATTTAGCGAAGTGGGTAAATGCGTGTGTTCATGGCTGCTTCCATCATGTTTAGAGATTAAAGGTAATGAGGAACATCAATGGCAAAAACACCTTTGCGGTTATTAAATACTAAGTGTGACAAGCAAATGTCACACACACACACGCACACAAGCACCCACGCACTGCAGACCAACCGAGCAAGTGAGGCAGAACATTAACCAGCTCTCTCATTCCCAGTCAGATGACTGCAAAACTAGGAATGGCATACTACACAACAAATCAAAGACCAAACGCATAACACAATGAATAAACAACAACAGAACCATAACCTTAGAACGCATTCTAACACTGTATAGCCAATTCAATGATTTGATAAATCACAGAATGGACTGGCTACGGAATTGCATTGCGTCATTCAGTCGCCAGTTGGTTTTTATGACCTTATCTATCACATACAGCCTTTAAATGTTGACAATAGATGGCGTAACGTCGTTTTTGCAAATGATGTACGTTCAAAAAGCACGCTATCTATCTATCTGTATTTTACCCTCTCATCCATGCATCCGCTCATCCAACCAACTGCCTACCTATCTATTTATGTTGTAGACTGGTTTCAATTTTGTTCTTAGATTCAAACGAGGCAAGGATTTATAGCATTCAGGCTTCTACTGTCAATCTTTAAACAGGATTTTGGCGCAGACATTCAGACACAAATGTTTCAGAATCTACAAAAACATGACGCATACTGGAAAATTACTAATATTTAGTAAAATCAGTTGCAGATCCAGAGGGGGTTCAGGAGGTTCGCTCCAACCACCTCCGACCCCCCTCCCCTTTGCCTTTTTAAATATCCTATGAAAATGAAATAATTTGATTTCAGTGAGACCAAATTATTTCATTTTCATGGGATATTTAAGAAAAATGAGATAAAATCAGAAAAGCGAACCTCATGCCTTTATACATATGAACACCAATTCCAGAAAAGCTGGATCTGCCCCTGTAAATACACAAAAAGTGAATATAGTCTAACTCAGACGATTCTAGTAATTCAAGTATCATTATACTCGTAACAATTTTTTTACTAGTGTCGACTGTCGTCATCTATTGATCAGCCACATTTGCAAACAATTCGGAACAAGATTAGGCCCGACAAAATATCGGGCTACATCCAAATCCAAACTGTTTAGCACTGTCATGGTATTCCCCAAGGATTTTTTGAATGAGTTAATTTAAATAAAAGGAAAGATAAAAGAAACTGCAGACAATGAATAGGCATGCAAAATTACCTTGCATGCATATAGATAATTGTTGGGTCGATTTGAGTGAACTCTATATGATATTGACTGTTCATGGTAGTGATCATAAAAAATCAACATGCATCAAATATCATAAATGACTACAGGAGGGACAGGCAGGCAGGCAGACGGGCTAAATCGCGTATGTGATTAAGCTGCATCCTATAATATCTAGCTTCTTATCTTCAACATACTGAAGGAGTTCACCAATCTATTATGATTATTATTAGTCATTATTTCCCACCTCCTGAAAAATGCTAAAACTGGTTAATTCAATACACGCTTGGGTGAGCACCCCTAGAAATTCAGAAGGATTTAAATACATAAAGACAATATGCATAGCTTTTTACCTCATGGTATTAATTTGGTGAAGTGGGTTGGGGTTTGAACCACAAGTGTTTTAATGACAAGCTTGACTAATCGGTTAAACAGTACTTCATGCACATACCTACGCTAGAAACTGACAAAAACCCTTCTTGTACAAGCAGAACTCAGTTTTGATCGATAAAAAATTCCAAGGAGTGGAGCTCTAACTAAGCTTTGATATAATGTAGCTCAATGCAAGGGTAGAGTGTGTGTCTTCTGGCAAACTATTTGCTACCATGCTGCTGCATCAACCATATTATGAAAAGTTGATTGTTGGCCAACGCCCCACCGCTAAGTCCACATAAAGGGTTGGACCCAGGCCTACAAACTAAAAGTTCGCTTGATATGTTTCACTATCTATTGCACCTGTGCCTGCATACTAAAAAAAGGTAAACAATCATTGCAATCTGATTTAGTTATTGCAAAATTGTTTCATGATCAAATTCCATAACAGTATGGGACCTGGTCAGGGGCATTTCCAGCTCATACTCACTTACTATCCAACGATGTAAACCATGCTTTAAGGTCACCAGTCTTGTGGTTTATGTAAAGAAGGTATAAAGGGTATTCGCTACCTAAAACAGTAATTGAGTATGATCAGGAAATACCACAATCACAAACAGCAGACAAACCCATGGCACCACGAAAAAGGGCCACACAACCATCAAGAAACAATAGGAAGACAAACTCAGCAAAGCAACCAGCTTTTTCTTCCCCATCAAGATGATTGCAAAACTAGAATGTACATAAAGTAATGTACAACAAAACAAAGAACAATTACAGACTCGCACAAAATTTGAGTAACAATAAACAAAAAGTCAACAATAACAGTACAACCAACTGAGAACAGACAGCAGCCTAAGCCACTGGGGGCCTTTAATGCATTTTACTGGAACCAAATCTTCGTTCTAGATTCCGCTGTTGTTGAAGTATAAGAAATGTCCAGCTCGCGTGGAAGCCTTCTACGTATATCAGAATGCTCCATCTGAATTTCTACTTCAATTGGACCAAAATTCCAAACTGAGTCCTCTTGCACGAAAGGTCCAGTCAAGCATCCTAATAAGAGTGTGCAAATGAAAGTGATTCTCCTTTATTTCTGCAGTCAGACTCAATAGATTGAATATAATTTCGGTTTCTAGTGCAGAAGTGGAGGTTGAAATCTTTCTCTCTAACAGAGTCAAACCGTTGCATGAGTTGCAGTCTGTTCTGGATTCATTATGTTTACTTCCATCATAAAATCAGTCCATAGTGCATTTTAATATAATCAGCAGACATAAAAAGCATGCTACATTTTCACGACTACAATACATCAGCACTTTAAAAGAAAATATTAGTTTGCTTAAGATGACTTTATTAAAGCACTTCGTATGATTTCCTAACAAGAAATTAACCGAGTCGCAAGTTACAACTAATAAAGTTGTTAAACGTTTCTGAATTACACTGCTGAGATCGCCCCTCTTAAATAACGTTAGTCTAAGGTGTACTACACCTTACAAATCCTAAGGTCCGCGGTAACTGAAAAATGTCTATTTGTATGCTAATGCCGCGTATCCCGGACATGTCTAATAGAAGTGTTAACTTTTTGGTGCCCTATATTGACGTCAGTCAGAAGGTAAACGGTGTGAACCCAGGTCAGATTGCTTGGAAACAGTCTAAGCCGAGTCCACACCGTTTTAAGAAGAGGCTTTAAAAGAGTTTCAGCAGGCGTCAAAAGCAGAAAAATCACGCTCGGGGGGGGGGGGGGGGGCGGGGTTCATTGGAGAGCGGTCCATTACGGTGTGGAAAACGCTATTTCCACATTAAATGATTTTCTTTGATTGTGTACAATTTTCAATTCGCGTGTGCGTAACTGCGTAATAGGAGCTTGTGTCCGTTATGTAGCCAAAAAGGACGTACTAGTAATAGTTATACCATGGGTTGTCCGCCTGTACGTGGAGATAATCCACGAGCTTTAGCAAGTGGATTATCTTACGTACAGGTGGACAAACATGGTATAACTATTTATGCCACCTACATCAGTGTAGACCTTGCACATCACGATTTATCGTGCTAAAGTTGGTAAGGGTGGTATAATATGGGTTAGACTTATAAAGCCTGATGAGATGGGGTTTTTTTTGCATATACATTTTCGCTCATATTGATCTTTTTCACAAAATATCCATTTTCCTCTCAAATACTTGTTTCTCTTCTGCTATCTCAGATGTTTGAGCCTGCATAAATTAAAATTCTGGACTGGAATACGGCAAGAGATAAGATGTGGAATGGTATCGGTTGGTATGGATTCATAGGTCCTACAACATCGACGACTGATATAAGTCTACTGTAAATCCGGAAATTTTCGTTAGAATTTATTTTCGCGAATAGCGTTAAAAGACACATTTGTGACGCTAAAGATTCGCGACTATGGCATGGTTTACATAATCATTAAACAAATAAGTGATTTCGGTATTTCGCGAGGATTTTATTTTCCCGAAACTTCGCATATGCGAAATTTCGCGAAAATTAAACCCTCGCAAAATTTTCCGAACTTTCAGTATATATGTATTTGTTAAAATGATATTATAACGTTTTCGCGCAGTATTTACACTCCGTTTTGGAGACAGCACACCTGATTGGTATTCCAAAGTTTTTTCTTACATACTATTCACTGAAACGTGCCTTAATTATTGTCATGAATATACGGTCGTGCTCCAATGACCAATGGCTCCACGCATAATTGACTAGGACTTTACAGCCGTGTTTTACAAACCTGAATTTCTCACGAAATAAGCTTTTATCATCCTTTGTTCTAAGTTTCACAAGGCCGTCAGATAAAATAGCTGTCAACATACTAATGTCCTGAACTGTACATTTTCTGAGTCGAACTATGGCCTTGGTCCGTTCAGACACAACAAGGGGTTCGTTTTTTGCTTGATACGTCGGTATAGTCTTCACAGCTTGACTTGGTGTAGTCCGTTTCATGGTTGACTGAGCAGATCAGAACCAACTGTGTATCAAAGCATATTGGAAGATCATAAGAGCAGGTTAGATTTTTTCAATATTCTTTTCACCTGCTTAATGAAAAAGCATAATGATAGAGATAATCATAATTATTATAAGTAATAGTAGTTGTAGTAGTAGTAGTACAGCACTTTAGTTAAGAGTGTGTAACGAAATTTAATTTTCTTATATCTCAACCAAAACCTATAGGCTCGAAGGTTCGTTTTCTCTTGTTTAGAATCAATAACCAATACATATGTGATCACGAAGAATAATTCGGATGAATGTTTGACTTTCATGCATTATGTTAAAGCTGCATAGTCTGTAATTTTTTATCTTTTAATTTTAGAAAAATTGTTTCAATTTAAAAGTACACAGTAAAAATGCTAAAATTCAGGTATATGTTTTACCAATTTCGTAAATCTTTACAAATTATCAGTATCAAAACAACAGCATTTATGTTAAAAGTTAGCTGTCTATAATTATTGGAGGGACGCAAATAATTACCAACAAGGGAAAAAATACCTGTTTTTATAAGATAATTCACTTTTCCATGCAGTTTTCAGCTATAGTGCACAGATTTATTGTGTAAACTTAACTTAATTCTACTTTTACAAATGATTTAAAAAGAAAAGAAAAATTTTCGAAAAATGTTCATAGTTGCAGACTTAGTCTCTTTAAATCCACTAGTTTGGAAAATGTCGTAAGTTTGGAATGAATGGTTGACATTCGTGCATTATGTTAAATCCATTAGTTTGAATAGAAAATATGTATCAAGTTGATAAAATTTGTATTCTCACGCTGAAATATTTGTGTGCGTGGTAACTCTGCATGTCTTTCGTCTGCGGATTTTGATTCCTTGCCTACTGCATGAGTATTTTTCCTGCTTTTTGTCGTCTGCTGATATTTTTCAAAATCAACTTTTTCGAAAAATTCTTTCAGGAATATCATCCGAGTGTCAAACAGTTTGGATCCAGATAAGGTCCGACATTTTGTTGGGCCTGATCTGGGTCCAAACTATTTGCAAATGTTATCAGCAGATGACACTAATAGGCAAAGAGTTGAAGACTATACACTGAACCGAAGTTATAAGTAGCCCACATACAATTTTGCTCCCATTCAAAAAGTTAAAATTGCTCTCACAAAATTAAAATTCTATAAAAATGTCCAAGGCGTTGTCGAGACTCTGCAAATTATGTCATTTCAAAATGACTGGTAGACCTTGCACAGACGAGGTCCGAGTAAAGGTACCATCATTTCAAAAAGTCACACTTTTTAGTGTGATATAAACTAATCATCAGATACGTTATCAATTTATATTTTAATTAGTTTGAAGATGATTATAACAGCTGTGATATAAGATGAAAGGAATCAAAAGTTTTTTTGACAATTGAACACTCCATTTCTCTTCTACGTTAACAGCCAACAACTTAATCAAAGGATTTTTAGCCTAACCGTGCAGTTTGCATACTCACTTTGCATTGCTGTGTACGCTTTATTATCAGCGGCACAGCAGTGCAATTTCCATGGGTTCTTCATTATTTATTTGCGTCACTGTTCTGCGTAAAAAATAAAAGAAATCTTTAACAAATGCCATTTAAAAGACCATTTAAGTTTCACGTTAAAATCGGAAGTGGATACCAAATTAGTAAAGTAAAAATACCGTTAGAAAATGGGCTCATCAAGTTGCATAGTGTTTGTCAAACATATTTACATAAAATAAAACACATACAATGATTTTAGTATGTGCAACTGAAGATTTCCGAAAATTTCAGAAAATTAAGAAAATAATCAATTTTTAAAAATTCATAAAAATCTGTCATAAGCAAAATGTCAAGTGTTTGGTGTGTTTTCAAGTCGACTAGGCAGGTTTGAAATCTCCTGTACTTGAAATCGATAAAAACTGCACTCAAAACGCTTATTTTTTTTCAAAAAGTTGATTTTTGCATTTTTGAACCCAAAAAACGTGAAGTGATAGAAAACTTTTCCAAAACACCATTTAACTTTAGTCCATTACAATGCACATACTTGGATAAAGATCAGACCGGATACTTTGTTGAGCCTAATCGGTATCAAAACTGTTAGCAAATGTTATCGGCAGATGGCAGTAATTTGCAGAAACTGGTTAATATTTATAAACCAGTTTGTCACATGACGTCGCGCGTCTGGGAGTGATATAATGGCATGCATTAAAACCAATAAACCACTACCGTTATTTAATGACGTCCCTTATGACAAAATGCGATTTCAATGAAATTTTAATATCAGGATAATAAACAGAATCTGCCATTCGATTTTCATCCTATGACGTCGAGTCTGTGAGTGATATTAAGCCATGCATAAAATCGATAAACCACTTGTGGTTTACATATTATTAAATTAATAACGTTATATCAATGTTGTCGTAGGCCTACATAACGACAAAACCTTTGCGTTTTCGCGCCAAAAAGGCGTTTTCAAAGTGATTTTAATGGAATCCACCATTCGTGCTTCTGTATTATTGAATGACAAAATACTCGGCAAGCTTTTTTTCTATTGATATTCATTATTTCGCAAAAATAGTGTTACAACACACCTAAGCGAAAATCGTACAGAAAGTGCACTTATAAAAAACATACGCCGTAGAACATTGCAAACCTTGTCACGTCATTTACGACATTCACTGTAATAAACAAGACTTTGTGTAACTTTACACAAAAGAAGTGGTAGCTCAGCTGCCACATTTTTTGCGACTGTGTAAATTTACACTTACTCTTCTATTACTGTCCTGCCAGGGTGAGTGACATTGAAGTCATATTTTGTTTACAAAAATAACATTTACTTGTACACTCCACTTGGGCTAAGGCAAATCGATAGGTCACTTGTGTATTAATTATATCAGCAGGATAGGATCAATGCACACGTGATCTATCGATTATAAGTTCCTGATAACTATGACGTCACTGTCACTCTTGGCTGGCAGGACAGTAAATTAGCTTGAGATTGACATTCATTTCTACATGTTATTATTGTAAGTGTAAGGTATTGTATGGTTTGTGCGTATGTACGGGAAGATAACCCACGAGCTTTAGCGGGTGGATTAATATCCCGTACAAACACACAACCATACAATAACTTCCTTTTGTGAGCTATTTGATGTATACTCAAAGGTGTAATGTGTTTTTCTTTATTCTGTGCTTTTTAAAGCTGCATACTCTGTAACTATGAATATTTTTCGAAATTTTTTATTTTCTTTTTAAATCGTTTGTAAAAGTAGAAATAAGCTATGTTTTCACAATAAACATGTTCAGTACAGCTGAAAACTGCATGGAAAAGTGAATTGTCTTATCAAATAGGTGTGTTTTTCTCTTGTTGGTAATTATTTGCGTCCCTCCAATAATTCTAGACCGTTGAATTTTAACATAAATGCAGTTGTTTTGATAGTGATAACTTGTTAAGATTAACGAAAATGGTAAAATATTTACCTGAATTTGAGTATTTTTACTGTGTTCTTGAAAAATAAAAACATTATTTTTAAAATCAGAAGATCAAAAGTTACAGACTATGCAGCTTTAAAATACCGTTGACAAAAATAACAGTACACCAAAACTAGCATGTCTGCTTCCTGGTTGATAAATATTAGCAATGCATATATAGTCTGCCAAAATTGACCTTAGACTGATTAATTTTCGCCCAAATCTTCGTGATATTCGTGCGTTTTCGTGGAGTACTCCGACCTTGGTCACGCTTTTACAGAGAATATGAAGATAATGTCAATTCGTTAATGCAATTGTTCTGATAGCCTAGTGGTTAGTTGACTACTTACAAATCATGCATACCTGTATCGAAACTTGGAAGGAACCTTTTTTTAAATTGTCAAATTGTTTTCTTTTTAAGTCAATATTGTTCTTTTATTTTACGTCATCTTGTTATGAGCTTTACATCTTTCATATATATGTATTTAGCCGCTTTTGTATGAATTATTCCCCAGGTTTCCCACTCCTACCATGTCAGCTGATAAAATTTGCAAATAGTTTGGACCCAGTTCAGTACCAACAGAACGTCGGTTCTGATCTGGATACAGACGATTCGACACTCTGATAGTGTTCCTGTAAGAATTTTCGAAAAAGTTAAATGTCAGCAGATGATAACTGAAGTCTCAAAAAGCATTCAGCGTGCAAAGAGTTAATCACATGTAGGCTTATTTAAATTATTCACCGTGCTGTTTTTGTTACATAAACGTATGCCGAATTCAAATAAATATATCCAATGGTAGTAGTAATGGATGGCACTATGGGGCATTTTTTAAGCCTGAAAAGAACTTAGAATTTTTCAGGCTAAAAAATGCCCCATAGATGCCTATCCTGGTAAGCTTGAGTGACTAGCTGTGAATAACTTAGTTTATTTTTAGGGTTGTTCTGGCTTGGTTTATGATTGTGATAGTTTACTGGGTTGTTGAGAATAACTTAGTTTATTTTGCGCAAAAGCGCAGGCTGATCTGTGATTGTGATAGTTTTCTGGGCTATTGAAAAATAACTTAGTTTATTTGCGTGAAGATCGATCTGATTGTGACAAATTCCTACCTGGTAGGCATATTGTGGTCATCTTTTTATAAAGACTAACTTTACTTGCATCACAAACAACAGGGTTCCTAATTTGCATATCGTACATCTAGTACGTTGCAATAGCGAATTATATTTTACGTAAGGAATTTTGGGTTCATGAAGTTCTGCGTATCTTATAGTCTCTTTAGAAAAATAACTTAGATATTCAAGGCTAATTTCTGTAGCTAAGAAATATTACATTTAGCACAATTTTTCGCTTTTCGCGACTTTCAATGATAAGTTACGTCATATAGATTATACATGACGTCATTGAAAAGCAAGTAGTATCTTCAAAAAGCGACAACAAGTTCAACTTTTTGAACCAATAGATAACTTGGTCATTTTAAGAGGAAAGGTATTCAGATATGATGGGCCTTTTTATTATTATTTTAGCTTTACATTTTGGTCAGACTCTTAGCTTGATTTTAACTTAGTACTTTTAATAGTTAATTAGGGTAATTATATGCCAAAAGTTAAGTTGTATAGAATGTCGCTTGAGGTTGAATCTCAAGACCTCAACTCCTAGATGTATTACTCTGTAGAATCAGCTAGGGCTTTGAAAATTACTGAGTCATTTTTTATCTAGAGTAGGTGTGTACTTAGCAATGATAAGTCTGCTTGAATGTTTCTAAGGATTATACTTTTTCAGGTTCTTGCATGGTGTCGTATTTGATAGCTAGTATCAATCTTTTGATTAAGTTAGAACTTCTGTTGATACGTTAGATAATCATCATTGGCATGTAATAGTATTGAGGTTTAATGATAAGATGTTGATGAAAGTGTCCATGTCGCTTGAGATGTGGATGCAATGTGGACCTTCACACGTAAAATGTGGATGCAATGTGGATCCACCACATCTCCACATTTTGAAGGTGGATGTAATGTGGAGCAATGTGGATGTATTGTGGAGCAATGTGGATTTCCACATTTCAAATGTGAATAAATGCAGATATATTGTGGGTCAGCATAATGGAAATTTACGTTAATTCTTGGATAAATTCGAAATTAATGTGGACCGACACACTAAATATGTAGATAATGTGGATCCACCACATCTCCACATTTCCACAATGTGGAGTTTCCACACCTACACATTCGACAATTTGACTTATACCCTCTCTCAATTTCAGGTAAACTTCAGCGCTGAGCTGAAAAAACTATGATTGTGATAGTTTTCTGGTCGTATCCACTAGTTGGTCTATGATAGTTTCCTGGTCCTGCTGTGGTAAGATATAAAATAACTTAGTCAAATTCAACTTTGAAAATAACTTAGTCATTTTAGATGGAAATAGGGTGTCATATATGTGTGTGTAATAGTCAAGGCTACTAAGTTCTATGCGTCTTAAGAGTCTCTTGGTCAATGTTGATGAAACTATGATTGTGATAGTTTTCTGGTCGTATCCACTAGTTGGTCTATGATAGTTTCCTGGTCCTGCTGTGGTAATATATAAAATAACTTAGTCAAATTTAACTTTGAAAATAACTTAGTCATTTTAGATGGGTATAGAGTGTCATATATGTGTGTGTAATAGTCAAGGCTACTAAGTTCTATGCGTCTTAAGAGTCTCTTGGTCAATCAAGACCTCAACTCCTAGAGGCATCATGACTTTGATGAGGATGACGCTTTGAAATATGCTATTAAAAACGAAGATACCTCTTGGATGGGAAAATTGAAGAATTTGACGTAAATTTCCATTATGCTGACCCACACTATAACTGCATTTATTCACATTTGAAATGTGGAAATCCACATTGCTCCACAATACATCCACACTGCTCCACATTACATCCACCTTCAAAATGTGGAGATGTGGTGGATCCACATTGCATCCACATTTTACGTGTGAAGGTCCACATTGCATCCACATCTCAAGCGACATGGACACTTTCATCAACATCTTATCATTAAACCCCAATACTATTACATGCAAATGATGATTATCTAACGTATCAACAGAAGCTCTAACTTTATCAAAAGATTGATACTAGCTATCAAATACGACACCATGCAAGAACCTGAAAAAGTATAATCCTTAGAAACATTCAAGCAGACTTATCATTGCTAAGTACACACCTACTCTAGATAAAAAATGACTCAGTCATTTTCAAAGTCCTAGCTGATTCTACAGAGTAATACATCTAGGAGTTGAGGTCTTGAGATACAACCTCAAGCGACATTCTATACAACTTATTTTTAACATATAATTACCCTAATCAACTATTAAAAATACTAAGTTAAAATCAAGCTAAGAGTCTGACCAAAATGTAAAGCTAAAATAATAATAAAAAGGCCCATCATATCTGAATACCTTTCCTCTTAAAATGACCAAGTTATCTATTGTTTCGAAAAGTTATACTTGTTGTCGCTTTTAGAAGATACTTCTTGCTTTTCAATGACGTCATGTATAATCTATATGACGTAACTTATCATTGAAAGTCGCGAAAAGCGAAAAATTGTGCTAAATGTAATATTTCTTAGCTACAGAAATTAGCCTTGAATATCTAAGTTATTTTTCTAAAGAGACTATAAGATACGGAGAACTTCATGAACCCAAAATTCCTTACGTAAAATATAATTCGCTATTCCAACGTACTAGATGTACGATATGCAAATTAGGAACCCTGTTGTTTGTGATGCAAGTAAAGTTAGTCTTTATAAAAAGATGACCACAATATGCCTACCAGGTAGGAATTTGTCACAATCAGATCGATCTTCACGCAAATAAACTAAGTTATTTTTCAATAGCCCAGAAAACTATCACAATCACAGATCAGCCTGCGCTTTTGCGCAAAATAAACTTAGTTATTCTCAACAACCCAGTAAACTATCACAATCATAAACCAAGCCAGAACAACCCTAAAAATAAACTAAGTTATTCACAGCTAGTCACTCAAGCTTACCAGGATAGGCATCTATGGGGCATTTTTTAGCCTGAAAAATTCTCAGTTCTTTTCAGGCTTAAAAAATGCCCCATAGTGCCAGCCATTACTACTAATGGTGCACAAATTCAAGAATAAAGACGAAGAAACTAGCAAATCGAAAAAGAAAATTTAAAAAAATATATATACTTAAATGCTACTGGACTCGAACCCCACATCTTTTGAGTGCTAAAATGCTCACTATCCACTAGGCTATCAGGGAATTGTGATTATTTTCATTCAGATTAGTAATTGTACAACAATCTAAAGCGCACTTTTTTTAAGAAGATTCACGAAGACTGAGTGAATGTCATTGAATATTCATATGTCTCGGGTCAATTTTGACAAACAATAACATGTGAATTGACAGTAGTAAATAATAAAGAACAATAAAAGCTCGACAATTCGAATTCGGATATCTGGAAGCTCCCGTTTTTTAATACAATTGGGACACATTGAATTCAGAGAACATGGAGTATTTATGACTTTTGTAAATATTGCCCATCAAAACACATGCTCTGGGTGCTTAAAAGAAAAACCTCCGAACGTTAATTAATAGCATATAGGACATATGATCAAAACACATGCGCGGATCCAGAAAGCTTTTTCAGAGGGGGCCAACTTTATACGCTTTTTTTTCTTTTTTTAGTTGATTAGGGGAGAAAGGATCCAACTATCACTATAAACGGGCCATCATCGTCCAGCCAGCGAAACAGCATTTCGCTGGTGGGCCGATGGTGGCCAAACATTGAATGCTGGCTTGGTAGCTGCGATTTTTCAGGGGATCCGGACCTGTATTGCTGGAAAACCCTATATTTTGTGATTTTTCAGGGGGGTCCGGACCCCTTGTCCCCCTCTGGATCCGCACATGAAATACGTACGTTTTAAGCACCCAGAACTTATGTTTTGATTGGAAATATCATTTTGAAATAAACCTTATATTAATGTTGTTGGAGTGCTGCATGGTCCTAGTCTATTAAAATGTTTCAGGACTTTAATTAAGAGTGCGTAACGAAAATTTAACTTTCTTATTTTTCAACCAAAACATATGTTGAGGGTACTCAAAAGAACCGTCTCAATGAGACATATGTTAAAATTGATGGGTAAGAAAATATAACAATTTTACGCTGAAATGTTTTATTTATCTTATCCTGTGGTGTTAAATCAATTAACTTGTACGATCTTGCTTTCAGACAGCTAATAGAGGGGAAATGAATACGTTGACGTGGCTAAAGTTGACGCTGGCACTGACGTGCTTTGCTGGTGCGACGGTGCTACACAATCAGGCAACCAGGACACTCCCTTCCTTTAGTACTATATATAATGTACCTCCAGACCCTTTTCAAGGTAAGCGAGTTTTTTTCGTAAAATGTGATTATTTTCTTGGCCATCAGATAGAGCGTGTGTTGTGTGTTCAAAAGAGCCGAATCATCGAGTCGGTTCTTTTGAGCACATATGTACCTACAACATACACTGAAACGAAGTTCTGATTGGCCACTTTCAATTTAATTATTTGTTCCTCATTTAAAAAGGGATTATGGAGACTAGGAAATCAGAAGTTGTTTATAAGATATAATGTGCATTTCTTTTCGTCCATGTTTGTAATTTTCAAATGATGCATATCAATCACATGTATGCAATACACTTGCATTAAACATCTCGACATTACATGTGAATCATTAATAATATATTAATATTCCAGAAAAAATGCCTCAACTTAATATTGAAAGGCAAACACCATTATGAATTTGCATCATCAGACAATCTAATTACATGTAATATCTATATCAATGCTTGAAACATATACTGAATATATAAAAGACATCACGTATCGTAAGTACAAGAATCTCAAATACAAGACATCTGATTGTAACTTAAATAGCTAGGTGGCTAAGAGCCAAATTTTGGCCTGATTGTGCTATTCCGGATACAAGCGTGAAATTTGGCACAGTTGTAGACCATGACTGACTAAGCAGAATAGGATATATAACCACATTGGGAAATGCCTACTGTGCATGCGCAAAGCATTTTCTGATTTTTGGCTGTTATTATAAAGCTTTCATACAGTTTGACTTTAAAGAAGGGGTCATGTTGGCTGTAGAATAATAAAATGTGGCAGAACTGATGTTAATTGTTAGTCCTCTTTATTCTTTAATTGCTGCGCATGCGCATAAAATTTAAATTTTGTACAAAGATGGTTTTCAGTTTCTCTTTTATTGTAAACTATGCAAAAACCCTATGCCCCTATCAAAGGACCAAAGCATGTCTTTAATACATGATATAGGGACCTACAGACCTGTTTAGATGCACATGTGCAGTGGTTTACTTTTAACTGGATGTTTTATTTACAAGTATAAGCTTTCACAAAAAGCTCTGTCTACGCTAAACATGTATAAAATTGTTATTAGACTTAAAAGTCAAGTTTTAAGAAAAGAGGATAGTAGGCTTGTGGCAGACAGACAGACATGTAATCATTTATTTTGCTCAATCTCAAAGCCCTTAGAACACTGGACAAACGCGCTCACCACCTGAGCTACCAGGGTGGTCCAAAGTCACCACCACATATTTTCTTTGTATTGACCAATTTGGATTGTTTTGACTTGGGGACGTCTCTGAAAAAGTTATGTTTTAAGCCAAGGCAGTGACGTAGCTTATATAGGTCACTGGCCAAAGGCAATATACATTTTTGATAGACAAACAGACAGACAGACAAACAGGTAGGCAGACATATATATTCTGCAGTGCTTGAGCTCACAGACCTCATATCACTGTCTGTCGATGGACTGTCTCTAAACTGTCAGTGAACTTTATATGTATATTTCAAGTGTCTCACTTCCTGTAAACGAACCATACCAAACATTAGTTAGTCTTAGTCTACGCCAGTCCATATTATGTGGGTATGATAACGTTATATTTTTTTAGGGGGGCTGCTTGGTATGCCTCATAGTTTTGGTTGTAAAGGTACTGATGACTGGCTTTGAGGCATTTGGTCCTCCTGTAAAAGATTTCGCACTTGGACTCAGTGTTGTCATTTTGGATGGAGCCTCCGTTGTTCAGATATTTAAAGGTGTAGGATCTAGCACTGTTCAGTGAGCAGTATACAAACGATTTTTTTAAAAACTACGTAATATCCACTTTTTGTGCAGTTGATCCAGTGGATTTAGTGTACAGCACATGCTAGGCGGACAGTTTAAAGTAAGTAAGGGTGCAAAGATCAGGAATCGATACAATCAAGTACCACACCTGACCCAGGATACCAAGGGAAAGTGACAAAATCATAGTTAGACACCACAACGAGCACCAACAAGGGAAAAACGAGGAGACGACACCCACCGGCGTGTCTGTCCATCAAATAACTGTCGTACCGAAAAACTGGGCAGATTTCTTGTGAGAAGATGACAATAAACTATTGCATTATCTTTCAAACTGCTGTGTTTCCTGGACATAAGATATGCCAACTAAGAACCAATAACCACAGATCGAGATCAGGTGTTGCACGGGGAGAGTGCGACTATATTCTAGAGAGAACCCTGCCCTTTAGGGGAGAGAAAGCTCGGTCTAAATGTGTCCAGCTTGTGATATGCCTTCATTTGCGCCTTGTTTGCATAAGGAGGCAGATACAAGAATATTTGCTCGTGCTACAGAAGCAGCTAAAAGGCATAGTAAGAAAATAAGCAGTTGTGCTGTTGATACTGATGTAGTAGATCTGGTCATACCTGTGGTGCAACAGTTGTGAGTGGATGAACTGCGGGGTTGGCAAAACTCACCGGCTATCCTTGGTGTGAAATCAAATTGTCTTGCTTTTTTCATTCACTCAAAGGTTGCAATAAAACACCCTTTCTCCTTGGTCGTGGAAAACGGTGGGTAAGCTTTCCAGCTGTAACTGGGTACTTTGTAAAAATGAACTCTCTCCCTGAAAAGCCACCCACACATTATCTCCACACCATTGAACAATTCATCACAGTACTGTATGGTAGAACACGCAAGCACCTGCATGAACGTAGACATGGCTAGAGAACATTTGTTTGCCAAAAAGGTTTGATCGATGAAATGACAGCCCTTACGAGAGGTGGCTTTGTACCAGCACATTTTAAAGGCAGCATATCAAGGCTCATGTGTTAGGGTCAGTACTAGAACAGGGGAAATGAATAACAAGTCCAGCAAACTGTGATAGATAGAACTAGACACTGAAATGTACAGTCCACTGTGGATAACCATATCACAAGCATCAATATATTCTCTTGATCTTGTGAAATATGGCTGTCTTCAAGGTTGCAGAAGTAGAAAATACAGCTCTCCAATGTCTGTGGTGGCAACTTTGAACACTGCGTTTCTGTCAATTGATGATTGTTTTTAAAATTCGTAATGTTAAATAACTGAAAATCCTTTTAGAAGGCTGTGTCTTATCAGCTTACATACAGAATATGGCACATATTGCCAGCTCTCTTGGTTAAATGTCACTTTGAAAATGTATACGTTTGTATTATAAGATCAACGTGATCTTGTCATCTTGGCCAAAGTGTCAGGTAACCAAAAATAAACGCATAACAATGCATGGACATTAGTCCAAAAGACAGTCAAATACTCTTCAGTAAACTCCAGAACATGAGTTACATGAGTCGAAGTTACATTACGGTATGTAGTCATTCAAGAACATAATGGATAAACCATGCATGTCCCAAGCATAACAAGAGAAATTCATTCATGTCAAGTTTTGTCATTATTTACTTTTGAAGATAGTCTGTGCTTATTATTGTCACTTATATATCCAGCTGTGTAATTTATGTGAGATACAGCACCAGTGTTATGCCAAAAATGTGATGTTTTCCCTGATAAAAGCATGGAAGGCATTTTGATTATGTACTGGAATATATGCTTACTTTAGTTAGTTTCGATAAAATGCAAAATATTAGTACTTTAATGGGCAAAAGTTCGAAATCTGAGGGCAGGTCATTTTGAAAGTTATTTAAGTAAAACAGGTTTAAACCCTCCAGTAAAATACTTTTACTGACCATTCCAAGGCAGTACTTCTTAGGTGGATCATTTGTAATATTTCTGTATTGTGTTTGTCATGCTTTCTTGTCTGCTCATTGCTGCCTTGTGGTCACCTGCTGGGAAAGGGCTGACCTCTTGGCTCTCGTTTGTGGTATTAAATTGGGTGGATGTTACTTTCCCATTTGGTATCCTGGGTCAGATGTGGTACTTGATTGTATCTATTCCTGATCTTTGCCCCCTTTCTTACTTTCATACTGTACGCATAGTACTACGTATATTGGCTGTTCTGTTCCAGTGACCGGTTCATAGATTGCATACAAACTGATTATATTTAGACCCTCGACTACTAGTACAATGCCCTTGACTACTCAAATTGTGCGTACAGCTACAAAAAATAAACAGAATTATGTAAAACATTTAAATCATTCACTTATTTGTATTCTCCATTATATGATGCCATCAAATAATAACTAATGGCTAAAATAGTTTCTCATTAATCTGTGAACACATTTCGTACACATAAAAAATCTATCCAGAAATTGGCAGGTACCTAGCTAGCTTAAGATTTTAAAGGCTCCAGTTGTCCCAGAATGGACTACAATACCTAAGTGATAATTGCTACTGAAAACATCATCATGAAAATTAATAGCTGTAAAGAACTAGCTCATAGAATGGATCACACTAAACCAAAGTAATATAGTTTGTGCCCTCATCGACTGCAACCGACCCACAATGACTGCACTGTTCTAGTACAGTGGCTCCTTAGCGTGAATGAATGCGCAGCAAAAATTATAGGATAAATGATTGTGCAGAAACACATTTATTTTCCAGTCAAAAGATATAAGTATTCCATTTATTCAATGGTTTCTACCGTTTTGACATCATTAAACGAGATAACCGGAAGTATTAATTAGTTAGCGCATGCGTAATTCCAAAGACTATTTTAAAATCTTTTAGGACATCTAAAGATATAGTGGGTCGATTTTTTACAATGTTAAACGCAAATATTGGTCTGTGTAGTCAAGTGAGACCAAATTTTCTATAACAGAAGTGAATTTTGCCTTGCGCATGCGCAGAGGAAATTTGCTGAAGTGGTTCTATATCTAAAAATCATCAGCTCACCAACCTTAACAAGTGTGGAAAGTTTCATGCTTGTATCCGGAATAGCACAATCTTAGCTCTTAGCCGCCTAGCTAAAGCACTTTGATATCTCCCAAAGGACTGTAACATATTCCTAAATGTTCCATGGCTTGAACCACATAAGAATATGCAACAGACCACCAGAGAAGTACCAGAACTTTCAATGTTATGAAACAGAAAGCAAGAGGCGGGTGGGAGGGCAAATATTTACTTCAGAAACATAGACTTTTGCTGTTTTTCTTTGTCAAACTCTATACGAACTGTGCGCGCCCCAATTTAAATCCGATATATATACAGACTCGTTATCCAATGGGAATAAAGCTCTGATTTTACGTCACATTATTTATCATTATTATTTCAACGAAAAATATATTTTCAAGTACCTTGCTGAAGGTTAGGGGCAAGAATCGTCCTAAAATTAAATATTTTTCAATAAAAATATACCAATTATTTGTTCCTCATTTAAAAATGGATAATGAAGACTAGGAAATCAGAAGTTGTTTATAAGATATAATGTGCATTTCTTTTCGTCCATGTTTGTAATTTTCAAATGATGCATATCAATCACATGTATGCAATACACTCGCATTAAACATCTCATGTGAATCATTAATAATATATTAATATTCCAGATAAAATGCCATCCCACCGGCCAATATAATAAGGCAAAGCAGAGAAAAATAATGAAAAACCAAAACTTATAATCAAAATTAAAAAACATGCAAAAAAAAACATTTTTTTTTGCAAAACCTAAATGGTATATGAAAAAAAGAGCCACACTCACGCACTGCAAACCAATGCCGCTTTAAATTGATACAAACTTTAAAGTGGTGACAATTTAAACTCATAATGAAATCATATAACCTTCAGCTTAAACAAACAAGGTTAACTAAAAAACCAAAATGCTTGTATAATATTTAAGGAGGGTCTGGTAAGCAGATGCAAAAAAAAAGACATACATGCCAAGACTATCTCAATGAACATATTGACTTTCGTCAGTGTTGGTAAGGGCGACATGAATATAAAATAAGTAATGTTTATCATCGACCTTTAACTTCGAAACATAGCAATTTCGCAGGGCTGACTTACAAAATATGAAAGTACAATCCAAGCCATTTGGCTAAATCCCATACATTTGTATGTTTCAAAATAATCAATCAAAGTTCGTGGCATGTATGGCATGTATAATCCAAGACATTTGATCAATTCTCATACCATTTTTCTGTTTCAGTGTAATGTGTCAAAATAATTCATCTTAAGTTCATGGCATATATGGCAAGTACAAATTAAGGCATCTGATCAAATCTCATACCATTTATATGTTTCAAAATAATCAAAGATCATGGCATGTACAATCCAAGACATTTGATCAAATCTCATATCATTATATGTTTCAAAATAATCAATCAAAAATCATGGCATGTATGGCATGTACAATCCAAAACACTTGGTCAATTTTCATGCCATTTATATGTTTCAAAGTTGATTGTATCTAAATAATCAATCTAAATTCATGTCATGTATGGCAAGCACAACCCAAGACACTTGATCAAATCTCATACCACTTGAATATTTCAAAATTATCAATCAAAGCTTATGGCATGTATGAAAAGAACAAATAACACACAAAGCAACAAAAAGAAAAATATACAGAAAAGCAACAGAAAAGCAAAAAAAAAGAAATAAACAGACAAAGCAACACATCTCAACAATTACACATATCTTACCCCAAAATTCTTCAAATATTTGTCAAAATTTACACCTTCCTACAAAATTACAAAGTTCTTTAAATGCTGGAAATAGATCCAGATGTATATTAGAACATTCCTACATTAAATTTTCTAACATATATCTTAGCATCTGAATTGCCTCAAATAATTTACGTTGTAGAAATAATACGCAAAAGAAAGCGTTTTAGAGTGTTAGTCCCCTCTGTGTTCAAATGTAAGCCAAGGTCTCTTTCTGCAAAGAGGCCAAGTATTATAGATCCAGCATGCATGAAAGGCGTGTAGGTACAAACAAATTTGAATTTCATTGATTTACTCATAAGCACTCTCAAATGCTTGTGAACATCCCTGATAACTGGATCAGTAATTGTATGATCTATTGGCCTAGGGAGTATTCCAGATATTATAATTTGAATAGAATGTTTCTTTTTTCCGACAAATACCCACTAAATTGCCAAAATCTGATATTATTTCTTTAAATGAGTGTCTATCTCCAATGTCATTGGTCCCAGCATGAATAATAACATAATCATATGGCTCCAAATTAGCCTAATTATTGTCTATTTTAGCAGAGATCTGTGAAATAGTCCGCCCAGAGAAGATTTGCAAGGTAACTCCATGAAGACCTGACAGATGCTTGGCTATAGAATCACCAATGATTGTAACTTTCAAATATTCTGCAAAAAGGGGAAAAAAAGAATTTTCTCTTTCATATTGACCAATTGCTTATTTTACTTGTTAAACTAATAAATACATTGAAATTCCAGAGAAAGAAAGTATCAATAGTGCTAACAGACTATTGCAATACAATCCCCGTGCAAAGTGCCTGGAGTTCTCTGAAAAGACAAACAATTTATTAGAATGACAATAAAGTGATTATATATGTAAAACTCTATACAAAAACAAAGTAAAGCAACACATAATTTGCGAACCCTCCATAATGAACAAAAATGTTCTGATCCGTAAAAAACAAAAACCCTATATGTATTGGTAACCTCTGTATAGAGCTGTCTAAAGGACAACAGAAAAATTTTGTACATCATGATAAAGCTCAGTGCATATTTACAGTTAAACCTCTGATTTACAATCTAAAATGAATACTAGCTGATGTATTCCTAAGCTCAAGATCTCTAGTGTCGACCAGGACTAATACATTGAACTACCTATTAAGTATGCATTAATATCTGCTGTTTCATCTTCTCAGCAACACCAATTTTTGTCTTCCAAACTAAAGTCAAGATACTTTTTATAAGCATCTGATCTCCAGTCACCATGCAGCTGAATCAACTCAGATGGAACATCAGATTTGAAACAAAAAGAGCAGCCACCCCGTCTAAAGCTATGTGATGAGAATTAATCAGGATTAAGCCCTATTTTGTGAATCAAAAACTTGAGTTTGGCTTGAAAATCCCTATAAAATATACATTTTTTGTTTGATAGCAAAAACAGAGAATTCAGTTTTACACTAGTTTCAAATTTGCACATATTATGATATGCTGTCACAGGGCATAATACTGACCCAGGGATGCTGATTTTGTTTTTGTTTGTTTGGTGCTTAATGACGCATCAACCCTTGTGGGTCATTAGCGTCAGACGGTATTAAACTAAACATGATGTGGATGGAAAAAGTAAAAATTTAAGGGATAAAAATAAAATGAATGTTGATAATGAGTTTGTATAGTGATAACAAGTTGCAATACGATTGTTAACAGGAGAGACCACGCACAATATCTGACAGTTTCAAAGAGCTATTCAGATAACTGTATATGTTCTCCAGCCGAACAAGATACAACATTAAAGAATCTATATTATGATCTGATACAAATGTAAAACAAAACATGATTTTAAAAATAGCAATTAGATTTTGTTAAAAAGATTTATTTGTCTTAAAAATGACATAATACTATCAATATGCATATCTTGTAATAACTGTTTCATGTTATCAACATAGAAGCAAATATTTCTTACTTGTGCAAAGTCGCCACATTCATAAAGGAAGTGACGTACAGTAAATGGTGCGTCACAACCAACACATTGTGGCTGCTCTTCACCCTGTAGTAAGTATGAATGAGTGACTCTTGTATGACCTATACGGAGTCGAGCTAAAATGACTTCTTCTTTTTTAATGTTTCGAACAACTGATTGATGTTCACCAATAGTTGGTTTGATGTCAAGAAGTTTATTTCCAATGCTGTTATTTCATGAAGTTTGTCATTCTTCTAAGATATATTTATTGATAGATGGCTTAAAATTGGAAAATGGAATCTTGAAAGAAGTTGGTTCTAATGAAGCGATGTTTTTGCTTGCTTATCTACCATCTCATTCCCTTGGATACCTATATGACTAGGAATCCAACAGTGAACTATTTCTTTATAAGCTAAAAGCTCATGATATTTTTCTAAAAGTTTCTGAATCTGTGGATTCTTTGAACTGGTATGGTTTATTGCTTTCAATACAGAGAGCGAGTCAGAAAATATAATAAATTTATTGTTAGCAACACAAGTGCTAATGAAATCTAAAGCTAGATCAATTGCTTTGGCTTCAGCAGTGAAAATTGATGAATCGTCAGGTATACGTTGCATATTACTATGGTTGTCTGATATAACAGCACAACCAACCTTTGAGTCTTCCTTTGACCCATGAGTATAAATTTGTTGGTAATTCTTATAACGACTTTTCATTTTCTGAAATCATCTTTTAATATGTGTGGATTTGATTCAGATTTTTTACTAGAATGTAAATCAAAAAGTATTTCAGGTGGTTTCATACACCAAGCTGGAATATTTGGTGTAAAATGTTTTTTCAAAATTTTGTGGTTTTATATTGGCAGATTCTAAGAGTGGTGAAATTCTGATGCCAAATGATTTAATAGATTTAGGTTTTTGTTCATATAAATCAACATAATTTGGAGGGAATGTAACTTCATGAGCAGGATTTGATGGGTTAGCAGCAAGTCTTGTAGCATATTGCAAAGAGAGTTTCTCTCATGAGTATAATGATGGTTCATCTGCTTCCACATAGAGACTAGCAACAGGAGAAGTTCTAAAAGCTCCTAAAACTAACCTAAGTCCTTGGTTATGTATAGGATCAAGCATTTGAAGATATGATTTTCGTGCAGAGCCATATATAATATAGCCATAGTCTAATTTTGACCAGACTAGTGACCGATAAAGTTTGAGAAGTGTAGTTCGGTCTGCACCCCAAGAAGTTTTGGAGAGCACTTTTAAAAGGATTCAATGCTTTTAAACATTTAGCTTTCAAATATTTAATATGGGGTTCTAAAACTGAGTTTTCTATCAAATAAAATGCCAAGGAATTTAGATTCCTCAACAACTGGAATAGGTGATCCATATAAATGTAAAACCGGATCATCATGTTGCTTGCGCAACTGACAGAAATGTACACACTGTGTTTTTGATTTGGAAATCTTAAAGCCATTGCTTGTTGCCCAATTTTCAATCTTATTCAAATTTTGTTGTAGTTGACGTTCAATCGTGGCCATGCTTTTTGAGCGATAACAGATACAGAAGTCGTCAACGTATAATGAGCAATCAGTTAGATTACCTAAACATTTCACAATATCATTAATTTTGATACTAAAAAATGTTGTAGACAGAACACCCCCTTGAGGTACACCCTGCTCCTGGTCATAATAGTCAGACAGAGAGGAGCCAACTCGGACTTGCATGGCGCGGTCTGCGAGGAAGTTTTCAATGAATGTAGGAAGTCTACCTCTTAATCCAAGTTTGTGGATATCTTTTAAAATGCCGTATTTCCATGTGGTATCATAAGCTTTTTCCAAATCAAAACAACACAGTGACTACATGTTCCTTTTTAATAAAGGCATCACGTATGAAAGGTTCCAATCTAACTAAATTATCAGTTGTACTACGGTCAGATCTGAAACCAGACTGGAACCAGGATATATGATTATTGGATTCTAAAAACCAAGTAAGTCTTTTATTTGTCATTCTTTCAAGTGTTTTACATAGACAACTTGTTAAAGCTATAGGTCTATAATTATTTGGTTCTGCAGGATCTTTACCAGGTTTGGGAATAGGAATAATTGTTGCATATTGCCAATCATCTGGAAATTTACTAGTAGTCCAAATGTTATTAAATATATTCAAAAGAGTTTCAAGAGAAGTATCTGGGAGATGTTTAAGCATTTGATAGTGGATCTCATCAGGGCCCGTGGCTGAGTCATGTGATAGTTGAATAGCTTGAACTAATTCATCTAAATTAAAATCTTTGCTATAAATTTCATTATTTTGTGATTTAAAATTCAATTTAACTTTCTCTTGTTTGGTTTTAATCTTTCTGAAGGATTCAGAGTAATTGAATGATGATGAATTGTGACAAAAAGTTTCTCCTAAAGTGTCAGCAATGTCTGTTTTTGAAGTTGCTTTGCTGTCAGTACCCACCATGGTTAGATGTGTGTAACTGGGGGATTTGTTTTTTCCAGAGATTTTTTTATCACATCCCAAACCTTTTTAATAGGTGTTTTATGATTGATTTTCGAAACATAAGATCTCCATGACTTATGCTTCGAAAGTTTAATTGTTCTACGGGCTTTAGTGCTAAATACTTTGATGTCATTGAAATTGTTGGTATAAGGAAGTCTTTTGAATTTAGATAAAGCTTGTTTGCGTTGTTTAATTGCTTCTTTACAGTCGTCATTGTACCATGAATTACTTTTAGTTGGATATGGCGAAGTTTGTGGAATACATTCTTTGGATATTTCAATAAAGCGAAGAGGTAAAATCAGATATAGGATCAGAAGATTATTTGAAGTTTTCTGGTATCAATTTACCAGTGCACAGAGTATTAAATAGATCCCAGTTGGCTCTATTTTATTTCCACTTTGGATTGTGGTCCTCAGTGGAAAAAGTGTTCTGTTCAATGATGATAGGGAAGTGATCACTATTGTGTTGGTCTTCACATACAGACCAATTATAATCAAGAAACAGTGATGGATGACAGAAGGAAAGATCAATAGATGTAAAAGACTTTGTACTTGGAGAATGATAAGTGTAAGACTTATCATTCATAATACATGTGTCATTCTTTGTAATGAAATTTTCGATAAGTTCACGTCTGGAATCATTATTTTGACCACCCCAGAGGATATTGTGACCATTGAAGTCACCTAATAAGATATACGGAGAAGGAAGTTGTTGCAGTAAATTGTCCAAGTGTTGGGAGTTAAGAGAAAAGGATGGAGGAATATATACAGAACATATGGTTATTTCTCTGTCTAGAGTGACAGAAACAGCAGTTGCTTGTAGTTCTGTTTGTAAATCAATCTTTCTTTGTTGGAAAGATGATTTTACAAATATTGAGGAACCACCAGAGGGCCTCAGACAATCAGTATGAACATAGTTATATAAATTAAAACCTCGTAATGAGATGTTATCATCTGGTTTAAAAAATGTCTCTTGAAAACAAAATACAGATGGATTATATTCAGACATCAATAGAGATATTTCATTATAATTAGGTTTCAAACCTCGACAATTCCATTGAATAATTTTATGTTTAAAATCCATACTTGAAAATAATATTAAAAGAGGTACTAAAATAATGGTTAGATTGAAACGCTCCATTTTTAAGTTACTAGTAATCTTGCCAGTGTGCCTTTAGGGAGATGGTCACTGGAAGAAGAGTCTGTGAATACCACAGACTCCTCTTCCATACACACCTCCTCGTCATCTTTATGCAACACAGAATAAGGATTTTGCTGAGCTTTTACTGCTTGTTCTTTTTCTTTCAATTCTTTTTCCTGTTTATCTTTATGATATTGCTGTCGCCTTTCTTCTTTCTGTTGTTGCTTAATTCTGTCTTTCTCTTCTTTTTTCTTCCTCTCCTCCTCCTTCTTCATCATTTCCAGGGTTGCTGGCTTAAGTGCTGGCCCTGGACGAGGAAATGAAGTTCTTTTTCCTTTTGTTTCATTTGTTTTTTCTTTGCTTGTTTTTACTGATGCTGTTTGTTGTTTTAAGTATTCAGGAAAGCTGTCATCTGTTTGAGTGTCTTTGTCTTTTGTTTGTGTTTGTTTGTTGCAAGTGTTAGGCTTAACTGCACTTGCATATGTTTGCACTGCATAAAACTGTTCGTACTGTGTGCATGCCTCTGGAAAAGAGATGTTCTGTTCATATTTAATCTTTTGTATCTTCTTCTCTTTCTCCCATGTTGGACATTGCTTAGAGTTGGCAGGGTGATCGCCTGAACAGTTTGCACATTTGGCAGGTCTTTGACACTCACCAGATGGACAATGTTCAGGCATACCACAGTTGACGCATACAGCTTGTCTTCCACACTTGTGTTCGTGGTGGCCAAACATTTGACAATGATAACACCTATGTGGGTTAGGAATATATACGTCAACTTTTGCCTGAATGAAACCAATTTTAACTATTGATGGTAAGACTGGAGTACTGAAAGTAAATACAAATGTGTTGGTTGGTTTTAAGGCATGATCACGAAAACATTAATTCTAAGAACAGCAGTAACTCCCTGTTCCTTCATGAACTCCAGAATATGGTCATCTGTCTGCTTGTTTAGGACAGGACATCAAACAATACCCTTGGAGACATTCAATGAAGAATGAGGAGTTACTGTACACTTTAGGTCACAGAATTTCTTCATTTTGATAAGGTTTTCTCATGTGATTCCTTGGCACATTGTATCAGTAAATCACCAGATCTAAGAGTTTTGATACTTTTTGGTTCAACTGCCACACTCGTGATAGTCTTATGTATTAAAAAGGAGAAAGAGAAGAAATGTCTTTTCCTTCTTCTTCAGAATGAATAATAAGAAATCTTGGAACATATGGTTGTTTTGATGACAAAGAACTTGATTAATTTGTTTGTGAAGCTAAGTAAGCATCATTGGAATCGTCGTCAGATATCTTTTTCGAGCGTTTTCTTGCTGATTTAGAAGCCATGCGTTTTTTAGTTGTAAGGTTCAGCCTCCATGCTCCCCACCCACCGTGGAGCCCAACAAGGGAGCACTTTAATGGAGTGGATTTACGATCTCCAGTGCTAAGGCTACATGGAAGTTATACTTGTACAAATATATCTGCACAATAGACTCGCACAAATAAAATCTGCACAATTGACCCGTTAAGCCACTGCCTTCCAGGAATATTTTATAAACGAAAGAATATATAAGATAATGGACGTGGTTGGCATCAGAACTATACTATAGAACGAAGATATAAAAAATATTTTTTTTTAATTTTTTTACATTTTCAGCTTCCTGGGGCCCAGCATGACAAGACCGATTAGAAACACCGGGCCGTGTTTCTCCTCGGGTCTACCCCGTCAAAGAGGCCAAAGAGACGTGTTGAGTCATACAGAATTTTATACGCCCATGTTCTGCATGCTGTCAGTCTTCCAGGCCATCCCCTTGGAGTTACCGAGAAAGCCACCCACGGTGAACAGGTGGGACTCTACTCTTGGCACTCCTGGAGGGGACAAGTATTACAATCAATATCGTCCCCAATGTGAAGTGTGCCCGGGAGACCACGGCAAGGTGGTAGAGTCACTCCAGGGACCAGGGATGCTGACTAAAGGTGTTTCTAGAACCCTTTCCCCAAACCGAATGGTCTTTGACCAGCGAAAGGAACGTATCAGATAGTCAGTAAACACTTTTATGTATTTATGCATTAAGCATTTTTCATTTACTAAGTCTTTTTTGGTAGTGGGAACTAAATTTGACTTCCTTGCAAATAAAAAGAATGCAAAAAGAAATAAGCACCAAAAAGTACAATCAGTATGACTTGAAAAATTAAGCACTGAGGAAAATTCCAATAAAATGTCAAAAGTAATAGCTCTGGCTTGTTTGACACAATGAGGTTTCAATGTGGCAATACCTTTTAAACTTAAGCTTATTAAGAAACTATTAATCTGTTCTATGGTATAACCTAACAAAAGGTGCATGGTTTTCACGCCACTGATGTTATCTTTAATAGCACTAGTTGATTTAAAGGAGTGGCTTAAAAACTGACTGTATAAACATAAAGTCTCTGTATCTGCTGGTAAGTAGCAAAGTTGAAAACGGAAACAAAATAATAATAAGGACTCCCATTGAATTCTCAGGTTCTTAGTAGTGCCAGCCGCATATGCATTCTTTCTAAAAGTGTTCAAATCCTTTTTCAAGTCTGCCAATTGTTGTCTGAAAAATTAGTGTTACCAAGTATTTGTTAATTCAAAGAAATGACAAGGCACCCTGCATTCAGATAATTCAAAATCCCTTGCCGCTTCAAAAAACTTAATTCTATTAATTCAATTATTTGAGGAGTCTAAGTATAATCTGACAATCTATTAGATTTAGAATCTAAATGCACAAGCTTTACTTGGAATTCATGAATAGCTGCCAAAAATGCTATCTCCCTCAAGCAATCTTGCAAAATTTCAACTTTTGTTTTGCCTGAATTGACAACTTGACAAATGCTTTCATTATCACAGAACATTTGGATCTTCTTACCCTTAAAATTGCTTCCCCATAACTTTAGGCATATGACAACAGTAAACATTTCCAAAATTGTTTTATGGAAATTCATTTCTTTAAATTTGGTAGGAAAAGAAACATGAAAATATTTCCCTAACCAGAAACCTCCACATCCATATAAACAAGAATCACTTGAACAAATTTCATCAGGCAAACACCATTCTTCATACAACATGAGTGAAACACCATTGTTAACTGTTAAGAATTGATACCACCACAGGACATCCCTCTTAACATACATTGGTATTTCAACCTGTTGATGTCTATTGGAAGTTTCTCTGTTTAAGATTTCAACCATTTTAACATACGAGAGATAAATATCCTTCCTGGTCGAACACAAGCTGCAATGAAATTGAGCTTGCCCAAAAGAGACTGTATTTCTCAGTGGTTTAATCTAGATAACTTCTGAGCAAGCAAATTATTTCATTCAATCTTCAGGTGAAACCTCAATTGTCATTGTATTTGTGTTAAACAACACTCCTATAAAGGCCATAATTGTACTAGGTGGACAAGCTTTATTTTGTGACTCTTCAATGCCACATTTCCTTAAAACTGACCTGACTGTGTTGAAAGAAAAATGTGCCAATTCAGGAGTTTCTGCAGAAGCTAAATCATCAAGGCAGTTTAATAAACATATACCTATCTGAAACATAATAAATGCGAAGGCATTTGTCATTCTTTGACAACAATATGCTGCAGACCTAGCTCCCATAGATAATACAGTGTCACAAAATATATGCTTTTCCTAGATAAAAGAAACAAGATTGTACTGGCCTTGACAAATATTTATTTGCCGAAAAGCTTTTCTGAGGTCAACCTTATATAAATGACATCCACTGCCCTTAGCCTTTATCAGTTCTATAAAATCATCTACCTTGGGATAAACTAAATCTATTTTTTCACCTAAATACTCATCTTTACTGATAAAATTGTTAACTGCCGAGCCCGGTGGAAAGCTAAGGTCCACTATAACATGCCTTTTGGTGGTATCGTTTTTAGATACTGTATTAAGTGATGAAATTTTCAGGCCTGTTTGAAAAGGATTAGAATGAAAAGGTCCCAAAATAGCATTGCATTTACTTTCTTTCTCTAAATTGGACACCATTTGTTCAGGAAAATCCTCTGCACCCTTGTGGTTTCTATATTTCCACCGATCCTTTTTATGAATGTTATTTAAAAGTGTTTCATTTTCATGAAAGTCTAGAGGAAAGCCAAACTCCAGGAGAGCACAAATTTCTCTGTCTTTATAGTTTACAAGTAAAGATCTCATATATTCAAAATTCATTCTGTTATTAACTTTAATTTTACAGCCTAAAAAAATAAGCTTGCTAGACTGTTTTACTCTCTCATGGGCATCTATCAAGAATCCTACTGTACCTGCATCATTGTGATATTTTGTGGCTTTACATATACTACAATTTTTGAATGCTAACATAAATGTTTTTTTTTTTCGTTTGAAATGAAGTTTTTGTTATGTTACTCTCCACCTGATCTAGCAAGACTAAATTCTTGGAAATAAATTTAGGAAAAAATATATCTACTAATGTTTGACTTTCACTTGGGATTGATCCAACTAGCATATTACCACAAAATGTCCCATTTTTTGTCAATGATTTGCATGCGGACAACTGGAAGAGCATTCAGGATGCTCCAATTCGGCCTTGTCTTTCAGCCAGCAAGTAGCACAAATGTGAGATTGCAAACGCAAACTACCATTGACATTGTCTAAATGATTGGACTTCTTGGGACATTTATTTCTTTGATATGCAGAGCAAAACCAAATCCGATCTTCATCTACTTGCTTGCTGCTTTATTTGCCTCCACTTTTTGACGAACGAAATTTAGCATTGATAGACCCTTTCAATAGATATTTTGACAAAAAAGCATTCTCAATTTGTTGTGAGTCGTCATCCCAGGATTTTTTACCCAGCTCAATCTCCCGAAGCCATGCAGCACAAAAGGCTTTTAGACCTTTAAATTCATATGTAGAATAATAATATACAATTTTCCTTAATAACCGTAATCTACCTTTCCTTTCTGGAGATGCAAAGCTTTCCTCAGAAATGATCTCAAGCTCCCCAGCTATGAACAATTTAAAATCAAGATCATCAAATTCCACCTGCTTATCTACATGCTCGTATTGAAGGTGAGCATGAGGCCATTTCTGAGGATGACGAACCTTATCAGAGGCTTTTGCATTTATTCCAGATTTTTTCTTATGTTTGCTGTGTTTTTTTTCTTGCTCTTTTTCTCAGACTTGCTATCACCACTGTCATCGAAGTAACTACTTAAATCTGAGTCTGAGCTTGTGCTGGACATATCTGACAGTAAACCATGCTCTTTCAGTTGTTTTTGAACGGTATGTCTTAATTTCGAGTCTGATCGTAACTGCTCAATTGTTTCAATGTCAATTTCATGCTCAACGGAAATCTCACGGGATGCCAATAACCTTGACCTTTCACTTGATTGTTTTTTGCCCAACCCTTTATCATCGCTTTTATCAGAATAATGCACAAGAGTCCTACCTCTAAGATTCCGAACCTTCTGTCTCTGTGCTTCCAGCTGTCGACGCTAAGCTTCCTTCTGAGTAGCTCGCTTCAAACGATTTTCCTCCTCTTTCAACTGCTGCATCTCGCGCTCCATGGCGAGGATTTCCGGATCGGTGTCACCGTCACTCATGAAACCAAAACGAGGCTGAAGGGTTTCTCCAGAATGTAGTGGATTACGACCGCCAGAGGCTCCTTGCTGGGTAATCGTATCAGCCGACTCCTCTATCGATGCTTTCCCAATAACATCTTTATCTGCCATATCACTCAACTGGGATTCGCCCTGATGGAGGGACCTATAGTTGACCCTGGTAATGTCTTTCAAAGATCTGACAGAACTTCTCGATCCAAGATCGTCGCTCATTGATCAAACAATGAAATATGGTATAGCGTTAAAATGTCATTATGAAGAAATGTCACCTGGATATCAGAAAATTAAATCTTTCAAAGATCTTCTCCACCCACAGTTGAAAACAAATCTTTGTGTAATCAGGCAACAATATTCTGACTTGCAGATAGACAAAGTCAATTCAACAAACAAATATTTACTTCAGAAACATAGACTTTTGCTGTTTTTCTTTGCCAAACTCTATACGAACTGTGCGCGCCCCAATTTAAATCCAACATATATACAGACTCGTTATCCAATAAGAATAAAGCTATGATTTTACGTCACATTATTTATTATTATTATTTCAACGAAAAATAAATTTTCAAGTACCTTGCTGAAGGTAAGGGACAAGAATCGTCCTCATAATTAAATATTTTTCATTAAAAATATACATATTTTTTGTGACTTAGCGCTAATGATATTGAAATGAATTTTTACCCTAATATGTGCATTTTAATGGACTAAAGATAAATGGTGCTTCAGAAGAGTTTTCTATCACTTCAAAATTTTTTGGCTCAAAAATGCAAAAATCAAAGTTTGGAGTTCATTATTTTTCAAAGTGAAGTACATGTGATTTCAAACCCATCTAGCCGACTTGAAAAAACATCAAACCCCTGAATTTTTGCTTATGAACTTTTTAAAAAAGATCATTTTCGTATTTTTCAATATTTTCAAAAATAATGAACTGCATATACTGAAATCAGCGTATGCGTTTTATTTTATGCAAAAATTTAGACCAAACACAAGATCAGCCCATTTTTAACATTTATTCTTTAAAGACTGGTGACCACTTCCAGTTGTAACGTGAGACTTGAAAGGTCATTTAAATGGCATATGCCAAGATATTTTAGATTTTATAAAAAGAACAGTAAAGTCTATTCGTAATAAATAATCGCTGAAAGTCTCAATCCCGAGCAACAGATAATAAAGCGTACAGGGCAATGCAAAGTTGATATGCAAATTGTATGGTTAAAGCTAAAACTCTTTGATTAACCTGCTGATAGTGGCTGCCTTTATGTTAACCTAGAAGAGAAACTGAAAGTTCAATTGTCACAAAACTTTTGATTCTGTTTATCTTATATCACAGCTGTCATCAACAGCTTCAAACGACTTAAAATATAAATGGATAACATATATCGAGGAACACTTTATCTTACAGTAAAAGTGTGATTTTTGACATGAAGGTACCTTTACTCTGACTTTGTCTGTGCAGGATCTACCAGTCATCTTGAAATTGCATAATTTTCAGAGTCATGAAAAAGCCTTGAATTTTTTTATGGAATTAAAATTATGTAAGAGCGATGTTTACTTTTTGAACAGTCGCAAAACATGTGTAGGTGGCCACTTATAACTTCGTTTCAGAGTACATGTATGTTTTAGTAGCGAAATAAGAAAATGAATTTTCAATTATGCACTCTCACCTGGAGGCCTGACTGTACCCTGAGTGGTCGAGCCCCTAGGTTATAAAACTTTCTTTCAGTTACATGTACCTGTCATCACGCTTGAGAGCCCTGTACTCGAACATTGCATTTACGGCGTGTTGGTTGCAGTCGACGAGTGTACAGAATCGTGTACCTGTTAAAAAGGGTAATATTTGGTCAATATTTTACTACTGAAACTATTGTCTCTTATAAATCCAGCTATGTATCTGCTTAACAAGATTTGTGTTAATTAAGCTATAGTCGATACTGCGCCTGAGATATGCCAAACATGTGATTTTTCTTCTGAAAAAAGGATGAATGACATTTTTGTTTGTGTCCTGGAATTTTTGTTTACTTTTGCTTAAATGAATAATAACATTACTTTTATGTGAAAAAGTTCAAAATCTGAGGCTGCAGCATTTTAAAAGTTGTTCAAGATTTTCATACTGTACGCATAATTCTGTATATTGGGAGTTCTGGCCCAGTGATAGGGTCGTCGAATGCAACATATTGATTTATTTAGACTTCTTGACTAAAGGGCCAGAACACCCGCTATACATGTACAGAACTATGCGTACAGTATGAAAAGCTTGAATAACTTTCAAAATGTTCAGCCCTCAGATTTCGAACTTTGTGCACATTAAAGTACTGATATTTTGTATTTTATCGAAAGTAAGCATAAATTCCAGAACATAAACAAAACATCCTTTCATCATCTTTTTCAGGAAAAATCATTTTTTGGTATAACTCTGGCGCTTGAGCGACTATCCCTCAACCCACATAAATCTTGGTAAACAGACACATAGATGGATTAATAGGTGACAATAATTAGCGACGAATATTTTCAGAAATAAATTATTGACCCAAATATTTCTCTTTCTAGCAGCTATGTACATTACTCTGTGCACTCGTCGACTGCAACCAACACGCGATGACTTCTCTGTTTGAGTACACTGGTTCTCTAGCGTACTCTCATATTAATTGCATTGTTGCACGCTGACCGGATGATTTGAGATGATCACACAGCGTTTTGGTTATCACCTCAGTAACAACCCCCGAGTAAAGCTCTCAGGCTGATAAAGGGGTCTCACGTTGATACCCCGTGTCATAATCTGTTTATCACATATTCATATTCACCATTTTAACGCGTTTGGCGTACAAAAATGTAAGTAAAACAGATGACAAACATAAATTTTGCGTTACGTCACGCCACTTGTTTACATCTGACGTCATCTAATGCACAACGTCTAGTGCCAGGCATGATAACCTCTCTCCTTTCAAAATACATGACTTCCTGTTATCATCACGACAGGCTGATAACCAGCTGGCGGGAAAGAGCTAAATGCATTTGCAGACTTTGGGTTATCGCGGCAAAAAGTGTCTTAAATATGTGATACGCGGCATGTGTCTTTATCAGGTCATGATGACGTTGCACTTTTTGAATGTCGTGTCCAATGGTAGAATGACGCTGAATCGACGCAAAAACTGATAATTACGTAATAATCGCCAATTTGAAGGGTGAATCAACTTGGTTATCTGATAAATAGAATACCAGGTTCGCGTCTTTTGATATGAAGTTTAATAGGCTCAACTTCGAGAACACATCAAGCCTCGCGATTCAAGACGCATTCTCAAAGCCTTGCCTGGTAAATTGATATCAAAAGACACAGTATATACACATGAGCATGAAATTTGTTATTTTCGTTTATAACAAAATATGTCATATGGCGTGGCATTTCAAGTGATATAAAGCGTCACTTATTAGGTACAGAGCAGTGAAATTCTGGGATCAGCCAGTTAGCCACATACATAATTAATGTATATTTGAAAAGCATGCGTGGATCAAATGGGGGACAGGGGGTCCGGACCCCAACTATCCAACCTCTTGAAAATTACGGCATAACCGACCTACCGTTCATGAAGAGAAAATGTATACCTCTTTCATGGCTTCGCCACCAAAGATTACTTGTAAACATAACTCGCTTCATTCTATGAAATTAATGTCATATTCAATCCAAACAAATTATTATCCCATATCTGTTTACATTTAAACAACTAGTGAATTACAATGTTACAATGTTTCAAAACCAACATATGCGATGAAATGGTCATCACAAAACTCATACTTCGATAAATCTAACCATAATATTAATAGCAATGATTGGTGGAAGACTCTAAAGTCATTCATATCGACCAAAGACACATCATCAATACCGCCCTTGAAAATTGACGATACAATATGCACACATGACATTGAAAATGCAAATCTGCTCAACATGCATTCCAAAACACAATCAGATTTAAATGACTCTTGCAAGGAATTACCTCATATCACACAATCGAATCCGAACAAAACACAATTACAAACTAGTCCAATGGAAGTAAAATCAATACTAGAAACACTGCAAACAGGTAAAGGGTCTGGCCCAGGTAATATAAATAACTATGTTCTTAAATCTTGTTCTTCTGTGCTTTCTTATCCTTTGTCCAGTCTATTTAATTTATCACTGTCCTCAAGCATAGTACCTCAGACATGGAAAGAGTCCAATGTCACTCCAGTATTTAAAAAAAGACTACCCTTCTGACTGTAAAAATTTCATGTCTATCTCATTGCTTAGTACACTAGGAAAAGTATTGGAGAAAATCGTGCAGATACATGTCTTTAACTTCTTGAATGCAAACAATGTAATACTTCCATACAGTCAGGCTTTGTCCCAAATGATAACACTGTCAATCAGCTGGTAGATACCCACAGCACATTTTCTAAGGGATTGGATGATGGTTTGGAAGTGCAAGCAATTTTTGTGATATAAGTACGAGGGTCATCCAATAAATAGAGAGAACTTCCTAATAATGCAAGAGTTTGTACCATTAGAACATGGCAAATGTAATCATTAGATGGCATAACCTGTTGGGAATGCAGCAGCATATTCAAAATGTTGTTGGAAAGTAAGGTCACTTGTTGCCTAGCAACGAAAAAGTGATACTAAAGCTAGTCTGACCAGATTTTCCACATACAAAAACCTAATGCTAAGAAGAAGAGTTTGACATTTAATTAATATCATTTATCTGAACATAGATTGTCCTTAAATCTGTTATAGTTTAATTGTTCTCAATGTTTCATATAAAATATGGTCATTTACATGTACCAGTTAGTCTTGGTTGCCTAGCAACCAGGCAATTGTGAAAAAATGGACTATTTGTTAAGTCTATATTTTTCTGTTGCTAGGAAACAATAGACACATGGAATATATGTTTGTTAACGATACTGTTTTAAAATATAGAATATATTTAATAGTTTTAGGGTGATTTAAAACTTACATACCAACCAAAAATAATTCAAGGGCAAATTGATGACCCATACCCCCATTTCTGATTCCACAATTTTGCATTTGTGCCAATTTTTTATGCTAATGTACCTGCCAATTTAACACTTTTCATAACAGAAGTCAATGAATTTTACAGAGTAATTGCCTTATGTTGTAGTTTATAGAATATATGCTTTTTTGAACTGATCTGCACATGTCAGTAACCATGGCAACCAATTTAAGGCATTCGGCCAGGTAAGCTTTAAGTAAGTGTTTGCGTTGCTAAGCAACAAGTGACATCACATTCTGTCAAACTTTTAATTATGTTGTTGCATACACAACAGGTAATGCCACCTTATGTTTATATTTGCGGTGTTAAAGTGTTACAAACTCTTATATTATAGGGAAATGCCCTCTATTTATTGGATGGCCCTCGTAAGGCGTTCTATCCTGTCTGGCATACATAAGGGCTTATTATCAAAATTGAAATATGGTGGTCTTACTTGCCTTCTTTTAGAATGGTTCCAAAACTACTTGAGTGGTCACAAACAAAGGGTTGTCTTACCAGGGGGAGCATCGAACTGGGTTATTATCGCTGGAGTGCCCCAGGGCTCTATATTTGAACCACTTTTGTTTCTCATTTATATAAATGACATTGTAAATGACACAAATTCTAGTTTATGCCTCTTTGCTGACGATACTAGCTTGTATATTATTGTTGATTCGCCAGATAATGCATCAAACACCCTTAACCAAGACCCGGCGAAGATATCTTCATGAGCTGATAACTGGCTGGTATTGTTTAATCCTAAAAGGGCTGAATCCATACTATTATCACGTTAAGTTAATAAACCTGTTCACACACCCCTAAACATGAATAATGAAACGATAGCAAATGCTGAAAGCCTTAAGCATTTAGGGATCATATTTGAAAGTAGAAGCAGCTGGCATAAAAACAAATACAATTTATTACATCAAATGCATGACATCGAATTCATATTATGCGAAAACTATAGGAAGTCAATATAATATACACATCCTTTATTAGGCCTAACTTAGAGTATGCAGATTTAGTCTGGTGTAATTTAACAAAATATCAGGAAGACGAACTGGAAAAAATACAACTTGAAGCTGCCAGAATAATTGCTGGTTTTCCATGATTTATATGGAGAAACTTGCTGGGGAACTCTAAGTTCAAGAAGAAAACAACACAAAATAGATTTGTATTACAAAATACTAATATCTAACCCCTCCTTATCTGATTTCATTGGCCCCCATCGTGTTGGTGACATATCTAGTTACTCTTTAAGAAATAGTGATCAATGCCAAACAATAGATACTAAATCCCAACTCTACTACAATTCGTTTCTTCCCTCAGCCATCATGAATGGAATGCCATTGATAGTGAATCCTAGTTATGTCCACCAGTTTCTTAATTCAAAGGGAGTATTTCAAAAAGACTCTGAGCTTATTTCTAAAACACGGTAGGCCCAGATATAGAACCTCCCCTACTTTAATGTTCTAAGCCAGGCACACATTGTAGATCCTGATCCCTCCGCCGAAGCATATATATTTACATTAATTCTGCCTAAAACTCATAAAACACATACGACTTACAACATTAAACACTCTGAGCTTATTTCCAACACTAGGTAGGCCCGGATATAGAGCCTCCCCTGCTTTAATATTCTAAGCCAGTTAGACATTGTAGATCCTCCGCTGAAGCAAACAGATCAGAACCCACAATGGCAGCCGTTGCAGACTCCATATCCGCGCATACACCCCAACTAATACACATAGAGTGTCCTGCATAAAAAGAAATTATTGAAAGTAACGCCCGTCAACACAGCGGCATGATCATCCATCTTGAAAACCTCTAGTATACATTGTAATTACACACTGTCTACAATACCTCTTAATAATGTAAAAAGGCAGCTCTTCTTAGCAAAACCATGTAGCAGGTTTTGGCACACTTACGTATAATAGTTTGGTTGTAAAACAGAGATATGAGTTTTTCCTGATCAGTAAGCATCTCAAACTGTGACTCAATATAAGACAATGCAGTAAATAACTGCAATCTTAAATCCCAATACAATGGACAGTAAAGCATAACATGCGCTTCATTCTCTATACTGTTTGGGCAAATCAGACATAACCTCCGACTCAAACGGAGGTTTTCATAGCGTCCAGTTCCAATGCGAATAGGTGCAACTCCACACCTCAAATAAGCAAATGCTGACCTATGGCTGCCAGGCATTATCAGCTCAATATGTCTCAGCTTCACACATATTCTTAAATAATTTGCAAGTGCGTAACTTATTGCCCCCAAAACTATGTGGACCCATTTCAGCATTTAAACTGCAGACAACCCCGTGGCACCGCGAGGAAGAGCCGCTCAACCATCACGAGACACCAGGAAGACAAATTAAGCAAAGCAATCAGCTCTCTCTTCCCCATCAAGATGATTGCAATACTAGAATGTACATAAAGCAACGTACAACAATACATAGAACAATTACAGACTCCCACAATGGGAGTAACAATAAACAAAAAGTCAACAACAACAGAACCACCGCCTTAGAGCAGAAATCCTAGCACAAAGCAAACGCACACCAATGTACATGGAAATAAAACTACAAAAATGCACAATAACGTTAAAGAATAGCCACCAATCCTAGTCAAATAATTCAGTGCAAAAAAATAAAAATGACGCTACTAAGTGCCGTCAGCTGAAACTTATTCTATATTTAAAAAAATGAAATGGCAAAGGATCGTATATGGTTGCCTAACAGTAAATAGATAGAGACCTTTTTATGTAGTAATTTAAGTAAATAATTTGCATTTATAGATTAAGTTGAAAAGCATCCCATTAATTACTCATGCATCGGCAACTCTGACCCCAAAAGCAAGGCCATAAATCCTTTCCCAATTAACTATGTACAAACTAGTCACTAGTTTAAGGAGTATGGAAGTTTTTCAAATAAAGCAAAACTTAATAAGAGAAAAAAGGTCAAGACAAGAGAGATTATATATAGACAAACACATTCAAATAGAAACAAGAAATATAGTCACACACAAAAAAATCATGTTTGCAGTGATGAACGTACGTGTCTATATGTGGACGCGGTCTGAACAAAAAACAAACCCACGATTGAGGATCATTCACCCCGTTGCTTACATATGTTTCATGTTTCTAATGATAGGGTGAAATTCAAGTAGTAAAATTTCCAGTATTTTCGGAAGGTATATATACCTCTTAAGAAACATTCATTTGCTATTTTCAGGGAAAAATGCCTTTTTCAAACTGAAAAGCATTCATATACTCGTATATACATTAAGCTGCCACAGCTTGTACTGCAGAGCAACGTGTCTTTATTTCATACCTTGAACAATATCTTCTTCAACATCAATGTCGTCTAGTGAGCTTATCGTTGTTTTGTCTATTTTACCACCTTCCATCAGTAGAAGCAGTTTTGATACCTTCGCCACTTGTATAGTTGCCTCTGGTAAGAGATAAAATTCTCTATGCACTCGAATATCATGTCCAAGAAAATTGGCTAAAATATCTAATTCATTTTCGGTGAGGTTGATAAGTTGAGTCATAGTTGCAATATGCTTTCGCAACTTTGTTGACCTTAATCTCTCAGGCTGTTCTGCGCCACAATATTTTGCGTATTCCCTTATACAGTCGTGTCCTCTGATAAGTGAATCAGTAGTTTGCGTCGGGAATAGGAAACTGTTTCCCGGATTGTTGATTAGGCATCTTGTCTTCAATAGCAGGTCAATGTTGATTTTCAACTGTGTAGGAAATATAACTGGAGCTAATTGGCCACGCTTAGCAATTATTTTAGTTCTATAGAGGGCCCTGCAGAGGGCCTTTTCAAATTTGGTAAGACTTCCATCTAACTTGCAATCTGTGTTTGTTAAGGACGTTTTCCGAAAATCGTCTATGGTCATCTTTGATACCTCCCCAGCTCTACGTCTGTTAAACAGTATGGTCTGGGTAAGGCATATTTCAGACAATTGCACCCACTCTTGTCTACCCTTGTTGCTGTTGGATTCATTTCGCAGGCATTCTGAAACCGCATAAGCTTCTTTCTTTAAATACTGGGACATTAGTTTTACATCATTTGCCAGCGGAAGAAGTCCCTTGTTTGCATTTCTTTTGCCTTCATTTAGCGTCCTTAAAGCATTTGAAGAAACCTCGTCCATCCAATTGTAATCAAACAGCGTTGAAAGAGCTTCAGCTCTTGACTGTAGCTCTTTGTTACTATTTTCGATTGCTTTTGTTATCAAAATTTTCAAACATTTCTGTAATGTCCCTCCTATTTTCAGTGCTAAACTAGGGGTTGTATATGTATTAGTGGTGCTGTCAAACCCTGCGACATTTTTACAACATTTGACAATAAACTTGAATTTCTCTGGATAAATAAAGTCTTCCAAAGACATATTCAAGTTCCCGTCAGATTCCCTCATTTCTTGAAGCAATCTTGCTACTTCCCGTAACTTCTGTCTGATGTAGTTGTGTTGTTCTACACATCATGTCCTTTTTTGCCAGAAAGTTTCTCACCATACGCCAATATGGTAGGATCACTTTTTGCAATCCTACTGACTTCATCAAGTTTCATGCTAGCAAGAATTTTCGCCAATGTGTCACTTATTGCATTAGATTGTGAGAGAAGCAGTCGACTGGAGAGAGCATGTTGTCTTCTTTTTGAGTCTTCTGGTGCAAATTTACAGTGTTGGTTGTGCCACCACAAGTCTTTCCGTGGGTAGTATGCATAACAGTTTGGACATGGTCTGTAATCATCTGCTGCCAAAGCCTGATTTTCCCGAGGTCTGTACGCTACAGCTAATTCTCCTGTTCCGCTTTTTAAAACTTTGGAGTTGTGTAGATGGTTACCTACATTCCTCATTTTTTCATATTTTTGTTGGTTTCATTCAAAAATTTCTGCACATCTTGTTCGTCTTTGTGTTTTGCAACTAAATGTTTTTGCAGTTTTGCAAAGGAACGTTGACAGAATAAACAGTAGTAGCGTTTGTCATAATGTCTGTAATCACTATTATTCGTTTTTGGTACCGATATTTTACTTGATTGATTACTTCTGCTCCCAATTCTGTTTTCTTCCAAACGAACAGAGTCATTATTTTCTTCCTGGTTATTGTCTGAATTTTTCTGAACAACGCCAACTTCAGATGCAGATTTCTTCGGTGATTTCTTTTTAAATCTTCCAATATCTGGTATCTCTTGAATTATCTCAGATTCATCTGATGAAACGTCACTGTTCTTTGAGGGGACGTAGTCACGGTCTCTATCACTGTCCTGAGAAAAATTTTGGAAAACAACATAATCATAGTTTTCATGAATCTATATAAATATTTTAAAGTTACTTTCACGGAACAAATTTTGAACTTTATAGATAGAAAAGGTGTAACTTCCGATCTTTGAAAACAAGCGAACACAGACCAGATTAGATATTGCAATACCTGGGTATATATTTTCATGAGTAGCAGTGTTTAGTTGCATGTTGCCACTCGCGCCCCTTTCCCCCGATTAAGTAGAGTTTACTATTTATAAGTCAAATATCGATACAAAGTATAACAGAAAATGTATTAACCCTTTCAGCGTAAAATATTCCAGACGACAAATTTCTCGTCTGCTCAAAATATCATTCCACAGTTGCACCTCCGCAAATTTCAACAATTAAAATATGTTTTGATAAAAAACAATTCACCTTTAAGATTCAACATCTGAATTGCAATCAGAGTATCTCCTGATCAGGCGGCTTCTTTAGAAGCCGACTGATCTGGATGGACGCTGTTTGCAAAGTCGACAAAAGTCGCCTACGGCGGTGGAAGGATCAAATAACATGTCTATTTAAAAGCTTAATATGTTTGCATTCCATTGGAACTAGTTTCTAAATGATTTTGACTCCTTATAGTAAGTAACATTAATTTACAAGCCTTTTACTAAGCTGATAATTGATTAACTGAACTTACATCTGCTTCAGAATACTCCGATGGTACCGGAGATGATAAAATCTGATCTTGATCAGAGCAACATGGAATGACATTGGCGTTTGGTGACTGCAAATAAACATGGCCCACTAAAGTCTGAAAATATGTATATTTACTTAAATTTGTACAATTCGACATTATCATCAGTCTTTTTTCTGTCCTTCCATTTTGTAGATTGACTAGCAATGTTTGTTTATAATTGAAGTTTAAATTAATTCATAAAACGCGAACATGTATTTTGTTTGTTATATTTTATCATGCTATTTCTTGTATATTTGTATGCATTTGTATTTCGCCATGTGTGTGGACGTGTTTGTCACTATAGAATCTATCCTTTCTTATTCTTTTTGTTTTATGGAAAATATCCAATTGTCTAGTATCTGTTCGTATGCAGCGCACAGTACAGTGGTTTCATTACAAAAGTCCACATTTTAAGATTAGATCATTTGAATTCTGGCCGTCAAAACGCCCGCCAAGGACTAAACAAAAACATTTTTTTATTTTAAGATCAGTTTGAGAAAATATTGGAAACTTACATCGCTTACTTCAACTTTATCATCAGTTTTCCCAGGAGATGGTTCATCCGTAATGCGGAATTCATTTGTTTCTCTGTATGGATCTTTTACAGTACCTAGAGAGACGAGAATACAGTGTTGTAAAATCAGGTCTAGCTACATTACAAGAAAAAATAAATATGAAATTTCAAAATGTTTGAAAAACACAAGAAATTTTAATGTTTGACGTAAATGCACTTTAAAAATAAAAAACGTTTAGCTGGTATGTCTAATAATGATATTTCTTTTAAAAAGAAAACAATTAAAACATTTGCTTTATTAAGAATAATAGTTTTCAAGCCTGATCAAAGTTTACTATGATCAAATATTGGACTCTACATTCGCTAGCCTAATTTTGTCATAATACCCAAGATTTTTTCTTAGTACTTGTAGAACAACATTACCTCCTGCTTGCCCATTTGCTGAACAGTGTTTCCCTTCTACTTGCTGTTCGTCTGACCGATGTGCATTTTGATCTGAAATAATGTGCTCATGCTCCGAATACTGCTTCCCCTCTTCCAGATGTTCTTCCGACCAATGCAGATTTTGATCTGAAATTATATGCTCAGACTGCTCAGAACACTGCATTCCTTCTACTTGCTGCTCATCTGACGGATGGATAATTTGTCCTGAAAGAATATTCCAAGGCTCTGAACACTGCGTCCCATCTACCAGCTGTTCATCTGACCGATGTGCATTTTGATCTTAAGTTATATGTTTGGGCTCTGAACACTGCTTCATTTCGGCCTGCTGTTCGTCCGACCGATGTGCATTTTCATCTATAACAAAATACATCTACATTAAGCTTTATAAGGGAATTGTAGTACAATGAAAGAAAGCAGGGACGAATCTTTTTACAACAACTAAATGCGTGGGTCTAGTGGAATTTGATCATGCTTCCAGAGGAAGTGTTAACATACTGGACATATTGTTTACTACTGTACAAACCTTTATTTCATTGCGTAAAAAAGAATTTATCAGAATGAAACAAATATTTTCGGAGTCTTTAAACTTTATGAAAAAATACAAAATTATGTACAATGTTAGATTTTCTGTTTACAAAATTATAAGATCGATCAAAATCTAAACCTAAATATGTATACGAATACATCCTGAATTTAAACACATAATTGAAGCTAATATAGAGCCTACCTTGCAGCTTTTTCTGCCATTTCTGAAATTAAAGGAAAATTTGTTAGGTCTCATGGTAAGTTTGATAGAACAGTTCAACTTTACTGTCAAATGTTGTTTCAGAATATCAGTAGCAATGCTGTTGCAATGCAAATCATTATAGAGTTGTTGATAATACTGAAACTATTTTTGTTCAACATCACGCAATCTTTATATGAAATGGGACAAATGGATAACCAAAGACCTTGCCTACATGATGGTATGCAATATTGTAGGTACCGTCCGTTCTGGAATATAGTTACAGCCATTTTCAAAATTGGCACATTCTGAACGGAACTCTTTGGGGAAAATAACTGACCAGTGCAGTCTGATTTTCTGCTGGTACAACTGATTGTGCCTAAACAGACTGCATGCTTGGTGGTCAACCCAATCACGGTTGGCAACTTTGCTTTCCTCTTTAATTGCACGCCGGTGGGTCGGACTTCAGACTCTGTGATGGTTCCGACTTAAAGGCTTATCTATTGATGAGATGGTAGGGGCCTGATGCTTTGGCTGTTTGTCGGGCCCGCCGGGGTTTACCTGTTGGATTTCTTTTGCTTTTTAGCTGTCTTATTTTACCTAGAAGAAGTATCATTTTATAAAATGTGTCGTATGTCTGTGATAATAACGAAAGTGTGAAAATGAGCATAAATATTACCTATCTCCATGGGAGATTTGGGACACCATAATCATATCGGAGTTCTTCTCCTGCTTCTATATCCTTAGTGGCAAATATACACAGATGGGGATTGTTGTCAACCTCCACTATTTTCATGACGCAGTTTTGTTTAGCATAGCCCTTTTCTGCGTCATTGACCATTCTTCCTTGGTGAAATATGTCATTGGTGGCATCAATGCTAAAGGTGAAAATAAAAAACACTATCTGAAACACACCATTTGTTCCAACACACTTTGAAATATTGACAGGGATTAAATATTTTAAGTGAAAGTTTGGACAAGATCAACAAACTTTGGAGAAAGAACTTTAACGTGCTAAACTTGGACTAGCATCATTGCACTTTTAAACAAACAAAACATGAAAGTTCAAAGATCTACCAAGATATCAAGAAGTCACGCGTAAGTTTGTTTTAATTGTGTTATGCACACACGAATACAAGTTAATGTCTTTAGATAATATGGCAATTACACCGACCCACACATCCAAATTTCACAAGATTTGTGTGTGTTGAGTGAAACTTTAAAAGAGACTAAATGACACGAATTTGCAGATTAAAGTGAGTAGATGTGCAGTCTGCTCAAGGTAAACACTGGTCGCAAATGTCCAAAGATACATTTACATGTGGTTAAAGTTTTTAATAATCACTTAGTATCTCACTATCTTTTTTTCAAAGTGGTTTGTACTGATCATAGTATTCAATCATTGATCACTTGTCTGTACAAGTAAAGGTAAAAGAGCCACGGTTGCGGTGCAGGGCATACTAAGAGTCTTGGCTTGATGACAGATAAACGCTTTCTTGTTTGTTTCCTTTTTGATAGGCAATATTGATACGTCACTTATTTTGAATGCAGACTATAGTATAAAAATATCAGAAGTCACGAAAAGGGGAGTTAACGTTTTGAACAATCTGCCCTGCGAGTTGCATTTCCGTGTTATAAAACCTACCTTCGCTCCTTGAATTTACAAACTTATGGATTTTACCACAATGACGATTTAAGAAATGTGGACCGAACCGACTTCAAACATACCACATTATAGCTGCACCGGCCCGAACCGGTACAGCTTTATTTCATGCCTTAAGCAATTCAGCCTTGTATCGCATGTCTTCGCAACGACGGATTCCGTGTTTCTTTCTCACACTTGCTAAGTAAATATTGTAATAAACTGGGCACTACCCTAGAAGTCGCCCCTAGTAACCCCAGCATTAACTTTTTATCGCTACCTTTGGCTTAACTGAGCGATAGTTGCCTTTGCGAAATATGTAAACTTTATCGTCTGTCATTCGTGTTATCGTTGACCTATTCTTGGGCCTATTTGAAGAATATACGCAGACATTGAAGATAAATGACGAAGGGACAGTTAATACAAGTTGATTGTTTGATGGTAAGATGCTAAATACCTTTCCATATGTATATTCCACGCTAAAATCCATGTTTTTCTGTCAACCACATAAATGTAAAAGTCATTTGTCACCATCTTGAATTCTCCCGGTCTATCTTGATGTTTCGAGCCAGCTGATTGGTCAGCATTGACTAGCTGAACCAATCAGAGGTCTTGACAGTTATTATTGTATAGCTGCACGTTCGCTCGTGCCATAGCAGTATAAATACTCGTGCGCGTTCCTAGCGTCCGGACCCCGTCGCCAGACTTCTGAACTGACACGGTTACCAGATTCGGTAAAAGACAAAGAAAGAGATTTTAATCATGATGAGAGAGGTATACAAATTCGGTTATTAGTTATTTAGTTAGCCTAGTATATCATTGATGAAAAGGGCTTATAAAACTATTGTTTTTAAGTCTAGTTCTCTCAGATTTTACCGACTTTTGACTTGCACTGCTTTTACCGATTTCTGTGAGCTTGACCGAATTTGATCCCTTGACCGAATTTAAGCAAAGCATTGTTCCCATTTTATTAACTAGTGCATTTAGCATAGAATACTGGAGTAAGTCCAGTAAATTACATGCTATAGACCTTGTTTACAGAACGAGATAGATCTGGAGAATTCTTGAGGCCCTTTACCGAATTTATGTCTGCTTAAGCCTTTACCGATTTTATGTCTGCTTAAGGTTGCTTATAAAATTCATGCCCAAGATATTTGAGTGAACTTGTTATCTATGTGTTTTTATACTAGGAAACCTATGTCATTTTTTTTAGCAATTTAAATACAAATTAAACCTTGTTAAAGTGCCATAATCTTGTCTCTCCCTTTACCCATTTATTGAAAAGATCCATAAATCAGGCGAACCCCCTGATTTTCTTGTAGCGATCAGATTCCTTTGACCTGAGCTCGGCTAGCATAATCCTGACATTGAATACAGCTTTCTTACCAGGTGCAAAGGGTCTGAACGGTACAACTGGTGCCAGAAGTGCGAGATAATTTTGAATAGAATTTTTGGGTCTGATAAATATTAGTAGATCTAGATTTATAAAAAATTTGAGATCTAGATCTATTAAAATTCGGTAAAAAAAAAATACATATATAAAATAATAGAACAAGGTTAACGATAAAGGCGTATTCACGCTAGTAGACAAGATTTTTTGTAGAGAATTGGTGAAACGAAATAGAAATTGTTCTGTGTAGATATAGACAGGGTGACGATTTTATTTTTTGTGAGATCTATTACTCATGCGCATAGTGCAGGCTTACTAATTTATTTATTAAGAATTGCCTTTTTACAAAGAGAATGGATTCAAGTCATGATTTAAATGTTTCGATGGGGGAAAACGAAACTGCGCAGATTCCTTCCAGAAATAGTAGGGACGATGGTCTAGACCATAGTCTAGACAGACAGTCTAGACTATCTAGCCCTGAAAGAGATATACAATCCCAAATTTCGTCTTTGGCGACCGACGTAAAGAACACGGTTATGTCTTTGAGCGATACGATGCAAATTCGGTTTGAAAGGTTTAATGAAAAGTTGAGCGATATGCAAAGTCAAATAAGCAATTTAGAAAATAGAAATACAAACAATGAAACAGGGGGAACTTCAATTTTCTCATTTCCACCATCAAATACGTTTAGGGGTCAGGGTGAATCAGCTATCCTGAGTACAGGGTCACGCGAAAATAGTAACATAAAAGTGAGACCTCAACTGTATGATGGATTGAGTGATATAGACGAGTATTTAACACAGTTCAATATTGTTGCCCAAATTAATCAGTGGGGCAGTAATATTAAAGCATTGCATCTTGCAAGTTGTTTAACAGGCAATGCTCGATCTTTGCTTAGTGAATTAGATCTAGAACACCAGCGAAACTTTTCTTTCTTAGTTTCTGCACTCCAATGTCGTTTTGGTACGGTAAATAGAGCTGAGGTTTATAGGGCGCAGTTAAAGAATAGGGTGCGACAAAAAGGTGAAACAATTCCTGAATTGGCCCAAAATGTTAGAAAATTGACTAGACAGGCGTACCCAGGTGCAAATTCAAATTTAATAGATACGCTGGCGTTGGATCATTTCATAGATTCATTGCTTGACTCAGAAACACGGTTAAGATTACGTGAGTGCAGCCCAAAGACTATTCAGGAAGCTGAGACTCTAGCAGTAAAATTAGAGGCTCAGAGAATGGCAGATAAACAGAGAAGTAAAAATGTAGGGTCATTAAGTGAGGCCTCTGAGAAAAGTGAGATAGGAAATGATATGAAAAAGATTGCGGAGACTGTGAGTGGGTTAGTTGAGAGTGTTGAGAAGTTGCAGAACAGAAATGAAACTGAAAAGTTTCACCCTAGGGATAGGAGAGAATATAATAATGTAAATGAGGGACAAAACAGGTCTCACAGACCTTACTCCAATTTTAATAATAGAAATAGGCCTAGGGGTAATAACTGGTCTAGAAATTGGTCACAGAATGGTCAGAACAATCAGAATTTTTCAGGACCACCTGATAGACAAAACTTTAACAGACGACCAATGGAACAGCACAATAGCTCGTTCAGGTCACAACAACAGGGAAACGAAAACAGGTCAAGTCTGGGGGTCTCAGCTCGACCTTGGAGGAAGTAAGGCCCGAAATTGTACAACTTAATAAGACTGGGAATGATGATGATGGTTATTTTGTCTCTGCTAATGTTAATGAAAAGCCTGTAACATTATTGTGTGATTCAGGGGCGAATGTTTCAATCCTAAATAGTTCATTGCTAAATACATGGGGTAATAATATGACACCTAATCTTATTCCTGTTAACACTATGCTACTGACTGTAACGGGGGATAGTAAACCTTTTGAGGGTAAGGCTCTTGTCCAGATTAGATTAGGAAAATGCACGTTTCAGCATGAGTTTTTGTTTGCTGATATTACTCAGGATGGTATTCTTGGTATTGATTTTATGATAAAGAACAAGTGTGATTTGATGATTAGTAGAAGTTGTCTTAAGGTGAAAGGAGAAGAGATCCCTTGCCATATGAGTAATGGCATTCAACCAACATGCTGTAGAGTAGCTTTGGTAGAAAATGTGAGCATACCCGCTGAGTCTGAGATAATTGTTGCTGGAAAACCTTTAGATAAATTAGACAGGGGTAGATTAGGGATAGTAGAACCCTCCTTGAAATTTGTGCAGAACACAGGCATTTTAGTGGCGAAGGTGTTGATTGACCCCAAATTAGGAAGCATTCCTTTGCGTTTAGCGAATTTTAGCAAAGAGCCAATAACGGTTCATAAAGACATGGTGACAGCAGTATTAGAGCCTGTAGATTCAGTAGGAAATGAGAGTGAGAATGTGTCTCGAGTGTGTCTGCTAAATGAAACTACTGAAACTTCCAATCAGTTACCTGAACATTTAGAACCACTTCTTGAACGTTCGTCCGAAAACTTAGACAAAGCACAGGGGTCTAGGTTGAAGCAATTTCTTATTAAACACCAGAATATATTTTCTAAATCATCCAGTGACATTGGCCATACTTCAGTACTTCAACATCATATTGATGTTCAGAATGCAAAACCAGTGAAAAAGGTTCCTTATAGGATTCCCCTTGCTAAAAGAAAGGTTGCTGAACAAGAAATTAAGCAAATGGAAACTGACGGTATAATTGAGAAATGTCCTCAAAGTAGTTGGAATTCACCCGTAGTTATGGTGACCAAGCCTGACAAGTCCATAAGGTTTTGCTGTGATTTTCGTGGCTTGAACGAAGTCACTGTGAAGGATTGTCAAGCACTTCCACGTATAGACGACAGTCTTGATGCTCTGTCAGGATCTAAATGGTGGAGTTGCCTCGATATGAAGTCAGGTTACTGGCAGGTGGATATTGCTGAGCAAGATAGGCATCTTACTGCTTTCTCTATACCAGGCGGTGAACAGTGGCAATGGCGGAAGCTTGCTTTTGGTTTGTGTAACGCGCCAAGTACGTTCACCCGATTAATGCAACTGGTATTCTCGGGTCTGATATGGAAGATAGTTATACTGTATCTGGATGACATTATCTGTCATTCAAAGACATTTGAAGAGCAGTTCACAAACTTAGAATTAGTGTTTGGAAGGTTGCGGCAAGCAAACTTGAAACTGAACCCTAAAAAGTGCTGTCTGTTTCAGAGAGAAGTGACATTTCTCGGGCATACCATTAGTGAGCATGGGGTAGGCACACTCCCAGATAAGATAGATAAGGTTAAAAATTGGCCCCCTCCACAAACAGCTAAAGAAGCACGAAGCTTCATTTCTTTAGCAAGTTATTATAGGTCATATGTCTATCAATTTGCCACCATTGCTAAACCTATTCACCAATTAGCTGAGAAAGAGAGAGATTTTGAGTGGAATGAAGAGTGTGAAAAGTCCTTTAAACTGATAAAAAAAGCATTATGTAGTGCTCCTATTTTAGCTTTTCCCACTGAAACTGATCCTTTTATTATAGACTGTGATGCGTCTAATGTCGGTCAGGGAGCAGTTTTGTCTCAAATTCAGAACGGTGAAGAGAAAGTGATATGCTATTTCAGCAGATGTTTTTCTCGGGCTGAGAGAAACTATTGTGTTACCCGTAGAGAGCTTTTGGCTGTCGTGAATGCCATCAAACACTTTCATCATTATATCTATGGAAATAGGTTCACAATAAGAACTGATCATGGAAGTCTGAGGTGGCTATTAAACTTTAAGATATTAGATGGACAATTGGCTAGAATGTTAACTTTCTTGTCCGCATATGATTTCTCTATTCAGCATAGAGCTGGTAGATTGCACAGTAACTGTGATGCTCTATCCAGGAGGCCATGTGTAGAAGCAGACTGTAAATACTGTGAGAAAGTAGAAAACAGATATGAAAGTGAGAATGAGGAAGGGAGAAGTTTTGGAACGGTATCAGTACACAGAATTAGGCAGATATATAGTAGCATTTCTAGTCGTAGTAGAACTAGGTTGGTGCAGTTAATGCTAATGCTATTGTGCTTATTTGTGACTGTAGTTTCAAATGTCAGTACTCTTTTAAGAAGTGCGACTGAGTGGATGGAGAAAGGTGTACAGTGCATGAAAGTGTACGCTGTAGTCAATAGACAGTGTAAAATAAAGAAGGTACCCCCTGATAAGAAAAGTAGAGTGTGTGAAATCACAGATAAATTTAAGAGGGATGAACTTGAAGTTAAACAACAAAGAGGGATTGGTGTAGTAAGGGGTGAAATAGGTAGAAAGTCATGCAATGCTTGTAGTAACTTAGATGATAAGGGGAAAGTTGAGAATTTTGAACCTAAACCTGGTATGTCCAGTGACGATAAACCCGATAGTCCTGATAATGGCAACCGGTTAGGTAATAGTCCTATTTTGCAAGCAGATGAGTATATTGAAATTGATTGGGAAGAAGAGTTTGATAGAGGAAAAGTGAAAGAGTATCAATTGTCTGACCCTGTTCTAAAGAAAGTACATGAGTGGAAAGAAAGTGACAAAAAGCCAGAGTGGTGTGAAATAGCAGATCAGGGGGCTGAAGCAAAATATTTTTGGCATCGATTGGAGCTGTTGGAAATACGAGATGGTGTGTTATTTCGAAAATGGGTAAATCTGAATGGGAAAGAAAACAAGTACCTTCTGATTGTACCTAAATTTTTGCGTAGATTTATATTATCTCAGTTACATGATGGGGTAACAGGTGCTCACCTGGGAATTGCTAAAACATTGTTTAAGATAAGAGAGCGGTTCTACTGGTATGGTTTGAAGAGTGATGTAGAATCTTGGTGTGCTAGGTGTGAGATATGTGGTTCCAGAAAAGGTGCATATAAATCGGGCAAAGCTCCTATGAAACAATATAATGTTGGGTTGCCCATGGAGAGAATAGCAATTGATTTTATGGGACCTTTTAACAGGACAATTCCACAGAATGGCAATGCTCCTAAGAGATATTTGATGGTAATTGGAGATTATTTTACAAAATGGACAGAGGCTATACCCCTTGAAAATCTTGAAGCAAAAACGGTAGCGAGAGCTCTTATAGATAATTTTATTAGTAGGTTTGGTGTCCCTCTTTTCATTCACACAGATCAGGGGACTTCTTTTGAAAGCAAATTGTTTCAAGAAACCTGTCAGATCCTTGGCATTAAGAAAACAAGGACCACAAAGGCTAGACCACAATCTGATGGCATGATTGAGAGGGCAAATAGAACTATTATAAACATGCTATCTGCATTTGTTTCTGACCATCAGAGAGATTGGGATCAGTATGTACCTTTGGTGATGATGGCTTATAGATCATCAGTGCATGATTCTATAAATACTAGTGCAAGTATGATGATGCTTGGTAGAGAGATACAACTCCCTATTGATCTCATATTCGGTAGTCCTGATAGTGAGAGGAATGAATATGTGTATGGAAGTTTGTATGCAAAAGAATTGCAAGAAAGGCTAATTGAAGTGCATGAGTTTGCACGAAAGCGAATGAAGATAGCGAGTGATGCAATGAAGAGAAAGTATGACTTAAAGTCAAATTTGAGAGAGTTCAATATAGATGACTCTGTTTGGGTATATGATCCTATACGAAAAGTAGGTGTGAATCCTAAATTACAAAGACCGTGGAAGGGCCCTTTTAAGGTGGTTGAAAAATTAAGTGATATTTTGTACATGGTAAAACAGTCGCCAAGACACAAACCACGAATTGTACATCACGATAAGCTTAGAATGTATAAAGGAAGGAATCTGACAGTTTAGGTGAATACGTTAATATTTGAACTAAAACTAGCCTCATTATATATTTCAGGCTACAATGTATTTCTGTGGGATCTGTGATGATCTAGAATTCACAACAAAGGGAAGATGTCTAGGGCACTTGCGAGAGCAACATGCTGGGCTGCAATACAAGTGCCTGAAGTGCAGGAAATTATTCCGAAGGAATGACAACCCCCATATTTGTGGAGCCAGGCGAGAAGATTACATCCCTTTCGTAATGTCCACAGGGGAAAAAGGAGAAGCTGCGTTGAGAGTTTTAAATCAATTCATGCAAAATGCTGAGGAAAATTTAGTCATTGTTAGAAATATCATGTTAAATGAACATGAATATGAGTCAAAATTTGAAATGAGTGCCGGCAGAGGCAGAGGTAGAGGTAGAGGGAGACCTTTTAACAGGATCAATGTAGTGGATTACACTGCAAGAAAGAGGACACAACCTGCTTTGCCGTACAACGGTAAATGTCGGAGGTTGTCCTCTTCTTCAGTGTCGTCTAGGTCTTCATCTGCCTCATCCTGTTCGTCATCTTCATCATCTTCATCTATTACATCTACATCATCAGCATCTTCCTCATCTTCCACTGAATCTGTCCAGACTAAGGCTTCGGCAAAGTTCAGTGAAGATGAGGAGAAACTGATGGAGATTGGTATGGCTACCGCTAGCTTATATAGCTATGAAGAGATGACGGGCTGTGATGAGCCATTTCTAGGAGAAATAATTGATGAGAGGAGAGTAATAGAGAATAGTAAGATAGAGATAGAAAATAAGGAGAAGGAGAGGAGAGTGCAAGAGAAAAGAGAGAAAGAGCAGAATGAACAAAGAGACCGAAGGGAGAGAGAGGAAAGAGAAAGAAATGAGAAGGAAGAAAAAGAAAGCAGAATGAGAGAGCAAAGAGAGAAAGAACAAAAAGCAGAAAAAGACAGAAAGGAGAAAGAGGAAAAGGAAAGAAGAGAGAGAGAAGAGAATGAAAGGAGAATAAAAGAGCAAAGAGAGAAAGAACAGAAAGCAGAAAAAGACAGAAAGGAGAAAGAGGAAAAGGAAAGAAAAGAGAGAGAAGAGAATGAAAGAAGAGTAAAAGAGCAAAGAGAGAAAGAACAGGAAGAGCAAAAGAACAAGAAGGAGAAAGAAGAAAGGGAAAGGAAGGAGAAAGAGAAGAAAGAAAAAGAAAGGGAAATAAAGCTGAGGGAGGAGGAAGAGAGAATGAAGGAAAAAGAAAGAAAAGAGAGAGAGGAAATGGAAAGAAAGGAAAAAGAGAAACAAGAGAATGCAGAAAAAGAAAAGCTAGAGAAAGAAGAGAAGAAAGAAAAGGCCAGAAAGGAGAAAGAGGAAAGAGAAAAGAAAGAGAGAGAACAGAGAGAAAAAGAAGAAACAGAGAGAAAGGAGAAAGAAAAGAAAGAAAAAGAGTGTGAGGAATTAAAGAAGAAAAAGGAAAAAGTAGAGAAAGAAAGAAAAGAGAAAGAGAGGAAAGAAAGACAGGAAAATGAGTTAAAGGAGAAAAAGGAAAAGGCAGAAAAGGAAAAGAAAGAAAAAGAAGAGAAAGAGAAAAAGGAAAAAGAGAGGAAAGAGCAAGTGAGAAAAGAAAAGTCCGATAAGGAAAGAAAGGAAAAGGATCAGAAAGAAAAAGAAAAGGAAAAGAAAGAGGAACAAGAGAAAGAGATTAAAGAAAGTGCAAAAGAGAAGAAGATAAGTGAAGTAGTGGAAAAAGGACAGGAAGTGAAGAAAGCAAGTAAAGTGATAAATAAAACTGTGAGAAAGAATATCAAACTTCACTCACCAACATTTCTAAAACTGCAAGCAATCAACACAGATCAATCTCAAAAGATCATTTTAGATGTGGGGGGTACAAAATTCCATACATGCATTAGGACATTAAACACTTACACCAGCATACTTTCAAAAATGCTAGCACCAAATTCACCACTGAAACCAATGGACGGAATATATTTTTTTGACAGGGATAGCACATTATTTAGACACATATTAAATTTCATGAGAACTGGGGAAGTTTCTTGTTTAAACATTAAACAATTACTTAATTTGAAAGGGGAAGCAATTTATTTTGAGTGTGAGAGGTTATTGATTGAGATTGAGAAGAGATTGAAAGGAGAAATTGGTCTGGAAGAATGAATGAGTGATTTAACATAGTGTTTGTATGGAGGATATGTTAATCTTCTGTACACGCTATAGTTAGTTATGAAAGCAGATAGTAAAAGAGAGAGAAAATGAGAGAAAAAGGAGAGAAAGAAATATAAATCAATAGTATTATACAGTTTAAATGGATTTAACATAGTGTTTGTATGGAGGATATGTTAATCTTCTGTACACACAAGTGTTAGTTATGAAAGCAGATAGTAAAAGAGAGAGAAATAAAAGAAATATGTGAGAAAGTGATATACAGAAATAGTCTTATAGTTATTTTAATTAAGCTCAACATAGTGTTAAGTGGAGGATATGTTAATCTTCTACATATACTATTGTTGATGATGTTGACCAGATTAAGAAATAAAAATGTTTGAAAAGAAAAATAATTAAAAGGTATAATTTTCAAATAAAACTAACACAGTGTCATGCGGAGGACATGTTAGTCTTCTACATTTCACTATGTTGGTTTTGGTTAACGCCGAAAAGATATTAAATCTTATTATGAAAATAATCAAAGGTCTCCCTTTACTTGTGAAATGCATAAAATATATCAATCCAAGTGGATATAGTGAAAGTGTTATTCCAACATCCTTTTTGTTGGTATTAAAATTATATATCTATATATATATATAATTGGAAATATATCAATCCAAGTGAATATAGTGAATGTGTTGTTCCAACATCTTTTTGTTGGTATTAAAATTATATAGCTCTATATATAATTATGAAAACAGATTTAGTTCTTCAGTGGACGAATATAGAGACTGAAAAATGATATGAATCAGTCTTCATATGAAAATTGGTCTTAGACTGCAGATGTCGGTCTTTAAAACAGAGAACTGTAGATGGAAGACACTCGACCCAACCAGATGTGGATACTAACATTTGCTGATTGAAAGTGAACAACACACACATTAAAGTGAACTTTATTAGTTTTAATAACATAAACAATTTATAGTAAATTACAAGTATGCTATGAAGGTATATGAGGGAAACCAAATAAAGATTATTACAATAGGTAGGACTTAAATTGTCAACTTATTTCATGGTTTGTTGATGTAATCTGTATCAGCAAAAGTTAATGTGTAAGTACTATTCAGTTTGTACATTAAATTGTATTGTCATAGTGCAATGTGATGAACAAACTGAATATTTTAAAATATATAAAGCATACTTGTAATTGAGTTCATGAAGTAACAAAAAAAAAAAAAAAAAAAAAATATATTAATAAAAAAAAAAAATACTTTGACAGCATATATCCTTATACAATAACACCTTTATCTAGAGCGATAACCTGTGAAGCTTGGTATCAATCTTCAGAGATGATCTCTCTACAAAAATGAGTTCTGATCTAGGCAACCATAGAGGCTGATGTTTATATTGAGGATAAATTGATTAATGTAAAGGTCATGAATTAAGAATGACCTATCTAGTGTGATTTGCAATAAGGTGTGTCTTGAATTAAGGATATATGTGCATGAATTAATAAAACATAATTTATTGACAGTCAACCCCTGAAAAATTGTCTATACAAAGTTCAGGGGCTGACGTTCAATGATAAGGTCAAGATTTCAGAATGACAGATTTTAAAATAATTTAAATTGGGGACCAATTTTTACGGAGGTGGGGGTAGTGTAATAAACTGGGCACTACCCTAGAAGTCGCCCCTAGTAACCCCAGCATTAACTTTTTATCGCTACCTTTGGCTTAACTGAGCGATAGTTGCCTTTGCGAAATATGTAAACTTTATCGTCTGTCATTCGTGTTATCGTTGACCTATTCTTGGGCCTATTTGAAGAATATACGCAGACATTGAAGATAAATGACGAAGGGACAGTTAATACAAGTTGATTGTTTGATGGTAAGATGCTAAATACCTTTCCATATGTATATTCCACGCTAAAATCCATGTTTTTCTGTCAACCACATAAATGTAAAAGTCATTTGTCACCATCTTGAATTCTCCCGGTCTATCTTGATGTTTCGAGCCAGCTGATTGGTCAGCATTGACTAGCTGAACCAATCAGAGGTCTTGACAGTTATTATTGTATAGCTGCACGTTCGCTCGTGCCATAGCAGTATAAATACTCGTGCGCGTTCCTAGCGTCCGGACCCCGTCGCCAGACTTCTGAACTGACACGGTTACCAGATTCGGTAAAAGACAAAGAAAGAGATTTTAATCATGATGAGAGAGGTATACAAATTCGGTTATTAGTTATTTAGTTAGCCTAGTATATCATTGATGAAAAGGGCTTATAAAACTATTGTTTTTAAGTCTAGTTCTCTCAGATTTTACCGACTTTTGACTTGCACTGCTTTTACCGATTTCTGTGAGCTTGACCGAATTTGATCCCTTGACCGAATTTAAGCAAAGCATTGTTCCCATTTTATTAACTAGTGCATTTAGCATAGAATACTGGAGTAAGTCCAGTAAATTACATGCTATAGACCTTGTTTACAGAACGAGATAGATCTGGAGAATTCTTGAGGCCCTTTACCGAATTTATGTCTGCTTAAGCCTTTACCGATTTTATGTCTGCTTAAGGTTGCTTATAAAATTCATGCCCAAGATATTTGAGTGAACTTGTTATCTATGTGTTTTTATACTAGGAAACCTATGTCATTTTTTTTAGCAATTTAAATACAAATTAAACCTTGTTAAAGTGCCATAATCTTGTCTCTCCCTTTACCCATTTATTGAAAAGATCCATAAATCAGGCGAACCCCCTGATTTTCTTGTAGCGATCAGATTCCTTTGACCTGAGCTCGGCTAGCATAATCCTGACATTGAATACAGCTTTCTTACCAGGTGCAAAGGGTCTGAACGGTACAATATTTATGTATTACCTAAACACGTTATCCGTCAATGATACGTTTTGTTCTATTTTTCACATTGTGTTCTGCTTTCTCCAGAGATCCCTATTATACTTTTTATTTAAAAACTTTAGAGTTTTAAGCAAAAATTGAACAAATGTTAAAAAAATTAATAATATATCGGAGTAAAATTATCCAGTTACCTTTGATTATTTGAGCCGTTTTATGAGAAAAGGTCCCTTATCGCATTTGCGAACAGTGTAGCCCCAGATCAGCTTGTGCAACCGCGCAGTCTGATCAGGAGCTATACTGCTCGCTAGGAGCATCGTTGATGCCTCTTTAACAAATCAGGTAACAAGTTAAACCAAAAACTTATGTTTTAGATGCGCATGGTAATCTGGATCCACGCTAGTCGAAAATGCGATAAGGGACCTTTTCTCATAAAACGGCTCATTTCTCAGATACTAGGTCACTTTAGATCACACACTAGAGGAAAGAAGCTCCGCGATATGGGCGCTGGAGAAAGTACAATGTATCAGATCAACTTACTAGGGTAACAGTCCGTTGATATGGCATACGTTAACAGTTATTTAAATTAATATTTATATATTAGTACACGAAGACAGTGCGTTTACTGAAAATAAACATAATTGTACTTTCAAGACATAGTAAAAAGTTCTAGTTCGATATTTACACCTCAAATTAAAATTGAAAATTTACCACATATATCTTTCTCTATACTTAAAGTAATACATAAAACTTCCGAGGTGTTCTCCTTCATATTCTTTCTCTAAACGCCTAGCGTGCTTCAGATTTTTTATTAAATCACCCCTGTATTTCAGAAGAAATTCGCCAGTCTTGAAAGTCTTCGTAGTGAACACACCATCACCTAATAAACAAAACAATGAAAAACGAAATAATAATTTGAATAATGTGTTTAAATTAGACATAACTTTGTATTATTTGACATATCAACATTTTTTTTCATAAAATTTTCATGTGTATACCAAACAAATTGTTAAAAAAGTACAAATCTTGATCACGCGGCTTCTTCAGACGCCGGTTGATATGGATCTGTGTTATTTGCAAAATAATCTGATGCTTTAACTTTAAATGTAAAGGGTAAAAATATCTACAACAAAAACACAATTATATCGTTAGTGCGACAATTTATTTACCTATGTAATCATCTATCGGTCTGACTTCGAACCCCGATGGATCATCATAACTTCTGCAATAAACCCTTGCAACTTCAAGCGGTTGTGGTCGGTTATTAGAACTAAAACACAAAATATGAAAATGACGCCAAGCTGAAAAGGATGTTACATTTTTTCTTATTAAGAAGTCTTATTAATATCTAAATTATTCACCTACAAAAATCTAGATTCCTTCGTTATACTTCAAACACTTAGTAGAGGCCTTGATTAGACTTCAACAAGTTGCCGTTCTTTTGTATATACACTGGTTAAAAAAAATCGACGATGACCATTTTCCATGACACAGCTAAAACTTACTGATGTTATAGTTTCATTGTTTTGGTTGCAGAAGATGTGCGTTTTTACTATCATTATTCAACGCAATAATCTCATAGTAACTATTATACTTATATAAGGACAAAAGAAGAATATTAAACTACCGAATGATTCTTTAGAAAATATATAGAATATAAATACCTCAACTTTCTGCGATTTGCTGATCCGCACTCCATTTTTCCCACGTGTTATTAAGCCCAGTTGAAATGGTGGTAAGTGTATGAATTTTTAACAGCACAACCGGGGAACTGCATTCTAACAGAAATACACACATGGTCCACATCATGTCAGAATATATGTATATTTGTGTATGTTGCTAACCATCTAATCGGAAAAGGTGTCAGATTTCTAATTAAAATTGACATGTTGGTATTTCGAGGGTTTGGAATGCGAATTTTGGTTTAAAACTAACTGGGGACTTCCCCGTTTGGTAGGTGTTCCCCGCTTGGTTGGTGTGTATTCTCACAAAGTTCCACGTTTGGTAGGTTTTACACACACACACACACGCACACACACACACACACACACACTACTATTAGGCTGGGGCCCAGGGTGAATAAAAATCAATAATGGTTACCGGGAAAGTAGCAAGGTTTGTTATAGTATAAATTTGAAGAAGTATATATGGTGCATACAATGCCACTGTATAGCAAACTTCTCGGAATTGCATAACGCCGCTAGAGCTAATAAAGTATGGTAGCCCTTGTGCGTCATATGCATGCATACGTTTAATACAAACGCTATTATTTCAGCAACGCGTTATCAGATTGAAATCAAACTACCTTTTAGGAATATCACTGTGTTTGTTTTAAAAGTTTTGAGTTTTAGCTTCAATTTCAAAGAACTGTTGCTTTAGCATTACGCATGCAATGTTGTGTACCATATATAACAAGATAAAACGTCATGTTTCGTTTTCTTCCATCTTCTTCACCACAACTCAATTCGATTTTTTTCACACAAACACATCATAACTGTCCAAAGGTTACATTGCTTCCTTTTGGGGTGAGATTTAATATCCAATATGGCTGCCGTCGCCATAAGGTATAAAAATGTATGTTTGGGGATCATTCCTTATCCCACTAACGGGTCACATTTAATATGCTTGCGTATGTAGTGGGACGTCCATGTGCCTATTTCACAACACAAAATTTATTGTCACGTAAGAATGGAAACTTTAAGATGGCCTTGAATATGAGCACATAAGCTGTAAAATAGATCCGCTTTCTTGAATGCATTGTTTTGGCGAACCGCAAGGGTAGATATGCAAAACACATTGCAATGTTAAGTACATCCCAAACGGTTACTTACTTTTTTCTAAGTATGCGATAAAAGCCTTAATGTAAACAAAGTTGATATAGGATGGCACCATTGTGTTTCATTACATAGTTATTGGGCGAAAAGCGTGAGAATCTTCGGCTGACCGATTTCAAAAATTAACACACATATGGCGGGCAGTGTAAGTGGCTTACCTGTTGGTCCTCTGTCTGTCCTGTCACACTATTTATATATACATGTTGTATTTAGTTTATTGTTAAGGATATATGAAATGTTATAATGTAGAATGCCAATGTATTAAATGTATTATAACTTTTTAACTATCACAATAAATTGTTCAACTGACCCAATGTTATTATGTACAATATCTTATTTTCTATAAATATAGAGGTTTGTGGTCAATTTATTTATGAATTTTGTTATTTCCATTCTCTTGTTATAAATTATCATTAACTGTGGTTATGGATGTATTTCGTGATGTCACTTGTGTGAAATGAAAAAAGTGGATGGTTGTATGCTTCAGTTTAGTCAAATGGCACATTTAAGTCCTCAGAGCGAATCTAAAGGCAAAACAATGAATGCTTATTTTCAACATCTTCTATGGACTAATTTTCCATACCTGGTATTATAAAACAATCATCATGGCAACTAGACTTTCCATACTGCTATGGCATTACATGAACGACATACTGATGTATCCATACATGGTTTTATTGATATTTATTCCAATACCAAAGTGTATTAACAAAATTCATCATTTTATATTTTAAAAAATCAAAACAAGGGATAAACAGTTAAGTAAGTTTCAGAACTTCCACAACAGCATGTGGATGCACAATATTAACTTTTCACTCATATTTTACTTAAATACTATGCATACCTGAATGTATTTAGTATAGATTGACTTGACTTGACATGATCCTGAGTTTATTTTTCTACTGCTGCGGGTGTCCCAGGTACTGGGGTAGGCAGCAGGTGGGTAGAGTGTCTAACACCCTATCTCCACGCCTATCTGTTCAGTGGATCGATGCTGCAAAGGCTGCAAAAGTACATATTTGAAGTTTGAAGTACATATATTACTTGTTCACATCTAAAAAGTAATACCTGCCTCTCCAACACTCAAAGTTTTGGAGAGTTGGACTCATGAGAGATTTAATTAGATTTTCTTTTATGAAGTATGCAGTTTTGTAAGCTTGAGGTATTTAATTTGGCATATTTGTATGTTTTACATGCATTAACAAAACATTTTTCAAAGTAGCAAAACTGTTTAAAGATGCCAAAGCATAGAATCAAGTCCATTGAAATCAAATATAAAGCTGGAAATGAAGAGAAGAGGGTCTGGATGGGGTATAATTTTTAGTGAATAATGTCCTTTTTATAATGAATTATGACTAATGAGCTAAAAATAATGAATAGTGCATAATGAGAGCCTAAAAATAATGAATAATCCTATATTTTTAATGAATTGAAGAAAAAAATAATGAATAGTGAATAATCAGATTTATGCCACCTTTCTTACGTTTAATGAATAGTTGGTCTTATTTTAATGAATAGCCCAAAATTTTAATGAGATGAATAATGTGCTAATTTTTAATGAATAGTGAATACCAGACCCCCATCCAGACCCTCATAAAATAGTCAAAAAGGGGCAAGACAGCTGAAAATGAAAGAAAAAGTAGCAAAAAAAAAAAAAGAAAAAAAGAAAGAAAATAGGCAAAGAAAAAGACTAAGACAAAAAATTAGATAAAACACAATTAAAAAGAAAGGTGGTGATATATAATGTAGCTGAAACTGGCGCCATGAAACTGGTTTAAGCCCTTCAGTAAAATATTTTTACTGATCGTTCGAAGGCAGTAATTCTTTCGTGGATCATTTGTGTTATTTATGGCGTATGTTTGTCATGAGTTCGCGTCTGTTCATTGCTGCCTTGTGTTCACTTGCTGGGAAAGGGCTGACCTCTTTGCTCTTGTTTGTGATGTTAAATTGTGTTTTTGTCACTTTCCCATGTGGTATCCTGGGTCATGTGAAGTACTTAATTGTTTTGATTCCTGATCTTTTCCACCTTTCTTATTTTCATTGTTGCAGCTTACGACATCAGTAGTCCAAAAGTTACGTATACCTATTATACCTTTAATTTCTGTTTTCTGTTCATGAAATCTTCCATGGGCGGATGACTCATGGAGGATTGGAAAGAATTAGTTTTTGTTTTGTAAAAGTACGAGGGTGGGATCAAAAGTAAAGCAACCAATGATGTTAAATGCCAACTAAAGGTGGGATTGCATTTTTGCTTATTTCAAATTGTCAAATTATCATCCCTTCACAGATACACTTATTTTCAATTTTTTAATTCAATCCTTGAAGACTTTCTCATAGTCTTTTTGGGGTATACCTCTAAGGAGGTTTAATATGGAGACACCTAACTTTTGGCGGGAGGTATATTTCTGCCAGCAAGATTTTTCTTGAGACGAGGGAAGAGAAAAAAGTCACAGGGGACTAGATCAGGGGAATATGGTGAATGTTCTAGAACATAGACCCCCTTGTCTTTCCAAAAGCGCTGCCACACTTCCGGCCTTGTGACTTGAGGCATTGTCATGTTACAAATAAATACCACAAATGCCTATCTTCGGTCAACATTCCTGGTAGAATTTGACAAATTTTCTAAGAACTTTGTTCCTTTAAAACCTTGTATTCACTGACTTGCCTTTGGGTATAGAGACTTGTATTGCTAGTCCGTTAGCAGTGAAAAATATGGCATACATAACCTTTTTACACGGGTAATCCTTTTTGCAATACAAGGCCTTCTTGCATTTTGGTAAGCCATACTCGATTACGTATTTTTTGATGCGGTTCGAAATAGTGCATCCAAGACTCATCATATGTTACTACATCCATAAATAATTTCTGATCATATCTTGGAAATCGTTTTAACAGTTTGCGCGCCGTCCTAACATGCGTGTATTTTTGCTCCTCATTGAGCAAATGTGGGGCCCACCAAGTGCTTTCCTTCTTCATTTTCAAAATATTTCGCCAAAAGCGCAATGCAAGTGCTTTTGAAATGCCAACCATGTCCGCAATCTGCTGAGAAGTATATCTTTTGTCTGATTTTACTATATATTTTTTATAACAATCTTTGGACTACTTGCAGATTTAGATCTACACTATTTTGGAGCACTTGTAACAGACCCTACGCCTGCACTGTAATCCCTAACCTGTCTGCAAACTGTGGAAAATGGCATTGAATTACTAACATAAACAGTACATATGTCAGCATAAATGCCAGTTGAACCTCTGCTAAGTAATGCGCGAGTCCTAATGCCAGCCCTGATTTCGATCTCATTTTCAACGCTTCTCCCAACCATTGTGCTTAACAGCCTATGAGTAGGGTTTGTGCAAAAGTAAATTTCACGAGAGATATTGTGTCTACATGTGCGGTTGATACATCAATTGAAAGGTGAGAGAATGGAGAACACATACAAGGCGTGGGTTTTATCTTCCCGCCAACAGTTGCGATGAAAATTAGCCAGTGGCATTACTTGTGATCCCATTCTCATAAACTTCAATCAATTTATACGAGTACAGTTAGCTGAGTCACACACATTCTTTTCAGTGATTTATGGTGTATTTTTTTTTATTCCTGCCATGTGCATTGTTTACGTCTGTTCAGTGCTCACTAGCAGCATAATCACCTCGTTAGAAAATGTTAGTTATATTGTTTCTTAACAATGTACATTATACAGGTCATTTGGATATAGTTTCTTATCCTCTTGTAGGCTTGTGTGGGATGATTGTCACGCTGTTGGTCTCCTCTGTTTCTTTTTTCTCTTTTTTATTGATGGGGTATCTATGTTTATTTTTGCCACATCGATTAACTTATGAGTATATTATTTCAATTTTTATTTTTTAGTGATGCAAGCATTTAGCTTCTCGGCTAATAAAAAAATAATTGTTATTTTCCTTTTGATCATGAAGATTACTAAACTAATCGAAACGAACAAACATAAACTCTGTGTTTTCAAGCTAGATTTTAAACACAAGGCCAATCAAAATATGTTCCCTTCTCCTCATAACATACAATAGTATACATGGGACAGAATAGATACCATTTACAATTCCATTTGCTATGATAACATGTTTAACCACGCGTTTAAATCATTATTTTGATTTTTAAACGAAAACGGCTTCCCATACAAATGTCGCTTATATTCGCAGTGAATTGCTATGCAGTGGTTTTGTATTACCGAATGATCAAATATTCTTTGTGCAAAAAATCAGCTTTGCTACTTTCGGGGTAAGCATCGATGAGATACGCTAGTCTAAGCTACAGCCTATATACCCTTTCTTGAAAATAAATTAAATGTAATCACATTTAATTCATTATGAAGCATCACTTATGAATCAACTGCTATTAATATATTGTATTATTTAGATGACTTGTTCGAGAAACAGATTTAAACAAGTGTGAGACATATTTCTGTATCCCTTTCAAATGTTATGTTTTGTGTATATAAAATGTTTGTATCATACTGTACTTATATTTGAATATAATACAGTCCACACTAAATTTATGACGCCTTTACACAACAAACGCGATTACATATGATGTTTGTGTCATGTTTTGTTTTGTTTGTGATCTAACCTCGCAGTCAACAGCTATAGTCATGTTGAGACGTTCATTTCTCATTACTACATTTTTTTTCCCGAGCTTGCTTAGACTATGCGTTTAACCAGTGCTCAGTGCAAATTATTTCGCTTGTAACTTAGAACAACCATTCTTGAATCCAAGTAGGAGAAGAATAACCGATGAAAAAATTTCATGATCAATCTCCACGAATGTATTTGCCGGGCTCGAACTCACAAACCATGGATCAGCAATCAGACTCTCTACCGATTGCGCTACTAGTCCGGCTTAGTATCATATGAAAAAGCATCTAACATTTGTTCTCTATATCCTTATTCAGTTTATCAAACTCGTCATAATAAACCGATAAATGCTCGCCAAAGCCTCGCATGTTATCTCAAATTGTTTAATAAATTCAATAATACATTGGCATTTATGTAGGATCCTCTATTTATCACATGGCGTCGCGTCTGGGAGTGTTATAACGCTATGCAATAAATTCGATATACCACAAGTGATTTACAGATTTGTTAACATAACGTAATGATGTCCATTATATCGCACCGGGCCGCGTAGCGCAGTCGGTAACGTGTCTGGCTACAGATGCGTGTCTGACTGCAGATCCAGGGGTCGCGAGTTCGATCCCAGCCCGGTCCCATACTTTCGTGGAGATTGATCATGAAATAATTTCTACGGTCATTCTCCTCCCTTCCGCTGATTCATTCAAGAAGGGTTGTTGTCAGTTACAAGCGAAAGTATGTGCACAAATTACTGGTTAACCGCTTGTTCAAGCCTGCCCAGGAAAAAATTGTGGTTAGGTAAACTGACCGTCCCGCAATGACCATAGCTGTTGACTTGGGACGTAAAGCAACAAAACCAACCAACCAACCATTATGTCGCTGTGTAAAGGATGGCAAAATCTTGACGTTTTCACGCCAACATGCAACTTTTGATTAATTTTAATGTCATGTGATAATTAGAATCTAGAATTCGTACTCCTGTATTATTGAATTTATTAAATGTGTTGCGAAAAAAAGATAAAATGCTCGACAAGCCTCGCATTTTATCGCTTTTCCCCAACTTGTTTTATAAATTCAATACCACATACATGAGTTGTATTTTTGAGTGGCCGTTTTACACAGGTTTTACTGTATTTTTGCGCGCAGTCTGATCAGAGTCATCAATGGGCTCTCTATGGATAACCAAGGGTCCAACGTTCCTTCAGGCAGAATACTAAGGATCAGACTGTTGGGATGGACAGACTGATTTAAATTGTCGTTGCATGCCAACTTGTACCTTAAGCTGGGTACGGGCTTACTGAAGTTAATTCAAGGATTATTGTGACTGTTTCAGACAATACAGCGACAGGGCTAGATGTAATTTACATTGATCTAACCACGCTAAGTCCAGGAGTTACCTTCCAATATTATTCTATAGCAGCAAAACACTTCAAGGTAAGGTACTATTTTCTACGGTGTTACTTATTAATGCATAAGTAACTAATATTAGTTTATTTATGAAACAGTGGTTACTTAGCCTATAATTGTAATTGGTTTTGAAATGGACTCTACCTGAGAGGTGTTTGATAAAAGTTATTGTTCAATGAATAACGTTTTGATTAAATTTTTCGTTTTTCAAATGTAGACGTCTCTTATTAAAAGAGTATTTAAAACGTCTAAAATGGGGTGTCTTTTCAGTGTAGATGTCAGATTTTCAACACCTGCTTTACCCACCGGCTGTGCTTGTTTTTCACTCCACAGCTGGTCTAATGGCCTAATAATTACTTAGAATAACTTTGGAAAAAATAGTTCCAACATTGTTTGTTTTGTGTGTTATCAGAGGTTTTTGTTGTCGTCAATTTTTTCATCATTTATAGCATAATTTTTCATTAATTTTAAATTAATAAGCTTCGAGAGATTATGAATATAAGTAAGGTTAATTTGCGCGGACCGAGTGACGATCAAAAATTATTCACACAGTAATGCTAGTATGATATTCTCATAATGGATTTAGACAATTATTCAATTGATCACAATTCCGGCTGATGGTACAATGGGTATCTACATGTACTTGTTATCTTGGTTCAAACACTATTTATACATATTAACAATAAATAAGTACAACAATGAAAATAAAGTACTATATACATGTCATAAGTTTTGGTGAAGCTCATATTTACAAACTTCCTGGACTTGTAATGTTTGAAAATAGATGATGCCCTTCGATAGATAAAGCTTTACAATGTCAATTTAATTTACTGTTTTTGAAATTACAGGTGGTTTTAAATGTTTTCCCAACATTAAATGATGGTTTAAATTAAATATTTAAAAAAATAGTCTAACTGACCTCAAAGGCAATTGATACTCCTTAAACTTGTTACAATAAAATGGTTATATTTTAAGAGAACACGTTGAAATGGAATATTAAATACAAAATGTAGAGTACTTTATTAAGGGTGTAAGTTTTTGTAGCACTTTTGTTCACGCATCAGAACGCTACCCCTCCCGACCGTTATACCTAGTGAAGGGTTGTCATTTTGATGTTTCACCTGCAATTTATATGCTCTTGGTGATGAGATTTTATTTAAATAATGTTGAACAAATTATATATGTCGTAATGGGAATTCCTAGCTAGATTGACAGCTTCCATCTGCTGTGATAACGGAGATATACCCATCGTATTGGGAAGTCTTCTTAGTTCTTGATCGACCCACAGCATGACTATTTATATACCTGTATTCTTACGCCATTCGTAAAAGGAGCAGTTATCTTTGGCGAATCTGTTTTATTGCGGTTTAACGCAGTTTTATCAATCTACGCCATGCAGCTAGATTCAAATGTTGTTTATGTGCATGGTCAGAATCGGTTTTGTTTCAAGTTCTTTAAATATTTGGTAGTTTTAATACTGAATACAATCGGATGTTATATATGAGGAGATATGTTGACCCACTTTTAAGCCACAACATCCAGTCCTGTTACTAAAAATAGGGAAAGGGCAAAAGCTGGAACCAATGTCTGGTACCTAATTTTCGGAACCAAAGTTATGGTATCATAATGTAAAATAAAAGCATGGAAATTGGATCACGAGTTCATTATAGGCCTTCTTTAAAATGCATGTAAAGTTTTTTATATGACTCTTGGTTAATTTTAATAAATAGCGAAAGTACCGAATTGGTATTGACGATGTCAATTATAGTCAGGGACTTAATTTATCTAAATAGAGTTTCCTTCCAAATTTTGACTACAGAAACCTTTTTTTGTTCCCATTTTATCATTTCGTCATCTATAAAGATCGCAAATAGTATAGAAATAAATGTATATATATTTGATTTGGTTTTACGCGATATTAAATCAGCCCTGGACCAAACCGGGACCAAAATCGCTATTAATTTTTCTATTGCGGTATTGATGATGTCAAGGAAATTTTAAGTTTTAAATCGGAAAAAGAAGTCACTTTAGTTTTCTAGAAATTAGTTTCAATTTCTATTTGAAAATCTGATCTGGACCAAACGAAACGAACTAAACAATAGACAAGTAACGATGGATATGACGAGCCTGCGCAAATGTATATGCAGCCTCGCCAGGGCCTTTGCTGCTTACTGAAATTACTGAAAATCTGCCAGATAGTAACTTCGACATTTTTGAGCTTCGAAAGCTTAGGCTGTAACAATATACAATCTTGCCAGAACATTCACTGCTCGCAAGAGAGAAAAAATCGGGAAAATTGGTACTTACACGGTATTTCAAAGCAACGAAGGCTCCGTCGAGTTTTTGAAAATGCACAGACTCGTCTAGGTTTTCACTGCTCGCACTTAGGTCTATAAATAAGACAAAATCGGAAGGCTTGGTATTTATCGGATTATCAACCAAAGCAGGCCCCTGCGAGCCTGTGCCCGGCAATGCACAGACTCACCAGAGCTATCGCTGCTTAAATGAGATTCTAGTTATACGAGAAAACTTGTTGCGATTTAATAGCCTTGCCAAGGCCTTCGCTGTTCGCATAAATTAGAAATATATGTGAAAGAAACCTTTTCTGAAACACCAATTTAAATGCATATAGGCCTATATCGTTAAATGCATTTCAATATCAATAGCTCTTGACCAGAAAAATGAGTATGAAAAGTGTTTTCCATTAGTGGATACCTTTAATAGTCCAGGCGCTGATTTCTGTATAGGCCTTAGTTTTTGACTTGGCACAACTTACCTGCCAGAAAAGTTTTGACTGCAGAAATACAATCATGGGGTCTTCTGCAATACGCCTAGGTACGTCGTACAGTCAAATTGTGGTAGCAGTATTGCTGTAGGACGTCATCTTTGAATGTACCCTTATTACTTAGGTAAATTGAGAGGAAAACACGCCTCACGTTCACCCAATGCTTCCTATTCAGCGTATTTCCCTTTAGATTTATATATTACATGTATGTAATGACATACGACAGTAAAGCGATATAAATTAATTGTATATATGGTATATTAGACGCGAAAATGTCCAACGGAAGGGGTGATTTACCCCACCCCCTTGAATATAATATATCCAAATTAAAAAAGAAATGAAATCTTCCCAATTTCTTAATTTATCAAGTTAAATAGCATATCTATAATCATATTTGAACATTATTCTTATAATATTTTTGTCTTATTTTTCATTTGTTACAAATCAAAGAAAGAACATACCACCTAAAATGACAATTCAGGAATGCGTGTATTACACAATTTTCAGTGTACATTCTCTGCTGCAATATATTGTATCTGACCTATACTAAATTCTTATATATGGACATGACAATGGCCTTAATAAAATCATTAAATGAAATGCCGCAAACAGCCCGTATGCGTATAACCATTATACCACATAATATTACAGTTATATACGTTACTTTCAAATGTATAACTATTTAAGGCAGTAATATAATTAGATTACTGGCTAATAAACGACCTCCACGAAATGAGGTTTGTAGACTGTAATTTTCTAAAACTAATTATATTAGCCAAATAATGAAGTGCGTTAGCTTTTCAGCAGATGAGGCGTTACCCTGCAATAGCCAAATTTACTACGTTACCCTAGAATAATAGGAATACCTATAGTGTTAATATCCAGTTATTTCTCATTCTTACGTATCAATATTATCTTTAATTGAAAGAAAATGACTAGCAATATGATTTTGAACTTATTTTGGCACCTGTTATTACAGTTATATATGTTACTTTCTGCTAAATAGACTATTTAATGCAATGCCAGCACTATATTACCCATACCCATAGCCACTAAAATACATGCAATTATAGCTTGTCAGCTATTGACTACAAAAGCTTTATCGATAGCTATGATTTGGGAGAAATAGTTGCACTTAATTTCTAAAATTACCCTTTTTATTTTACAATATTGGTTGAAATTGAGAAATGAAGCATTAAAACAAACGTTAATCCTTGCCATAGCAAAAATAACAGTTTTAATCGTAAAGGTTTCTGTCCCACATATGGCAAGGACAAAGCCAATTCATATGGTTAAACCGCTCTTTATCCAATCATTATCAAGTTCGATGAAAAAACAATCCAATTGATGTGAGTAACATATACAACAAAAGTATTTAACCTGTATTAGCCTAGCGTTCTTTTTGAGGGACATAGATAAATAGTACAAACCAAGATCTGACGCCACATCCTGCAATAATAGAAAGTGAGTATGATCAAGAAATACCACAATCACAAACTGCAGACAAACCCACGGCACCGCGAGGAAGAGCCACACACAATCACAAGACACCAGGAAGACAAACTTAGCAAAGCAACCAGCTCTCTCTTGCAAAACTAGAATGGACATAAAGAAACGCACAACAAAACATGGAACAATTATAGAATCCCACAATGGGAGTAACTATCAACAACGAATCAACAACGACAGAACCATGTCTGATCAGGCTCTTTACTGTTTGCTTACAGGATGTTCTATTAAAATTTGAATTCGAATACCCAACTACCCTGAAGACGAAAATGGACTGGTACATTTGATAAAAGTTGGATTCATTAGACATAAAAGGGTTTAGGAGATGATGACATTCATCATACGCTTTGTCTGCCTCTGCAATGTAATAGAGCATTGAAACAGGACAATTTTTTCCAAGGTTCTTTTTGATCATACATTAAGGGGTCAAGGCGTATCACTTAGAAAACTCTGTTGCATTGTAAAGATAATACTATAGCTGTTCATTTTAGCCTCAAATACATTATTGGAAATTTTGTTTTGCATTAGTTCTTTCGATTAGACTAAGTCTTAAAGTGAAATTTGTTTATATGAAATCATTATGATAATCAGTATGTCAAATGAGGACATAATCATTGATGCAAGAAAGGCAACCCATTAATCCTTTGTATGTTCCAAATCAAACTAAATTGATGATTAATAGTAACGTTAATAAAATATCGCATTAGTAAGCACATTTGATTTTGATTGAGCAATGATGGCTCATGCGAGTCTGTAAAATATGGCATTAGACACATCAGAGTATTTGCTGCTTGTATATGTAGATGAAAGCAAACGCTACCTCCACTGCATCAGCATGGGGGATTAAACGGTACATTTACTCATGTGAGGTAATTACCAAACTCGCATATAGTGGTTCAAATCTTCATTGAGCATGTATAAATTACATAAAAGAGATCAGCAATTGTTTTTTTTATCTTATGGCAACGAAATTTATATTTGCTCTACTGTCAAAGAACATATCGAAGATAATATATTTAAAATCTTGTATATTATATCACATAACATATACAACAATACAGGCACTGCTCTATCAACCTCTAAGAATTATACTTACCTTTAAAAGTAATAGAAGTATTTCTTTTGGACGGAAGTATTGCAAATATGAGATGCATATTCACTTTCATGCATCCTTTCTAGCCATTGCATTTTAGCCTTTCATTGATGACCAAGACTATACTGCACAAATTGTTTGTAAGAATAATTGACTCCCTGTATGTCTATATAAACTACTAGCGTCAACATATTATGTGCTTTTATATAATTTCATACTTATGTGTAATGCTTTTGTTTCCTGTCTGTAGAAGCAAGATAATTTATTTTTTTTTAAAAAAGCTGTATTGATTTTGATTTTATATCACTTATTCATTCTTATGTTTATAAACATATAGCGCTTTGTTATCAAGAATTCTATTTACAAGTCTCATGTAATAATTTGGCCATGCCACATGCTGTATAGTGAAAATTATCATTAGTTATTCAAGCATTGATTGCTAAAAGTGAGTAAGATTTCTTAACTGCATGTTTTAAACGTTTATTTTTCCATCCAATATCTTAAAGAACATTTTAAAATATATTTTAAATTACCTACTTGAGTGGCACAATGTCTTATTCAGCCTGACATAACTTTTGACTGAAAATGTCGTATGTGTTTAAAATAGTTTCTTAAGCATCAATTAACCTGTGTTCCTTGGATATGATCATATTACATAGGATTGTTGTCATCAATTATACACATGTTTAGGTAAATGTTTCTTCTATATAAAATGTCTCCTTATAAAGTGATATTAGTTTATTAAATGATCAAAGGTACTAACAGTTTCATTGAATAAACTATAAAATGTATCCTGAAAATAAACCAAAATAAATTTAAAAGCTAAAACAAGTAATGTGTCATCATCTGCATATACAAATAAATGTCAGTATACAATTTGATGTTTAGGCATTATCTTTAAAAGATAACTGATTACAGACTCGTATAATGCATAACATCTATTGTAATATATATACAGTGAGCCACTTTAGTTACGCACCACTTTTTCAGGGCCCACATTTTTTGACAAAAATGCTGGAATTGAACATTCGCTATGATAATTTATTTATTGACATTTCATCTGTTTGATGACATATAAAAAAAATATTATAATCACTCATGCAAATCATTCTGCTACGTCAAAGGCAATTTTCCAATTTTGACAAAAATGCACGTGCAACCTGAGCGACTTTATTTTTTATTTTTGTTTTGCGCTAGACATTATCCATGGTGATCGTTGTGATAGAAAAACACCAAAAACAATAATTTTATTCAAGTAAAACCCCATTTTCGGTCGTTGAATTTAGTAACACCGTTTCTTTTTGAAGAAATGCTCGTTTTGACGTCATATTAACGACAGTTACAATAATCAAACAGGATTTTCTTCGCAAATTGTTTTGTTATGAGTCACGTGTTGACATAGAAGTATCAAAACACTAAAACATCTTATCATTGCCACGTCTTATAGCCTTGGTAGTTGTGACGTCATCACTAACGTCAATACCATGACGCCAATAAATCCATGAAATTTTTTACGAAAATAAACGGCGGATACATGGTTTTTTAAAATGAAATTATAAAAGAAGTGTTTTGATAACTAGTTTACTCAGAATCATACGAAATTTTAACTAACTTTAAAAAACGTACTAAAACCAACTTTTTTCAAACCTTGGCCAGCTGGGAACCAAAATAGTAAAACATTAAAAAAAATGATGAAGTTAACATACACTTTCCAGTCTTAGATATTGCCAAGAATAAATTGGCTCTTATCTCTTGAATAGCAGAAGTTCGACCCTGAAAAAGTGCAATGTGATCTGAGTTTCATTCGAGATAATGCAATGTGAAATGGTGTTTTGAGGGTAGTGCACTTAAAGATCTATTTTCTCATTCGATTCTAATCTGGTCACAATGAAATTTCAATGGCTAATGCAAATATAGCTGCGCTTTACGTTGGTAGTCTCAGAATAAAAATATCACGTTTCTTTTCCTAGTAATTTAACATTGTACAAGTGGTGCGTAACTAAAGTGGCTCACTGTATATATATATATATATATATATATATATATATATATATATATATATATATATATATATATATATATATATATATATATATATATATATATATTATATATATATATATATTTCCTACCAACTCTTAGGTAACTGATTCTGTCTGGAATGTAAGCAAAGAAAAACAGTATTGTACCATCTCTTTAAACATTTAGTAATTTGTATTTTTTCTATTGGAAATTAACCTAGATATTATGCAAGGAGCTAACATATATTATGTTAATGACTTTGTTTGTATAATGTTATAATAGTAGACTGGGTACATAAAAAAATTTTCAAACAACTGATTAGACTTTTTTCAATAAAACTTAGTTGTGTTTCTTCTTCTGTGATGAATATTACAAAATTCTACAGCCTTTATATTTAAGCTTTTGAGGGCCCAATCGTATACTGTCTTGGATAACATTTTGGACAAACATAGGACCTTATGATATTTGATATGGTTATATATGTTACTTAAATGTGACAGAAATGGAACATATTCTTCTACTGTTACTTAAAAGCTATCTATTTCTTTGTTTATCTGTTTTACAATCTTTAACTTTGAACAAATCAAAATGATATTTTGTGGAGAAGAAAACTTCAAATATTTGCTATATCGCAAATGTAAATGTCTATCGATATAGTAACTTATTAAAAACTGATGATTATTTTAGAACAAACTGCTGTCTTGTTATAAACTTAAAACAAAACAGGTTTAAAATTAAATAAAATACCATAAGACATATAAATCTAAAGTATTTAGCAATATATATAGGAAGTCTTAAAATTTGTGATGTACGTTACATATTTACATATTGTCATGCAAGCACCAAAAAATGGAACTTTACACCAGGAACGCATTTAAGTATAGCTTTTTACTATCGTGTATCGATAGAATGCTCAAGTATGGGTAAAAAGTCAGCAACTGGTATTACATGCTAACTTGCAAAGTAAAATGTTTCTTACCACATTCACCATTTTATTTGGGGTAATCATATTCAACAGCATATAATTCTTAAAGTAATTATAATAAAAACAAGAAGTTTTCAGTTTTGAAACAGTCAGGTAATTATCTTTTCCAAACATGGTATGTTAAAGCTATAAATCTATTATTGGGCTTATCATATTAAACTTAGACGGACATTTATTGATTTTATAAGGTGTAATTGAAGATATAACGTAAATGACATTTATAACATAAAAGTTGTGCTTCTAGATGCAATCAATTCATTTTCATGATTGTTTACGTCCTTATCGAAGTTTTGGCAGTAAAGAAAGACTGTATGCACCATCTGAATATCACCTGGATACCATTTCTTATTCAAATGTCGCAATTTTGTGTTTTCTAGTAAAATGGGGTAGATGTACAAAACAGCTCCTCCTGAAAAACTGCTACCATAATTTGACTGTACGACGTGCCTAGAAAAAAAAATGTTGTGGAAGGGTAGTTCTAACTATTTCTGAAGTCAAACCTTTTCTGGCTGGACAAATGTGCCATGTCAATTTTCAAAAATTTAGCTCCTTGACTATAAAAACGAAACTTAACCACATGTCATTTGAAAATGTAAGATGATAATTCAATGGCATTGCCAATCATGATAACGTCTCCTAACACAAACTCAAAGAATTGACCATCTTCTGCTTTTATGATATAACCTTCTATAAATCCTAAACTTCTACGTACCGCCCCCTATAACATGTTATATTATATTATAACATGTTATACTTTTCTTGATTATAATTACTCGTGTAGTCTCTTTTGATATAAAACTGAATGGTAAGAACAAGTTTCTTTTTTTCATGTATTTCTATAAAACTTGCATTTCCGACCGTGAGGACTGAGGATGATAATAATCATCGTGGCTGTTTAAAAACAAGCAAAAGCTTTCACAGAACGCTTGCTCTTTCACAAAAAAAGCTTGCTTCACTGGTAGCAACTGATTTTGATTCCAGATGCTTCGCCTTGGATTGATGGGGGTGTTTATGTGTTAGGGACCTCCACAAGTGCTGGATTGTTTATTTATTGCTGAATTTATGCTGGCTTAGCCTACTGATTGCAAGCCTATTCAATCCCTGATTGTAATGCCAAATCATGCAGTGCAAGGAGTTTGAGGCTTCAAACAATTATTCACATATCTGCAGCTGGGGATAATGAGCAGAATATCTGGTGGTCTAAAATGTACATCTTATAAGTAAAAAACTTCATTTATCCTTCCTCAAGTACATATATTACTCACAAGTGAACAATGCCGTTTATAACATGTAACACATGTTATAGTTTTTCTTGTTACATTTAACAGGGTGGAGCTTAAGCCTGTCTCACAAAGAACACACGGCTTATATAGCTAAACAAAGTTAAACTGGCACTCATGAATATGCCGTATAATCTCGTATATCTCCGTAAACTATTTTTAGATTTGCAAACATTATGAAAAGTATTGATTTCAGAGTGATGTATTTTCTAATCCTGTATCCATCACTGTCCCGCTTAGCCCTTTGGATAGAGCGTATAGCTGTCAACATTGAGATCGTGGGTTCGAGTCTCACGACATACAATATGCTTATAAAAATCATTTTTTATCATAAATTATGACTTGCACGATTTTACTAGACTAACGTGTAAAAGTATATGTAATAGAATTAATTTTAAAGCATTATAATAATTAGGAACTGTGATGTCTACTGATAAATCTTTAAAACATTTAAAATCTAATGACAAATTTCTCATAGCTAATGTTTCAAATTATTTCGAGAAAAACACTAAGGGCAGGACAGCTCATCAAATTCAGGCAACTGGGGTCAGCAGAAGAACCGTTTTCCAAGTATGAAAAGAACTAGGAGAAACCTCTACACTTTCGTCGCAGCAACGTTTGAAACGGGGACAATACAAGCCTCTGGACGACTTTGATGAGGTTGTTATCAGAAACAATGTGCAGGAGTTTTACACACACCGCCATCCTCTTCTGACCATAAATAATCTCTTATCAGTCTTAAAAACTGACATCATATCAACTATCCTTCAAAATTAAAATAAACAAGAAACAATATCATAAATCAAAAAAATCATGAAATTAAAAATGATGCCTAAAATAACTATATCAAGTGGGAATCGAACCCTCGCAATCCGGAATAAGAGTTAATCGTCTTACCACTACGCCACTGCCTCAGCATTGTTAGACGACCTTGCAAAAAGCTACTTGTTTCATACATTAACTATTTAAAATAGCTGATACACACCGAACGTGACCGAATGATAGCGAAGATTAATGGGTGCCAGTTTAACTTTGTTTATCTATACGGTTGGCCATCCATGTAAACCGTATTGTTCGATTTTATTAACCTGACACTGGTGCTTAATTTCACGGTTAGTGCACAAGATAATTTTTTCCTTCCGTCGACTTTCGGTATTTAACGTAAGTTTTACAGGAAGGACCTCTGACGGTGGTAATGGGAATCACAGTGTATAACTGCCGATTATATTGATAAAAATTAAAGTCTATCAAATGCTTCCATATTCATATATAAGCTCGCTGTTGGTCTCTATTTTATGATTTTGCATTTAATTTCCTATTTTCATGAATGTACGGCTTTATTTTGGGGCTAAAATGGTCACTTTTTGTATTATACATATAGGAAATAGAAAAATATTTTTAAAATATCATTCCCCCCCTGAGTCCCAACTAATCCTTTTGCACGTAAGTGTGTTTTCTCATATTTTACAAAACATTTGTGAAAAGCTAGTTGGGACTCGGGAGGGGGGGATGATATCCCACAGCCCAAAATGTAACGCGAGCCCAAACATTAGCTTTTGGATTTTTGGTGTGCTCTCTTGAAACTATTTTTTCCATTATAATGAAATAATTAGTACAAGTAATTTTCCTTTTCATAACCCCTTTGTCATGAAATATTACAACGTTTTAAGCATATTGTTCTTTAGATAATGAAAATTGCCCTTTTATTATTTTGCACAAATACTGTATCTATCCAATACACATGAACTTTATGGCCCTTGACACAATAGGTGTACTTTATGCATGGATGAATGGTTATAGTACATTGCTGCATAATGTTGCACCAGAGGTGAGTTCAACAATGCGAGTGCTCGCCGAGCGCTCGTTGATTGGTACCTATCTTTATTCATAATGTGTAAAGCCTGGCATCAGTACAACGAGCGCCCGAGAGCGCTCGCATTATTGATTTCGCCTCAGGTAAATACATTGTCATCAAGGTTGAATATGGACTACAGTTGCACTCCAAAATATTTCCTAACAGATCAGATAGAAAAAACAACAACAAAAATAATCATTAAAATACTCATGATTTAGGACTTTAAAATACTTTCATTGTGATTTGTAATCGAGTATTGATGATATAAAGCCCTTACACGTGAAATAATTGATTTCTAAATATTTCAGTGAAGTCAAATTTTGCAACCCCTACCCCCTTTGGTAGCGTCGCCTGTGTTATCGTAGGGGTCTGCCTATCTAATTATAACCTTAATTTGTTCCTAATACATCAAGCGTCCTATTCAAAAGAATACCAATGATATCTTGTGCTTGGGGAAGTTTTGGGAAGCATCTGAAAAATAGGCAGATACCCTATCAAAGTGTCAGAGGTCCTTTTGCAAGTACTAATGAGATAATGAGACGTTTTGCACTGTCCTACTGACTAGTCAAGTCGTTATGGTACAGAGTTTACAACCAATAGGTCGTGAGTTCAAGTCCACGTATGTTCTTGCTTTTCTTTTTGTTTTGTATTTTTACCTTTATTCGATTCGTTGAGCTTCATTTATTATAGATGTACCACGACCTCTAAGTAATGTCCTTTGAATCATTATAATTATTCAAAAGGTTGATGCGTAACGCATACACTGAGCCAGTCTGTCTGTCTGGAACATCTACGTGCTTCAAAAATAGAATAGTAAACGTAATAAAACGCCTGAAACCCCTATTTCTAGATCCGTATTTTCAATTTTGTAAATATAGACACGCTTCAAAGTTATTTGTTTATCTATACTTTCATTTGTTATTGTTATTTTTTGTAGGATCCTCACCGAGAACGTTCACCGTACGCTCGATATGTGAAATTGAATCTCTGTGCTTTTTACATCTTTTTAAAGTAATTGCAGATATTTGAAAAAATATCTGCTTTGCCTTCGTACCAAGACTTGCTGCATACTATACTTGAGACATTTTCCCACTGAACTTAAGTTCAAACATAATGTTTAGTGAATAATTTTCAACCGTATGTTTTGGCTATATTATGGAACAATATTTTCACGTGAATCTCTGAAGATGTTTGGGACTGACTGGCTCATTTTACACGTTGCGAACCACCTTTTGAAATAGAATGATCCAAAATTTCATTCCTCAAAGGTCGTGGTACATCTATAATAAATGAAATTAAACGAATCGAATAAAGGTAAAAAAAAAAGAACACACGCGGACTCGACGTCACGACCTTTTGGTTGTAAACTCTGTATCATAACCACTTAACTATCAAGTAGGGTGGTACAAAACGTTTCATTATCTGCATTAGTACTTGCAAAATTCCTGTAAATCTTACGGTAAATACCGAAAGTCAAAGGAAGGTAAAAAAATCTTGTGCACTAACCGTGAAATTATGCACCTGTGTCAGGTTAATAAAATCAAGCAATACATACCACCGAACAAACCGTGGCCTTATCCGAGTTACACTCGGGCTATTCGAGTGTATCAGTGAAAGCCGTGTATGATATTTAAAACTTTTAAAAAAAACTGACACGGGTGCCATGTCCGTGAATAATCGTATTACCGATCGTACATGACCGTGAGAGACCGTACGAGGCCGTATATACAACGGCACATGAAGTCCACCCCAAGAGTGAGCTCAACCATATCAATATCGTATATAAATCGTATGGAGTTGGACCGTATGTAAACCCTGTAAATGTCCAGTAAAAGTCGTGTATAATCATACTAGACCGTTACAGACCGTACTAGAACGTACTTGGAACCGTACAACAATCGTATGAAAATCGTTTTGCAAACCGTGACAAACCTTGCCTGATCGTGTATAACGTGTTTTGTTCATACAAATTCATATATACATATATACAGCACTAATAATGCGTCCAATGATGTATTATCAAACAGGAGTATTCTACTTGATAACATGAATACATTTCATTTTCAAAAGTAAGAGATTGACACTTTTGTTAACCTGTCATGATACTCCTGAACTTTATTTATACTAAATAATTTCTCATGCGAGATCCAATGAAATTTGATTTGCAGCTATGGTTCACATGTCGTCAGCTTCAGCCCAATTGCTACAACTGATATGACGGTTGGTCAAGCAAACCACAGCCGCTACTAAAACGTCATGCCTGAGCTATGCAAGCAGCTAATCTAAAACTTGTCAAAGACATTTTTTTACTTTTTCACCAAATAGACTCATATACCAGCTCGAATGAAATTTCACTAGCGACTATGGTTCACGTGTCGTCAGCTTCAGTCCAATTGCTACAACTGACGGTTGGTCAAGCAAACCCCCAAAACGTTAAGTATGAGCTATACAAGCAGCTACCTTAAAACTTGTCAAAGATAGTTTTTCTTTAACACCAAAAAGATTCATATGCCAGATCCAATGAATTTCAATTGCGACTATGGTTCACGTGTCGTCACCTTCAACCCAATTGCTACAACTGACGGTTGGTCAAGCAAACCACAGCCGGTACTAAAATGATATGCCTGAGCTTTACTATAGTGTTTCCAGGACTTAAGTGACCCCCGTTTTTTGCTAATTATTCTATAATGGTGATGTTAATTGAAAAATTAATTGGAGAAATGAATTTGGATATATACCGCGTAATTGAATTTATTTTTTCACATAAATATGAGTTTTTTATAGGCTGGGATTAGATGGAATTTCAGTGTGTTGTTGCTGCTCTTCTTTGAATTAGTCCCCAAGTGAACCTAGCGATATAAATAAAACATGGCTTATACAGGTCAGTGGAGGAAATTCGTCAGTCCCACAGATAAGAGTGCGTAACAGAGAATTATTCTTCATATTTCTCAACCAAAAAAGATGTTGTGTGTACTCAAACAACCGTCTTGATGATATGGTTCTTTTGACCATAGATTTTTTAAAAAGGGATTGAACAATTGAATCCTCTTTTTACATCCAAAAGGCCTAATTTGAGGGGGTAAAAACCTTCAAAAAGAGCTACATTTTTTCAACTTCTTAATTTATTCAAGAAAGTAACCCCTCTAAAGCCATGTTTTAGAACAGTAGACAGCTTCCAAAGTGGTACATGTACCACTTTGATATTCAACAATTGTAACCTTGGATGCTCTTTTTCGAATGCAAAGTGGTACGTATACCACACGCACAAAGTTACGTCTGACAGGATGGCTGCTTTAGAAATTTAATCTAACTCAACTGACTCAAAAGTGGTACATGTACCACATTGACATGCAGTGATTCTACTTTTGGCTGCTCCATAATTTGAATGCAAAGTGGTAGGTATACCACCCGCAAAGAATAACCGTTACGTCTAACAGGATGGCTGTTTTAGAAATTAAATCTAACTGCACTGACTATAAAGTGGTACATGTACCACTTTGATATGCAGTGATTATAGTTCTAGCTGCTCTATCATTTGAATGAAAAGTGGTACGTATACCACCTGCACAAAGCTACGTCTAAGAGATTGGATGGTTTAAATAAGGTTTAACTTCACTGACTCCAAAGTGGTACATATACCACCCCACAGAATTACGTCTAGGAGGATGGCTGCTCAAAAGTGGTTCTGAAGCAACCATTCTCTTGGACGTAATTCTGAGCATGTGGTATATGTACCACCTTGCCTTCAAATGATAGAGCAGCCTTAGCTAAAATTGCTGAATATCAAAGTGGTACATGTACCACTTCAGAGTCAGTGCAGTTTGAAATTAAATCCTAATCAGCCTTATTGTGAGACTTAATTCTAAGGGGTGGTATATGTACCACTTTGCATTCAAATGGTAGCGCAGCCAGGGTTATAATCGTTGCAAATAGCGACAGTGCACTTAAAGATAATTGTGTAGGCGTAATTCTGTGGGGGTGGTACATGTACCACTTTGGAGTCTTTGCAGTTACAATAAATTCTAATGCAACCATCCTTTAAGACATAATTCCGTGCATGTGGTATATGTACCACTTTGCAATCAAATGATAGATCAGCCAGGATTAAAATCGCTGCATATCAAAGTGGTACATTAATCGTAATCAGCCTTAATGCGAGACTTACTTCTGAGGGGTGGTATATGTACCGTTTTGCATTCAAATGCCTTGATTAGAATCACCGCATATCAAAGTGGTACATGTACCACTTTGGAGTCAGTGAAGCTTAAGTAATATTTTGGGCAGGTGGCTACCACTTTGCATTCAAGTGATTAGAGCAGTCATGACTAAAGTTTCTGAATATCAAAGTGGTACATGTACCACTTAAGAGACAGTGTAGTTAGATTTTATTTCTAAATCAGCCATTCCGCGAGGCTCAATTCTTAGGGTAGTATTTTTTCTAGGAGTACCCGAAGGCTCAACCATCAGTGGGTCTGGTTTAAAGCGTATCAGAAGACAGGGACACGGCTTAAAGATATATTTTTTTCTAGATTAATTTTGACAGAAGCACTTATATAAAAATTGGGCATAAGAAATCAAAAAACATAAATTGGGCTTTTATTTATTGTGATATAATACTGTAAGTAAAATACAAATCCACACAACATTTATTTGAAAACAAGCAAAACAAACAACAAATCAGCTTTAATATGCAGTATATAGCTGGTCACTGAAGAATACGATGTGCCTCGATATTCCTCGAGCCTAGACAGAGGCTTCACTGCACAATATGAACCACGGTAGTAGATCAAAGTTCAGACATCTAGTCCCAAGTGATTAGCTACATGTAAGTTTTCATTGAAGTTAGACATAACATCATCGTATAAAGCACTATACTTTCTAGGACTAGCCTTACTGTATATTCCTGCAGACTTGGTAAGTAATGGAAGCAAAAATTGATTTTTAAACAAACTTATGTTGGGATAATAATTACGAGTTTAGTCAACACCTAGACGATGGCTTACCGGCGATTTGGCTGCTCGTATAGGTAACTCATCTTTAAACTAAAAGATCATTTTTAGAAAGCTTATTTTTGTCATTAGAATTCTTATAAGAAAAAATCTGGTCCTATGAATATGAAATTTATTTCTCAAACTGGATGTTCGATTCCATCCTGTAATCTATACCTGAACCTCCATTCATGGAGAACAGCACATCATGTGCGCGTAACGAGTCAATAATTCTTTTCCGTATATTCACGTTTGCCAAGCCCGAGTGTGATAATGTGTTACAGCCCGAACCGCGAAGCGGAGCGGTTTGGGCTGCAACACATTATCACACTCGGGCTTGGCAAACGTTACCATTCGGAAAAGAATGTTATATCGTCATTGTTATATACCTTCCTTTCAAGCACAAGCAGTTCCAAATAATTTTATTCAATTGCATGCATAAATGTCCACCGTAACATCATGTAGCGTACAACGAAACCACACCGGATAGGCGGCAATCGAAAACGTCAATACTATCGACGAACGTAGGGGTAACTACCTATATATGACATAGTACGGATGTGCGGCGCGGATAGCCCCCTTTTCAGCGCTGCCAGGTATACGATAAGCCCCCTTTATCTAAAAAAAGTATATGACTGACCCAGCTTTTCATCATTGTTATATAAATGGTCCCATTTTCTGAGAGCCCTGTTTGTAAATACTTATATTTTTGCTCAGATAAGTATGTAGATGAGTTTACGAGGGTTTGTCCTTCCGTTCGATCATTTGTATTCACAGCTAGGTCGTCCATACATCCAATAAGATTACATGTGATGTTGCCAATCCTTGCCCCAAGTCCAGAGTATTGTGTTCTGTAGAGGAGAGGGTTAAGATGAACTTTATAGAAATCCGTACTGATGATGCCTCCTTGTCGTACGTCTTGTTCCACTTAAAGGGATCGTGACATCTCTCCGAACCATTTAACCACACTAGAAGCCTCCTGGTGTAAACTACTTATGAGCGACCAGTGTCTGTCCTGGATCAATCTTATAAAAGTGCGGTTGATAAACAGTCATTTCATGCATAGGCGCTCAATTCACTATTTTCATGCTTGACCGACTATCCAAATAAGACGGTTCATACTGTTCACATGAACCGACTCTTCCCCATAGTCCGGATTCGGATCCATTCATCAAATCTTTCAGATTATTCTCACAGACAAATTCTAAAGTTAGATAGTACTTTAAAATTTGCTACTGTGCAGTTACATTACACATATATAAGGACCAAAACCGTTTCTCATTCTTGTCAGGTTAAAACATAAGGTTATCTGGGCTAAAATCTGTGTAATTCAGAGTAGATCCTATGGAGATGGCTCATCATATCCAAGAGAGACCTGGTAGTTCATTCAACTTTAAAGCTGCATAGTCTGTAACTTTTGATCTTCTAATTTTAAAAATAATGTTTTTATTTTTCAAGAACACAGTAAAAATACTCAAAAACAGGTAAACATTTTACCATTTTCGTAAATCTTAACAAGTTATCACTATCAAAACAACTGCATTTATGTTAAAATTCAACGGTCTAGAATTATTGGAGGGACGCAAATAATTACCAACAAGAGACAAGAAATATCTTTAAAAAAGATATTCGGCGGCTCTCAAATACTGACGATAAACGCAACCAAATTCGCTGGTTTAGACGAGGGCGCAACACCCTTGGGCCCTTATAGTGCAACGAGAGGATTTACATGGTAGTAGCACGACTGATATGCCGATAGTCGGTCGGTTGAAAATGTCCAATAAACAAAAAATATTACACAATTTACTCGAAAAAAAAACGTTGATTTTTTCTTTGATATTTTCCGACTTGAAAAGGGGATTTTTCATCCGAACATAGGAGAAAAGAAACGTTTTGGCATTGGGAATATAACCGTATAACGGCCAAAAAAGACTATTGTCGAAATATATGAAACAGACTATAATCATGTCCAGATATGGGAATTGGAAAAGTTACAAATATTTTATTTAAATAACGTAATATTACTGTAAAGTCCTTTCGAATTTAGTGGGTTATTTTATAATGCACTTCTTTACTGTGTGCAAGGCATGTAAACAATGATAGTGACAGCAATTTACAAATACTGTACATCGGGGGTTGACCTATATTCGAGACGAGGTCGTTAATACATTTGCATTTTTAGACCAAGTGCACAGACTGGTTCTCTGCCATTTACATGTATGTTTTTAAGTTTAGTTTCATGTTTAATAAGATTGTAAGGACATTCTGAGTATCAACCAATGAGAACATCTTTTTCCAGTCGGTGTGATGAATATTACAATTTAAAAATGCTTCTGATTGGTGAATGATTTAGAGCTAAAGCGATATTAGAACGGCGGCCTTTTGGCCGCCGTAAACAATACACCTATTTGATCTGTTGATAAGTTAATTCACTTTTCCATGCAGTTTTCAGCTGTACTGAACATTTTTTATTGTGAAAACATAGCTCAATTCTACTTTTACAAATGATTTAAAAAGAAAATAAAAATTTTCTAAAAATATTCATAGTTACAGAGTATGCAGCTTTAAAAACGAATAAAAATGGCAGACTATAACCCCAGACCTTCTCCTGACTTTACTATTAAAACCTGTAATAATCCGTATAGATACTGATGAGATTGTTTTATTAGCAGTTACACCTGGACCCGATCCATTTCTCGAATTATCCGCTTATTTTTCATGAGCAGACACGTCCGCAGGCCCGACGTTTTTAAATTTGTCGAACCTGATCTGGGTCCAAAATGATTGAAAAGAATATCAGGAGTCGATTTTTATATAACTTTCAATGAGAACATCATAGTGTCAAACAGTTTGGTTCCAGATCAATCCCGACGTTTTGTTGGACATGATCTGGATCCAAAATGTTTGAAAAGAATATCAGGCACTTTTTATTTTCAGACCCGGTCCAAGATTTGATCATATTGCTCATAGACGCGCTGGCCGTTCATCGGTCTAAGAATCCTCGTGTACTAAACGGTTAAGCCTCAGATCAGGCCTAGCGTATCAGTGGCGGACCTTATATGGGTTCAATGTGTTTGATAATAATATCAGATATGACTATGTGTCCAAAATGTTTGACAAGAGCATAGCTCAATTAATGCATCATAGTGTCAAAATGTTTGGATGCAGATCAGGCTCAAGGTTTTGTCGGACCTGATATGGGTCCAAACCAATGTTTGAAAAGAATATCAGCAGACGGTCCTAGTTCTTTTCATTCGATCGGCATAGACCAGTTGTCTTGCAGCCGTACACCAAATAGTTTGGATCAGGCCCGACTTTTTGTCAGACCTGATATGGTTTCAAAATGTTTGATAATACTATTATCAGCAGTCAGACCTAGTACCAGGCCCGACGTTTTGCTGGGTTTTCTGTTACTGCAGTCAGCATTCGTTGAAATATAGCTAAACGAGATATGAACGGTCATAGTTGGATTAAGATACATCTAGTGATTTAGATTATACGATGGATCCACACTCGAACCCACCGTGCAAAATTCTGGTCAGAGATCCGAGTCCTAGAATATCGATAATTTAATCGAGAAGTCCTCTACTTGAGATGATGCTAGTGATTTTATGTGGTCTGCTGATAACGTGCATGTATGCAACAAGTTTTGATACAGATCAGATCCACAAAATGTAGGGGCCTGATCTGAATCCAAATTGTCCGCAGACATTCTGGTGGTGTTATAGAATTTTCTGATTTTTGTTTGTATTTATTTATTTTTTTTTATTTTTTTTTTTGCAATTGAAATAAAACAAAATCAGCAGACAAAAAAATCATGCAAAAATAAAATAAATAAAAATAAAGCAAAACGTTAATAATATTGTTAAATTCCTAATACAATGTTAATCCATCCACGCAATATTTTGAAATGTCTTTTAAAGTGTGCTTCCGATAAGACGTTGTTCATGTTAGAAAACAGATGGCCGTTTTATGCAATATTACATAATACATGTAAACACCTGTCAAAACAAACAGATATATCTATCTATAATCGCTTAAATAGTGCGGTTGTGGCTAAAAGCTGTAACCGAACCGAATTCGGCCAAACATACGGCAATAGCCGAATAGGCGCGGACCGAATCTACGGGACAGGACGGAAACGTATGGTTTTCCGATACCGGGATTTAGTACAGTAACCGGTTCGGTATCGGCCAATATAAATCAAATGTGTCAGTGATGAAATAGGCCTAACTTTTGTATACTGGGCCGATGTTTATTCAAATATCAAGTTAATTTGAAAGAAGTCTCAATCGCAAGGATTGAATTATATTTTTTCAATTCAATGCAATAGTTTCACAAATTTATTCTTATAGATCTTTGTTTCACAGGCACCGCACTCATTGTCTCAGTGTGTAGGCCTAGATGTTAACAACGGTTTAAGGCTGCATGTATGCCCGCAATTAAGACCTTTGATTCAGATGTCAAAATTTGATTTCCGATGGCACACTGAATCTTATCTATGAAATCATTTTTGCCTCGGCTGTTTGTGAATGAGCCCCAAGTGTAGATCTATGCGATTTCATTTCCGAGTTTGGTCTATCAAAGGCTCTGGCGAATCTGCGCATGAAATCTAATTTCAAGAAATATTTTTTGGGGTATGCCTGATTTTCCAATATTTTTGGGGTAAACAATAGATGCCGGACACAAGCCTACGCATGAAGAAAAAGGCAAAGTACCCCCCCCCCCCCTGGGAGGCTCGCTTTTCGTATGGCGAGGTTTAGTAATGTTGAAATAGAGCCTGCTGATTACTTCTCAAAGGAAGCAAATGAGCCAGCATACAAGTGCAAGCGAGCAGCGAATGCTCAGATGCACAAGCTCGCCCAAACATTCGCGATAAGGTCAGGCGATAAGGGCCGGACATGGAAAATTGCAAGGCTTTTGATACAATACCGGTTCGATTACGATTCTTAAGCATGATGTGCACCCATCACACTGGTAAATGTGACAGCCAACGAACTGGTGCAGGTATTGTTGAAACGACTAAGGTAAGCCTGTACAAATGAGCAGACTCGCCAGAGCCTTCGCTGTTCATTTAATGAAGTGAATTTTACGTCGTCGCTTTTGTGTACTGGGGAAATTAGGAAATGGTGAGCTGTGAGCGGTGATGGTGAGCGGTATACCCAGGCTCAAATATAATAAATAAATGATAACACTGGAGACAGATATAAAGTTCCAACTTTCTTCTTCAATTTACCCTATCAAAACTCAACGTCCAAAATATTCAAAAGTTCAAATAATATACAATTGTAACTGTTAAATCCAATTTTAATATACTGAGTTCTTCCATCTAGCTTGTAGAATACATGTCTTGGCAAATCCAAACTCTAGTAGGGTAAAGTCGGGTAAATTCGGACATCATGGCACAAATTCGGACACACATTTGCAAACAGTGGATATCCAGATGAGACCGCCTCATCAGGATTTTCACTGTTTGCTTAGATTATTTATTTTTTATTCCAATAATTGAACTATGAAACAAACAAGGTGGCTGTCCGAATTTAGCTGTCTATCCGAATATACCCGACTTTACCCTATCTCTCAAGATGGTCCAGGGTTGTGTTTTTGTTCGGAGTTCGGAGTTTCAGTTTGGAAATCTGATTTAGACCGAGTTAACCCTGGTTGGGTGGTTCGAAGTTCAGAGAAAGGACCGGGTATAACCCTGGTTTGGCAGGTTCCGAATTCGGCAGGTTCTCCGAACTCCAAACCTGCCGAACCAGGGTTCGACCCAGTCCCTTTACCGAGCTCCGAATCCAAACTCCGAACCAGGGTTCGACCATGTTCTTTCTCCGAACTCCGAGCCTGCAGAGCAAGGGTTCGTCCCGGTCCTTTCTCCGAACTCTGAACCAAAACTCCGAACTCCGGGTAAAACACAGTCCTGGACCAAACCGGTATCTCTTGCACGGTCTCGTCTGACATGCACAGCAGCTTCGAATACTGAAACATGAGCATACAGTGAGCCACTTTAGTTACGCACCACTTATAAAATGAAAAGAAATACGCTATTTTTATTCTGAGACTACCAGCGTAAAGCGCATCTATATTGAAATTTTATTGTAATCAGATGAGAAACAAGTGAGAAAATGGATCTTAAAGGGCACAGCCCTCAAAACACCATTTTACATTGCATTATTTCGACTGAAACTCAGCTCACATTGCACTTTTTCAATGTCGAATTTCTGAAATGCCAGAGATAAGAGCCGATTTATTCTTGGCAATACCTAAGACTGGAATGTGTTTGTTAACTTTATCTGTTTTTTAAGCGTTTTACTACGCAAACTACAATAATGTAACGTATTTGACATTATAATGGACCAATACAACTTTAACAAATGTCAATATGTGTAGATAATAACATGTTCTTACAGACTGCATAACTGTTTTTTTTTCCATTTAAGCAGTTAAAGTACTACATAAATTGAATTAATTACATATTTTTGTTTTCAAGAAAATGATTGGTAACGTAATAAACACACTGTTACAGGTATGTTTGCAAGACTTAAATTGAGTGCAATATCCGGTTTCATACTGCCTATGCTATGTACTATCAGATAAAACAAGTGGAAATTCTGCTGAAATGGGACATACCAAAATGCTTATTTTTGACATTTCTGGACCCTGGGTCTCTACTCACTGGTGCCCAACTCCGTCACAACGATTTTCTGATTTTTGCTGATAGGTCGTCGCGAAACAATTTGGAAAACAGAAAGACAGAGAGAGGACGTAAGTAATTTATTTAACCGTTTTATGATTTATAAAGGTCAAACATGTGCTTTTATTATTTTAAAACTGCCAGATGTATTTGCCACTTCGAGTTTCAGTTGTTTATCGTTTCTAACTGAAAATAGCAACACAACCATAATCACTTCATTTGCACAGAATTGTGTCGGTTTGGACAGCAATCAGAGTTTTGGTGTCACGGTCTGTTTAAGAAAATGTCACAGCTTGGTTGAGACGGGTAAAATGCCAAGTAGATGCATTTTTTCACTACATAAGCTTTATATTGCTCGTTAACTCATAGTTTTGAGTTCAATAACTCAATATTATGAGTAAATAAATATTATTGCACAAAAAGCTGTTTCGCATGAAATAACAAAAGTAACGTCCTAATTAGCATAAACTAATACATCAAACAAGGCAGGTCACATGCTGTTGATGATCTTTTTTTTTTTATTTTTGGACTTTTTGGAATTTTAATTATCATGTGGTTTCTGGGCCATCACAAAAATGACGTCATCAAAAGAAACGTGCATAGAGGTGAGCATAATTAATTATTAGCCTGAAACTTCATCTACTTCCATGTAACACGTTCGCTACACCTATAGCAGTGGCTGTTCAGCATGTGAATCTCATGATTTTAAAATTTGAAAACATTTTTCTAAGAATATATTTGTCATAAATTCATATAATTCATCTTGAATTGTATGATTGGTCAGTATTCAGGCACAATAATAACTCAGACCTTTCATGGGTGGGTTGGTACCTGAAAGTTGTCTCTAGCTGGGCCCATTCTGGCTTAGCTATTGTTTCATTATCTCAAATTGTCAGTGAATTGTGTGTCCTTTTATTTTATTTTTCATATCAGTATGATAATTTGATTTTTTTAAATGATGCATTGCAAAAGTTAGGAAGCCTCCATACCAGATGAACGGTTTGTTTGTGAAGATTTGGATAGTACAATAGCCGCCCCCTCCCAATGGCCTTAGCTGCTGTTAGTTTTAAGGTGGTTATTCTGTTATTGTTTATCCATTGTATGATGTTGCTCCCGTTTGACGGGTTTGTGGTTGTAACTTGTTTTGTAGTGTAGCTCTTGATGTGGGTCTATTTTAGCAATTATATAGCAAGTGGTAGCTGGTTGCTTTAGTTTAATTGTATTGTGGCTGTCTGTGTTCTACGTCTCTTTCTCATGATCCACTGAGTTGGTTTGCCTTCAGTGGTAGTGACGTTTCCTAGATATACTCAGTTGTTTCTGTTTTCCTTCTACAAAGTACTAGTCAAGCTGTCAGTTTAAAGGTGGACCAAACAGTGTTCATTTTTATGTTGTTTTGATAAGATTACGAGGAAAACCAATATCAGTCAGTTTTTAAAATGTCTTAAATAAATAGTGACAGTTCCATTTGAATCGTTTTCAAAACCGTGACATTGTATCAACCAAACTGTGACATTACATTTTTTTTGTTTTGTTGTTTTATGTGATTATACAACAGATATGCACAAGATATTAAATATAACTATTTTATGAATCAATAGAATCATGCTTCCAGGTTAAATTATTCTTATTTTACAAATCCTACTTATGGAAACGCCTAGAAAACCTTTTTGACAATAAACACAATGATATTGTAATTGCTGAGTAAATAGCTATGAATATTATTGGTGTGCTGTCCGGTATCTCTTTTAAAACGATATTGACGAAGAGGGATAAAAAGAAATGACTTACCATAATTATTTCGACCCTATGCGTGTCCTGGCATATTTTCGCTTAAAGTCCGCGACGTTGTCTTAAAAGTTTCGTCACAGTTGTAAGTGAAAATTCGTGACGGATCAGCGAAAATCCGAAAATCGTTGTGACGGAGTTGGGCACCAGTGCTACTACTACTGCGGGATACTTTGTGGTACGAAATGAAAATTCATGTCCAGCAGCATAAGGTTTTTCTATCAAATGATGTTTTAAAAATCTTTTCGCCTAGAGTGAACATCATCGTTGTAAAGACATTTCAAATCCTGTGATTCTGTACAGTGATCATTGGTTCTTTTTCTTGCATTTCCTACCTCCGACTCATGCGAGGAAGGTAAAAACAAACTGTTTTATAAATATCTGTTTCGAACAAATATCTGTTATGATCTTAGAATTTGTCTATCGATTAAAATCCAAAATATCTTCGTTGTTTGTCAATTAAAATCCAAAATACCTTCATTGTTTGTCAATGAAATATTCTTTTTGGATGGACGCAAATGCTTCGTTAGTTTGCATGATTCTGGAGACACTGACCAATCTTCACGTGTTGCACTTTTAAAGACAATGATCCCATGGCGCGTTTTATTTAATGGGAACAAAACAAAAAATGCAGCATTAAAGTTATAAAATCCAAGGAATGTGCATAAGTCTAACCCTCGTAAATATATAACATACAGTATAATTTTTGAAAAAAAAAAGAAATATAAACGGACACCAGTAGCAGAAGATAAGACAAGGTGTTTATTAGTTGGTACCAATTCTTCACACGTACGAAAAGTTGGTGCCAATTCTTCACATGCACGAGGCGTTAGTACCAAATCTTCACTTGTAGGAGTAATTTGTGCCCATGCATTCTTCACATGACAGAGTTATTCTTCACACACGTAAGAAGAATTGGAACAAATTCTTCACTCCCCGAAAAAAAAAGGTCACAGGTACAACAAATACTTATCAATTATTTACATGTTTGAACATGCCAAAAATTATTCACATATGCGAGGAATCGGTATCAATTTGCACACGTGTGAGGAGTTGGTACCATGTCTTGATGTGTTATGAAAAATAATATGCATGTTTACACCATTGTTTGTTTGACTTGATTCTTTACGCCCCATCGATAATCTTTCAGGTATAAAGAGACGGGTCTTCCTTGGTTGAACCAGTACTAAGCTAGGATTAATGTGTTTTGCTCAAAGACTAAACGCAGTGACGCCGGTGAGGCTCGAACCCGCGGCCCCTCGGTCTCGAGTCAAGCACTCTACAGTTGCCTACACCATTGTTTCTATGCTGTACCATTTGACGGCGCGCATGGTATTGGCGTTCAACCCCGTTATAAAAGCATTTAAGCTGCTTACATGAGCCATTTTTTCATAGTTTAACCCACTATTTTTTGAGATCAGGGGGTGTACGCGTGCCTTGTTATGCGTTGTGCTGATTTTTAGTTTTAATTTACCAAAACAATCAAAGCAGAGCTCACAAACACATTTTTGTGCCGAAAAAGCATGTAACTCTGTAACATAAACGCAGTGGCAGGGTTATGCAAATGCTTACTTCAACGCCATTTCGACGTCAGTGGCTCAGTGGTAAAGTGCTGGACTCGAGACCGAGTAGCCGCGGGTTCGAGCCTCACCGGCGTCACTGCGTTGTGGTCCTTTAGCAAGATACATTTATCCTAGCTTAGAACTGGTTCAAACCAGGAATTCGTACCAAATTCCTAAGGCATTCTTGGATGTCGTAACTGAATCGTAATCGATTCGGGGGCGTTTTTGCATTGTTTATGACATTCGTAGCTACTCTTAGCTCATTCGTGGGGAATCGGGAGATTAAGCCGAACAATAAAACCAAGGAAGAGATAGTAGAAGGATTTTCCCTAAGGTTAAATACCCCGTCTCGCGCATGTAAGCAGTCCTAGAAGTTGAAACAGATTTGGCAGATTCTGGAGCACAATCAGGATCAGTCAGTAGCTCCTGGCTGGGGATTTTGCCAATGGCGAACTGCCATATTTATCCAAGTCAAAGAGTCTGGGGAGGGGCCTCTCGACTTTAACGTAGTTGTTTTCTTCTAGCTATATAAGAAGCCGTTTTCAACACTCAAGTTGCAGGATCAATTCTACTGCTGCTTTACGAGGAACATTCATTTTGGAGCTGATGCCCCCGAAGCATAGATGGGCCTTTTTTATAACTATTGTGAGAGAAAAACTCGCGAATCGTGGCGATTCGTCGCGGATTTCTGGTAATTCGTGCCCAATTCGTGCTGCATTCGGCATATTCTTATCTGATTCGTAATTGATTCCTTAACTTTCGTGTAGCATGCTCTAATGTTATTTTGCTATTCGTAATGAATTCTTGTGCGATTCCAGCCGAATTGAGCCGATTCTCCCGAATATTCGTGACGAAATCCTATCTGAATCGGGACTGACTCGTACACCATCACGATTGGAGAATTTTTTTTAATGAAACCTCACGAATCCCCCCTAATCAATAAAAAATCAATTCGTGGCAATTCGGGCGATTCGTGGCCTGTGTGGAATAGGGGTATTAGGCCGAATTCGGTTCGGTTACAGCTTTTAGCCACAACCAAATAGTGCTCCCTTAGTTGCAGTTTTGGTGGACCAATGATACGGATTAGTGTATGTGGCAACAATTTAGTCAAATGGTAGATTGGATGCTTAATTTAATTTAATTTCACAAAAAAAATCATTTATTATTATACCAAGAACTCGTACGTTGCGGACACTCATTGAAAGCGGTTGCGGACACTCATTGAAAGCGGCTGTGGACACTCATGGGAAAGATCTAAATTTAAAAGAATTGCAAATATTATGTCGGACCTGATCTGGATCTAAACTGTTAGCCACTCTGATGGTATTTCTGAAAGTTTTATTAAACTATTTTCATGCTAATTCGGAGAGGAAATGCATGTTCATAAAATTGTCCCAGACGAGCCATCAGCCCAGTATACAAAAGTTAGGCCTATTTCATCACTGACACATTTGATTTATATTGGCCGATACCGAACCGGTTACTGTACTAAATCCCGGTATCGGAAAACCATACGTTTCCGTCCTGTCCCGTAGATTCGGGCCGTGTCCATTCGGCTATTGCCGTATGTTAGGCCGAATTCGGTTCGGTTACAGCTTTTAGCCACAACGGTTGTGGCTAAAAGCTGTAACCGAACCGAATTCGGCCAAACATACGGCAATAGCCGAATAGGCGCGGACCGAATCTACGGGACAGGACGGAAACGTATGGTTTTCCGATACCGGGATTTAGTACAGTAACCGGTTCGGTATCGGCCAATATAAATCAAATGTGTCAGTGATGAAATAGGCCTAACTTTTGTATACTGGGCTGATGTTTATTCAAATATCAAGTTAATTTGAAAGAAGTCTCAATCGCAAGGATTGAATTATATTTTTTCAATTCAATGCAATAGTTTCACAAATTTATTCTTATAGATCTTTGTTTCACAGGCACCGCACTCATTGTCTCAGTGTGTAGGCCTAGATGTTAACAACGGTTTAAGGCTGCATGTATGCCCGCAATTAAGACCTTTGATTCAGATGTCAAAATTTGATTTCCGATGGCACACTGAATCTTATCTATGAAATCATTTTTGCCTCTGCTGTTTGTGAATGAGCCTCAAGTGTAGATCTATGCGATTTCATTTCCGAGTTTGGTCTATCAAAGGCTCTGGCGAATCTGCGCATGAAATCTAATTTCAAGAAATATTTTTTGGGGTATGCCTGATTTTCCAATATTTTTGGAGTAAACAATAGATGCCGGACACAAGCCTACGCATGAAGAAAAAGGCAAAGTACCCCCCCCCCCCCCTGGGAGGCTCGCTTTTCGTATGGCGAGGTTTAGTAATGTTGAAATAGAGCCTGCTGATTACTTCTCAAAGGAAGCAAATGAGCCAGCATACAAGTGCAAGCGAGCAGCGAATGCTCAGATGCACAAGCTCGCCCAAACATTCGCGATAAGGTCAGGCGATAAGGGCCAGACATGGAAAATTGCAAGGCTTTTGATACAATACCGGTTCGATTACGATTCTTAAGCATGATGTGCCCCCATCACACTGGTAAATGTGACAGCCAACGAACTGGTGCAGGTATTGTTGAAACGACTAAGGTAAGCCTGTACAAATGAGCAGACTCGCCAGAGCCTTCGCTGTTCATTTAATGAAGTGAATTTTACGTCGTCGCTTTTGTGTACTGGGGAAATTAGGAAATGGTGAGCTGTGAGCGGTGATGGTGAGCGGTATACCCAGGCTCAAATATAATAAATAAATGATAACACTGGAGACAGATATAAAGTTCCAACTTTCTTCTTCAATTTACCCTATCAAAACTCAACGTCCAAAATATTCAAAAGTTCAAATAATATACAATTGTAACTGTTAAATCCAATTTTAATATACTGAGTTCTTCCATCTAGCTTGTAGAATACATGTCTTGGCAAATCCAAACTCTAGTAGGGTAAAGTCGGGTAAATTCGGACATCATGGCACAAATTCGGACACACATTTGCAAACAGTGGATATCCAGATGAGACCGCCTCATCAGGATTTTCACTGTTTGCTTAGATTATTTATTTTTTATTCCAATAATTGAACTATGAAACAAACAAGGTGGCTGTCCGAATTTAGCTGTCTATCCGAATATACCCGACTTTACCCTATCTCTCAAGATGGTCCAGGGTTGTGTTTTTGTTCGGAGTTCGGAGTTTCAGTTTGGAAATCTGATTTAGACCGAGTTAACCCTGGTTGGGTGGTTCGAAGTTCAGAGAAAGGACCGGGTATAACCCTGGTTTGGCAGGTTCCGAATTCGGCAGGTTCTCCGAACTCCAAACCTGCCGAACAAGGGTTCGACCCAGTCCCTTTACCGAGCTCCGAATCCAAACTCCGAACCAGGGTTCGACCATGTTCTTTCTCCGAACTCCGAGCCTGCAGAGCAAGGGTTCGTCCCGGTCCTTTCTCCGAACTCTGAACCAAAACTCCGAACTCCGGGTAAAACACAGTCCTGGACCAAACCGGTATCTCTTGCACGGTCTCGTCTGACATGCACAGCAGCTTCGAATACTGAAACATGAGCATACAGTGAGCCACTTTAGTTACGCACCACTTATAAAATGAAAAGAAATACGCTATTTTTATTCTGAGACTACCAGCGTAAAGCGCATCTATATTGAAATTTTATTGTAATCAGATGAGAAACAAGTGAGAAAATGGATCTTAAAGGGCACAGCCCTCAAAACACCATTTTACATTGCATTATTTCGACTGAAACTCAGCTCACATTGCACTTTTTCAATGTCGAATTTCTGAAATGCCAGAGATAAGAGCCGATTTATTCTTGGCAATACCTAAGACTGGAATGTGTTTGTTAACTTTATCTGTTTTTTAAGCGTTTTACTACGCAAACTACAATAATGTAACGTATTTGACATTATAATGGACCAATACAACTTTAACAAATGTCAATATGTGTAGATAATAACATGTTCTTACAGACTGCATAACTGTTTTTTTTCCATTTAAGCAGTTAAAGTACTACATAAATTGAATTAATTACATATTTTTGTTTTCAAGAAAATGATTGGTAACGTAATAAACACACTGTTACAGGTATGTTTGCAAGACTTAAATTGAGTGCAATATCCGGTTTCATACTGCCTATGCTATGTACTATCAGATAAAACAAGTGGAAATTCTGCTAAAATGGGACATACCAAAATGCTTATTTTTGACATTTCTGGACCCTGGGTCTCTACTCACTGGTGCCCAACTCCGTCACAACGATTTTCTGATTTTCGCTGATAGGTCGTCGCGAAACAATTTGGAAAACAGAAAGACAGAGAGAGGACGTAAGTAATTTATTTAACCGTTTTATGATTTATAAAGGTCAAACATGTGCTTTTATTATTTTAAAACTGCCAGATGTATTTGCCACTTCGAGTTTCAGTTGTTTATCGTTTCTAACTGAAAATAGCAACACAACCATAATCACTTCATTTGCACAGAATTGTGTCGGTTTGGACAGCAATCAGAGTTTTGGTGTCACGGTCTGTTTAAGAAAATGTCACAGCTTGGTTGAGACGGGTAAAATGCCAAGTAGATGCATTTTTTCACTACATAAGCTTTATATTGCTCGTTAACTCATAGTTTTGAGTTCAATAACTCAATATTATAAGTAAATAAATATTATTGCACAAAAAGCTGTTTCGCATGAAATAACAAAAGTAACGTCCTAATTAGCATAAACTAATACATCAAACAAGGCAGGTCACATGCTGTTGATGATCTTTTTTTTTTTTATTTTTGGACTTTTTGGAATTTTAATTATCGTGTGGTTTCTGGGCCATCACAAAAATGACGTCATCAAAAGAAACGTGCATAGAGGTGAGCATAATTAATTATTAGCCTGAAACTTCATCTACTTCCATGTAACACGTTCGCTACACCTATAGCAGTGGCTGTTCAGCATGTGAATCTCATGATTTTAAAATTTGAAAACATTTTTCTAAGAATATATTTGTCATTAATTCATATAATTCATCTTGAATTGTATGATTGGTCAGTATTCAGGCACAATAACTCAGACCTTTCATGGGTGGGTTGATACCTGAAGGTTGTCTCTAGCTGGGCCCATTCTGGCTTAGCTATTGTTTTATTATCTCAAATTGTCAGTGAATTGTGTGTCCTTTTATTTTATTTTTCATATCAGTATGATAATTTGATTTTTTTAAATGATGCATTGCAAAAGTTAGGAAGCCTCCATACCAGATGAACGGTTTGTTTGTGAAGATTTGGATAGTACAATAGCCGCCCCCTCCCAATGGCCTTAGCTGCTGTTAGTTTTAAGGTGGTTATTCTGTTATTGTTTATCCATTGTATGATGTTGCTCCCGTTTGACGGGTTTGTGGTTGTAACTTGTTTTGTAGTGTAGCTCTTGGTGTGGGTCTATTTTAGCAATTATATAGCAAGTGGTAGCTGGTTGCTTTAGTTTAATTGTATTGTGGCTGTCTGTGTTCTACGTCTCTTTCTCATGATCCACTGAGTTGGTTTGCCTTCAGTGATAGTGACGTTTCCTAGATATACTCAGTTGTTTCTGTTTTCCTTCTACAAAGTACTAGTCAAGCTGTCAGTTTAAAGGTGGACCAAACAGTGTTCATTTTTTATGTTGTTTTGATAAGATTACGAGGAAAACCAATATCAGTCAGTTTTTAAAATGTCTTAAATAAATAGTGACAGTTCCATTTGAATCGTTTTCAAAACCATGACATTGTATCAACCAAACTGTGACATTACATTTTTTTGTTTTGTTGTTTTATGTGATTATACAACAGATATGCACAAGATATTAAATATAACTATTTTATGAATCAATAGAATCATGCTTCCAGGTTAAATTATTCTTATTTTACAAATCCTACTTATGGAAACGCCTAGAAAACCTTTTTGACAATAAACACAATGATATTGTAATTGCTGAGTAAATAGCTATGAATATTATTGGTGTGCTGTCCGGTATCTCTTTTAAAACGATATTGACGAAGAGGGATAAAAAGAAATGACTTACCATAATTATTTCGACCCTATGCGTGTCCTGGCATATTTTCGCTTAAAGTCCGCGACGTTGTCTTAAAAGTTTCGTCACAGTTGTAAGTGAAAATTCGTGACGGATCAGCGAAAATCCGAAAATCGTTGTGACGGAGTTGGGCACCAGTGCTACTACTACTGCGGGATACTTTGTGGTACGAAATGAAAATTCATGTCCAGCAGCATAAGGTTTTTCTATCAAATGATGTTTTAAAAATCTTTTCGCCTAGAGTGAACATCATCGTTGTAAAGACATTTCAAATCCTGTGATTCTGTACAGTGATCATTGGTTCTTTTTCTTGCATTTCCTACCTCCGACTCATGCGAGGAAGGTAAAAACAAACTGTTTTATAAATATCTGTTTCGAACAAATATCTGTTATGATCTTAGAATTTGTCTATCGATTAAAATCCAAAATATCTTCGTTGTTTGTCAATTAAAATCCAAAATACCTTCAATGTTTGTCAATGAAATATTCTTTTTGGGTGGACGCAAATGCTTCGTTAGTTTGCATGATTCTGGAGACACTGACCAATCTTCACGTGTTGCACTTTTAAAGACAATGATCCCATGGCGCGTTTTATTTAATGGGAACAAAACAAAAAATGCAGCATTAAAGTTATAAAATCCAAGGAATGTGCATAAGTCTAACCCTCGTAAATATATAACATACAGTATAATTTTTGAAAAAAAAAAGAAATATAAACGGACACCAGTAGCAGAAGATAAGACAAGGTGTTTATTAGTTGGTACCGATTCTTCACACGTACGAAAAGTTGGTGCCAATTCTTCACATGCACGAGGCGTTAGTACCAAATCTTCACTTGTAGGAGTAATTTGTGCCCATGCATTCTTCACATGACAGAGTTATTCTTCACACACGTAAGAAGAATTGGAACAAATTCTTCACTCCCCGAAAAAAAAAGGTCACAGGTACAACAAATACTTATCAATTATTTACATGTTTGAACATGCCAAAAATTATTCACATATGCGAGGAATCGGTATCAATTTGCACACGTGTGAGGAGTTGGTACCATGTCTTGATGTGTTATGAAAAATAATATGCATGTTTACACCATTGTTTGTTTGACTTGATTCTTTACGCCCCATCGATAATCTTTCAGGTATAAAGAGACGGGTCTTCCTTGGTTGAACCAGTACTAAGCTAGGATTAATGTGTTTTGCTCAAAGACTAAACGCAGTGACGCCGGTGAGGCTCGAACCCGCGGCCCCTCGGTCTCGAGTCAAGCACTCTACAGTTGCCTACACCATTGTTTCTATGCTGTACCATTTGACGGCGCGCATGGTATTGGCGTTCAACCCCGTTATAAAAGCATTTAAGCTGCTTACATGAGCCATTTTTTCATAGTTTAACCCACTATTTTTTGAGATCAGGGGGTGTACGCGTGCCTTGTTATGCGTTGTGCTGATTTTTAGTTTTAATTTACCAAAACAATCAAAGCAGAGCTCACAAACACATTTTTGTGCCGAAAAAGCATGTAACTCTGTAACATAAACGCAGTGGCAGGGTTATGCAAATGCTTACTTCAACGCCATTTCGACGTCAGTGGCTCAGTGGTAAAGTGCTGGACTCGAGACCGAGTAGCCGCGGGTTCGAGCCTCACCGGCGTCACTGCGTTGTGGTCCTTTAGCAAGATACATTTATCCTAGCTTAGAACTGGTTCAAACCAGGAAGACCCTCCTGTTTAACTGAAAGATTGTTGATGAGACGTAAAGGATCAAATCAAACAAAATCGACGTCAATGTTTTCAAAAATCAGTCTACATTAAAGCGGAAACGTCACTATGCAACGCCGTATCCAGTTTGTTGTTTATTTTTCAAGAACGGCACTCCAGTTAGAAAAGTTATGTAAAACTCATGACAAAAAGACGCCAAAAATACATGGCTGGTCTCTTCAGTATGTAAGCATTTAGGAATAGATTCGAGTACCGATCAGGCTAAGTAATTATGAACTCGAGATGACGTTTTATTTGGTTTAACATGTACTTTTATTATTGAAAAAAAATTAATCGCAAAATATTTGCATTGTCATCTTCCATATGAAATTGTAAAACAAATCCCCAACTCTTAAAATTTGTTACCCAAAGAAAATGAATACACCTGCTTATGACATTTAAGCATAAACTGAGTATAAACAAAGAAACTCACCAGAAAATTATATTCACAATGCACTTTGTTTCCTTACTTAAAATGCCATATTTGAATTAAATAAGCCGAAAAAATAGAATTTTTATGCACACTCTCAAATTTTGTTGCGGTGGGAAAAGTGACGTTAAAAAGGGAAACGTCAAAGAAGATACATGCATTTAAGAATAAGTTGTCGTTTTGCATATAGATTTTGAGGATTTTCAATATTTCATGCGAGCATGAACTCTTCTGACAAGAGTACGAATAAACAGTCTCGTCTGTGCCTTTTCAATTTGCCTTTATTATAAGTATATCGAAATGTCATGTGCATGTGCTAGTCAAAATTATATTTCCGTTCAATATTTACTTGTACGGACGGTAATTTAGCCTACATGCTTAATATTCCACTAAATACGTATTTTTAAAAGATACAAAATTATTAAAATCTACTAGTTCGACCAGTCATATTATACTTTTGTATGTGTCAATTTTGAAATGTAGTTAAAATGTAAAATGCAGAAACAATACGAAACTGGTTATGATAACTTTTACGTTATGTTTTGTACGCCTATGCCGTGCGCGACGTCATTACAATGTACATGATGTAGGGAGAGGACGGTATAATGTTGTTATTACTTGTGTCCAATCCCATTGCTGTTTTATGCAATAAAATATATTCAATCTAAATAAATGAATATATAAAATTATTATTTATCACATTTGCAATACCGAACCGGTTACGGTACTAAATCCCGGTATCGGAAAACCGTACACTACCGTCATTTTCCGTAGATTCGGGCCGTGTCCATTCGGCTATTGCCGTATGTTAGGCCGAATTCGGTTCGGTTACAGCTTTTAGCCACAACCAAATAGTGCTCCCTTAGTTGCAGTTTTGGTGGACCAATGATACGGATTAGTGTATGTGGCAACAATTTAGTCAAATGGTAGATTGGATGCTTAATTTAATTTAATTTCACAAAAAAAAATCATTTATTATTATACCAAGAACTCGTACGTTGCGGACACTCATTGAAAGCGGTTGCGGACACTCATTGAAAGCGGCTGTGGACACTCATGGGAAAGATCTAAATTTAAAAGAATTGCAAATATTATGTCGGACCTGATCTGGATCTAAACTGTTAGCCACTCTGATGGTATTTCTGAAAGTTTTATTAAACTATTTTCATGCTAATTCGGAGAGGAAATGCATGTTCATAAAATTGTCCCAGACGAGCCTGTCAGTTTGGGAGCAGTCTGACTAGGGACTACTTCAGCAATCTCCACAATTATCTCATACTTACACGTTCAGTGAAACTGTGCGACTATGAACCTTTTAAAAAACAGCCGTGGTGAAGTGGATAAACCGCTTGCATTAATCCGGGGTCATGAGTTCGATCGCGGCTTCTCTAGCATGTTGGATGAGACTATAAGCCGTTGTCCCGTCTCCATATGACCATAACTGTTTGTGGGACGTTAAACTCGAACTCGCTTGTGACATTTCGCACGCGTAGAGTTTATCCAATTCTTCTTATTTGAAGTGATTTCTTTGAATAATACTGATCATTATGGACTGTCCAATTGATTTAATTAAATGTATTATGCTTTTGTAATTTGTTCTTTTTAGCATTGTTATGGGTGCACTTATTAACCAGCTAAATTAATCACTTTCCTTTTTTTCGCACAGGCTGATCAGTGCCTTTGGTATTTTCTGCTTTTAAGCTATAAAGTTGTGCTGGACCAGTTGGATTATTCATTGACAACTTGCTTCTTTCAATCAGCCTTATGGAAATCCCACAATATAGTCCAGCTCAACATCCCGGCTTCCCACTTCAGTGTAGACTTGGATAAGACTTAAAATATTTTAATAGCTTTATGCAAATGTGCAGTGGTTCAACTCCAGACAGAGGGGTTGCGAGTTCGAGCCTCACGTGCGTCACTGCGTTGTCTAATCAATGTGCATATTGGTGTAACACCCACCCCCTGAAATGAAAAATGAGTTTCTTAGCAATACTGGTCCGGATTCCCTAAAAAGCATAAAGGTTTGGGACATCATCGCGATCGGTACGCCTGCGAAACGCAAATGATGGCCCGCTTATAGAGTTATTTTGATCCAATAAGAAACAAAAAAAAAGAAATTATACCCCCTCAGACAAAACTTTCTGGATCCGCGCATGCTAGAGGCTAACATTTCCCCAGTGGTAAATTTCTACCGGTGTTCGTCGGGGTGCTCGGACATTTCGGCCACGGACATTTCAGCAATGGACGTTTCGGCCTGGACATTTTGGCCACGAACATTTCGGCCGGCCAAGGAAAATGCCGAAGGTGGACATTTCGGCCATAACCATTAATTTTGAGTTTGGGATGTGTGCATGCGTAAATGTGTGATGCATTTCTTAATCTCTTGAAATCAAATATGCTTGTGAATACTTACAGCAGATTCAAAGATACATGATAATAGGATCATGCTATTTTTCATAGAAACAGGTAAAGGACCTCTGACACTTTGATAGGATATCTGCCTATTTTTCAGATGCTTCCCAAATTTTTCCTATGCATAAGATATCGCTGGTATTCTTTTGAATAGGAGGCTTGATGTATTAGGAACAAATTAAGGTTATTATTAGACAGGCAGATGACTACGACAAAACAGGAGACGCTACCAAAGGGGGTAGGGATTGCAAAATTTGACTTCACGAAAACATTTAGAAATTAATTATTTTCACGTGTAAGGGTATTATATCATCATACATCGATTATAATTCCAGTGAAAGTATTTTAAAGTCCAAAATCATGAGCATTTTAATGATTATTTTTTTTGTTGTTTATTCTATCTGATTTGTTAAGAAATATTTTGAAGTGCAACTGTAGTCCATATTCAACCTTGATGACAATGTATTTACCTGGTGCAACATTATGCAGCAATGTACTCTAACAATTCATCCATGCATAAAGTACACCTAGTCAATGGCCATGTAGTTTATGTGTATTGGATAGATACAGTATATGTGCAAAATAATCTACCAACTGAATTTAGTAAAAGGACAATTTTCATAATCTAAAGAAAAATATGCTAACACGTTGAAATATTTCATGACTAATGGGTTATAAAAAGGAAGCTTACTTGTACTTATTATTTCATTGTACTGGAAAAAAAGATTTTCAAGAGAGCACACCAAAAATCCAAATGCTAATGATTGGGCTCGCCAAGATGTCACATTTTGGGCTGTGGGATATCATTCCCCCCCCGAGTCCCAGCTAGCTTTTCACATATATCATGTAAAATATCAGAACACACTTAGGCGCAAAAGGATTAGTTGGGACTCGGGGGGGAATGATGTTTTAAAAATATTTTTCTATTTCCTATATGTATAATACAAAAAGTGACCATTTTAGCCCCAAAATGAAGCCGTACATTTATGGAAATAGGAAATCAAATGCAAAATCATAAAATAGATACCAACAGAGAGCTTATATATGAAGATGGAAGCATTTGATCGACTTTAATTTTTATCAAAATTATAGGCAGCGATACACTGTGATTCCCATTACCACCGTCAGAGGTCCTTACGGTGTATATTATACAGCGGTAAATGATATATACCTGAATAAAGTACCCATTACCTGGATTAGTTAATATATTTTACAATGATTCTCGTGAATCTACTGTACATAACAATTGATGAATGTTTACTACTTTCATGCTGAGCCTAGATTTATCTTTTTTTCTTCAAAACACTGCAGATCCAGATCAGCCAGCTCCCTACCTGATCAGGACCCACACATTTTTCATCTCTGCTTGTAAATGCATGCAGTTTAATAACTGATAACATTTGGGAGAAATATAGTATATATGTGTATGATTATTCAGACAATTATGTCCTAAGAAATGCATCACACATTTATGCATGCACACACCCCGACCCACAATTTAAGGTTATGGCCGAAACGTCCACCTTTGGCATTTTCCGTGGCTGAAATGTCCGGGCCGAAACGTCCTAGGCCGAAATTGTGTTCTCACCTTACCGACGTTACTTTATTGAAAGGCTTAGACGAAATGCGATCCTTTCATTTCGCAGGAATGCGTGGTGTCTTCAAACTTTAGATTCAGCAGAATGATACATTTAATTATTTCGGCAAGCATTAAATACACTGACCAGACTGCACATTTTGCGCGTGCTGGTATGCGCCACTGAGTTCTTTATAACGGAAACAGACCCAGATCGAGACATTAAATAGTAAGAAGGACATCTGTTATAAACCCTGTTTATTCTAATGGAATATCCTGTAGTTATATAGAATGTTCATTATATCGTGTTTTAAAGGGTTGTGGGTCCAAACTTCTATAAAATGATGTATTTCTTTCCTTGAAGCAAACAGAGCAGATCCTTATTTATTTATTTATTTATTAATTTATTCTCCCAATATTGGACCGAAGTCCCGATTTAATAAAAAGAGGGAAGGTTATGCAGCGGACTTCAATGTCCGACGGTCTAGCTGTTCTGCACATTGGCTGGTTACATGTGATTATTGAAGAAGAAAACACTTGGCAGTCAAAAAGGAAGGTGCTGATTAGACTGCGTGGATAAATGGCGCCAACTACCATATAATCTTATAACATGTTCTGCCCCTGTCGTAAGTTTTATTACAGGTCGGCTAATAAATGAGACATGCCAACATGGACGTTATACATCCCTGATGCCAATATGTATTGTCCCGCTATGATAAAGGACGCTCTGGACACTGATCAGCCCGCCAGTTGCGCGAGTCAATACGCACACTAAACTGACCGTTTTATCGTGTTTGTTTGGTTACATTTTACTGTGATTTATCAGTCAGCTGCATAACTTCCAAAAGTTAAATAATATATCACTTAAAGCAGTTAACTTTTTTAGCAACAAAAACAAAAGTAACCTGTTTGAGTGAAACTGTCTTTTTTCATCTGCATATTCCTGAGTTACCGCAATTTTCACGGCCATGTGGGTAATTTTATCTGAAAGACCTATTACATAGCTTTACGATTATGCAATAAAATTGTGTACGCATCGTCTAGAAATTTGTACGCGAGGTCATTGAAGATCAGAAAAATAAACTACATTTTAACTTGAATAAGTTATATTTTTGACGTCCTAAAATTTGACCTTGGCGTTAATGATTTCAGCTGTAACCTAAATAAGTTATTTTCGATAGCCTCACTTTGAACTCATTGTTGGAAAGATACAATTTTAACTTCTTCAAGTGATATATAATGTAACTTTTACAGGTTATGCCCCTGACTGTTTATCCGAGCTGAAATGTCCGGCCTTTTTTTACTCATTTAAAGCCAAATGTACTTTCACACTCTTATAATTCGGACAGGTCAATTTCCGTTTAAAGGGTTGTTGGATGGCAGTTTTCATTTTTATCTAAATCTTAATCTTGTTTATAGTATTCTAGGAGCAAACAGTGGAGACCCTTATCAGACGCCGGGTCAAAGAAACCATTGTAATTTACAGAAAATAATGAAACTGTTTTAATTTTATTCAGTTTGAAAACGTTATTTTTCGCAGCATAAAAATTCAACACTTAACTTAAGTCTTCCTTAATTTTAAGGATGCATTTTAATTCTTGGTCCAGATTGTCTGGCTTTTTAGTAATGTATATAAACACTAATTGAGCCGCGAATGTGATTTCCAACGTGTAGTATTTTGAGAAGTGTAGACTCGGACAAGCTTGTGCAGTCCCCATTTAAGCTTAGCAATTCTAAATGCTGTTCGGTCAGGAGCTTAACAGACAAAGAATATTCAAGCGACTAGCAAAATCTCTGAACAGACTGCGCCTAGGCGCAGGCTGATCTGAGGCTTTGCCATTGGCACATACCACATTGTTGGAAATCTCATGTCGCGGCTCATATATACTTGACTCTTCAGGGTCTATAAGTGCATTTATTCATAAGCTTTAGTAAATGAGCTTATTTATAACCAGCTTGTGACGAATGGACTTTCCCATCCTTATCATTTGGATGAATCCACTTTCATTTTAGAGTTTTTATTTTTATTTCATTATTCAATGAATTTTTTCAAAGCAAACATTGCTTCTTTAAATAGGCAGAGGAACATATACAAACTTGTGAAACTAGGACAGACCGAGACTCTACCGGGCCAAACCGTAGTAGAACCGCCATTTTCCGGGTACAAACGAGGGTTTACCGGCTCAAACCGTGTCAATCCCTGTCACCACCGGTGCGAACCATGGCGCTACCATTCTTCATCGGGGCTCTACCGGCCTAACACCGGGGCATACCGGGGGTCTGCATCGCGCACGGTTTAAGGATGTTCCCGGAATGTGCGTGTATCGCCCCGACGGCATCCCGGTGGTGACAGGGTTGCTCTGGGCGTCGTCCCGGTTTTCCACGGTATTTGACAGCCTTCCCGATAAACATTTTAAAACAACCGTGGACATGAGCCGGTTCATCCCGGATCTCCAAGGTTGTCCACGCACTGCCCCTCAAGTGGTACATGTATCACATACATAAGCAGCGGTTTTAATACTGGCTACTCTATCATTTAAATGCAAAGTGGTACATATTCCACCCGCACAGAATTACGACTAAGAGGATGGCTGCATTAGAATTAATTGTAACTGACTGCACAGACTCCAAAGTGGTACATGTACCACCCGTACAGAATTACGCCTACAGAACTAACTTTAACTGCATATATAACAATTGCAACCCTGGCTGCTCTATCATTTTAATGCAAAGTGGTACATACACCACCCCCTCAGAATTAAGTCTCGCCCTATTGCTGATTACGAATTAATTTTAATCTGCACGTCTGGGCTGCTATATCATTTGAAGGCAAGGTGGTACATATACCACCTGCTAAGAATTACATCTAAGATGATGGTTGCTTTAGAACCACTTCAAAGTCAGCGCATTATAAATCATTTCTTAAGCAGCCACCCTTTCAGACCTAATTTTGTGCGGGTGGTATATGTACCACTTTGGAGTACGTGCAGTTAAAGTTTATTTTAGTCAGCCACCCCCTTAGACGTAACTTTATGCGGGTGGTATACGTACCACTTTGCATTAAAATGATAGAGCAGTCAGAACTGCAATCACTGCATATCAATGTGGTACATGTACCACTTTAGAGTCAGTTCAGTTAGATCAAATTTCTAAAGCAGCCATCCTGTCAGACGTAATTCTGTTAATTCTGTAGGGGTGGTATACGTACCACTTTTCATTCAAATGATAGAGCAGTCAGAACTACAATCATTGCATATCAATGTGGTACATGTACCACTTTAGAGTCAGTTCAGTTCGTTTAAATTTCTAAATAAGCCATTCTGTTAGACGTAACTTTATGCGGGGGGTAGTATACGTACCACTTTGCCTTCAAATGATAGAGCAGTCAGAAGTACAATCACTGCATATCAATGTGGTACATGTACCACTTTAGAGTCAGTTCAGTTAGATTAAATTTCCCAAGCAGTCATCCTGTCAGACGTAACTTTGTACGGTGGTATACGTACCACTTTGCATTCAAATGAAAGAGCAGTCAGAACTACAATCACTGCATATCAATGTGGTACATGTACCACTTTAGAGTCAGTTCAATCAGATTAAATTTCTTAAGCTGTCGTCCTGTCATACACAACTTTGTGCGGGGTGGTATACGTACCACTTTGCATTCAAATGATAGAGCAGCTAGAAGTACAATCACTGCATATCAATGTGGTACATGTACCACTTTAGAGTCAGTTCAGTTCGTTTAAATTTCTAAACCAGCCGTTATGTCAGACGTAACTTTATGCGGGTGGTATACGTAACACTTTCCATTCAAATGATAGAGCAGTCAGAACTGCAATCAATGCATATCAATGTGGTACATGTACCACTTTAGAGTCAGTTCAGTTAGTTTAAATTTCTAAAGCAGACGTCCTGTCAGACGTAACTTTGTACGGTGGTATGCGTACCACTTTGCATTCAAATGAAAGAGCAGTCAGAAGTACAATCACTGCATATCAATTTGGTACATGTACCACTTTAGAGTCAGTTCAGTCAGACTGAATTTCTAAAGCTGTCGTCCTGTTAGACGTAACTTTGTGCGCGGGGTGTTATACCTACCACTTTGCATTAAAATGATAGAGCAGTCAGAAGTACAATTACTGCATATCAATGTGGTACATGTACCACTTTAGAGTCAGTTCAGTTAGTTTAAATTTCTAAAGCAGCCATCCTGTCAGACGTAACATTGTACAGTTGTATACGTACCACTTTGCATTCGAATGATAGAGCAGCCAGGATTAAAATTATTGAATATCAAAGTGGTACATGTACCACTTTGGAAGCAGTCTCTAACAGGATAGCGATTCTAAAACATGGATTTAGAGGGTTATTTTCTTGAAAAATTTGAAAGTTGAAAAAAATGTAGCTGTTTTTGAAGCGTTTTACCCCCTCAATTTAAGCCTTTTTGATGTAAAAAGAGGATTCAATTGTTCAATCCCTTTTTATAAAATTCATGGTTTTTTGAGCATCCAAAACACGTGTTTTAACTAATGAAGACAATCGCAACTTCACGCTAAAATTGCTTAACTGGTCCAATCTTCGTGCATCAAACTATGATTCACTGCTTATACTGACTCATAAACTTCACTATACATCTAAAGCTGATGCATTGAAATGGCCTGTGTTAAAAAAACGATTCAAGTAACAGTTTTGTCTGAACCTTAAATAATGGCTGAATTTTCTTTCGAGATAATTGTTTCCTAAAAATATGTCTTTCAGTAATACAAGTAGGTAATCAAACAGTATGGATCCAGATAATGCCCAACATTTAAACCTGAACTTGCCTTCGGCTGTTGACAAAGTTTATCAGCAGGCAAACATTTGATACTCTTTAAGTTTAATGTATATCCCCAATTCGCCATTTCTCGTCAACTCTCTAATTTGCTTGAATCGTCGTTATAAACTCTTTTCTAATTAGTGTCGTCTTCTGATTACCTTTGCAAATAATTTGGACCCAGATCAGGCCGGACAAAACATCTGGCATGATCTGGATCCAAACTGCTTGGCACTCTACTGATATAACCGAAAGATCATTTTAGAAAAAATAACAACAAGAAACAAACTGATTTTTGAAAAAAAAATCAGCAGACAGCAAAACCATGACAAATTACCTCGTAGGCAAAAAGAGTCAATGAATTGAAATGGAAGGTGCTACATGTACATGCATGTTTCATGCTTAAGCCTTATATTTGCCTACTTTCAATACGGCACAGTCTAGGACCCCTATAGACTTTTACAATTGCGTGTGTGCGTGCGTGTGTGTGTCAAAATGATGACGAGTGAGGTTTGCGGAATAGATTTTCGTTGAATCATTGGATATAGATAGTCATGTAGGCTAGTACATATCACTAAAGCAATGCAAATATACCACGTGTATCTATTGGGGTACACATAGGTATATTCACAGGGAAAAACAACTAAGTTATTCTTTTGTACATGGGACTGGGGCTTTAGTTACAAATAAGGGCGTCTCCCAAAAATAAGTTTTGGTTACGCGGTGTGCATTTAAATCCACATGCTAACTGCCGTTCTTCTAAGATCAATTTAAAGCTGTTTAAAAAAAGAAAAACGGGGGTCACTTATAACCTGGAAACACATTAGTATAAAATTTGTCAAAGACATTTTTTCAATAATAGATTCATATGTCAGGTCCACTGAATTTCAATTGCGACTATGGTTCACGTGTCGTCAGCTTCAGCTCAATTACTAGAACTGACAGTTGGCCACGTAAACCACAGTCGCTACCAAAATACACCCCTGGGCTATACAATCGACCAATGTTTAACTTGTCAAAGGCATTATTATTTTATATAGTTATTTACACCAAATAATTTCTTATGCAGGGTTTATGAAGATTTGGGTACCAGTAAAATGCATTTAAGCCCCCCCCCCCCCCCCCCCGGTGGCCTAGGCTGCTGTCCGTTCTAAGGCGGTGGTTCTGTTGATGTTGACTTTTTGTTTATTGTTACTCGCATTGTGGGAGTCTGTAATTGTTTTATGTTTTGTTGTACGTTACTTTATGTCCATTCTAGTTTTGCAATCATCTTGATGGGGAAGAGAGAGCTGATTGCTTTGCTCAATTTGTCTTCCTGGTGTCTCGTGATGGTTGAGCGGCCCTTCCTCGCGGTGCCACGGGGTTGTCTGCAGTTTGTGATTGTGGTATTTCCTGATCATACTCACTTACTATTTTTAAATGAGTTTTAACTGCGACCATGGTTCACGTGCAATCAGATCTAGATTGATTTTTTTAACTGACGGTCGGTCACGTAGACCACAGTCGCTACTGAAAATACATGCCTGAGCTATACAAACGGCAAATATATATATTTTTTGAAATAAATATTGTTGTTGTGTTTTTGTTGTTGTTCTTTAATATTTATTTACGCCAAATAATTTCTTATGCAAGGTCTTATGAATTTCAATTGCGACTATGGCTCACGTGCCGTCAGCTTCAGCTCAATTACTACAACTGCCGGTTTGTCATGTAAGCCACAGCCTCTACTGAAACTACATATGCATGAAAAATGTCAAATTTCTATATGGTACAATTGTTTGTTTGCTTTACGTCACAGTCGACACTTTGTATTTAAAACATGCCAGGAGAGGTGTTCCAGGTTTGAACCAGTACTGATTTCTTGCTCAAGGACTCCGCCATTTTTGGCCAGAGCTTATACCCCGCTGTGGTAACATAACCATTTATTATAAGTGAGTGTGCAGTCCCTTTAGCTGTGGACTCTTACCGAAACGAAATGCAAGAATCCTCAGCTGCTTTGGAATCACACATCGTCGAAATAGTTCCCATGGTTTCATAGTCGACACGACCTCGCCGCGAGAAAACCTGTCTTCGGGGCCTCCAACCAGCGAGACCATAAGTAGTCCACCTAACCACAGAGACAAGCCAATTTTGCAGGAGACAAGTTTTGCAATAAACTTTTCCAAACAGCGAACAACAGAGGCGAAGACCAGACCGCGCCTATGCGCAGGCTGATCTTTGCATTTGCCGTTTCCATGCAAGAAAGTCAGTCTTTATCGCATTGAGGTCTCAACGCTAATACACTCAGAACGGCTTCCGCTCCACAGAGGGTTAGCTATTCACAGTGCACTAGGATCAGGTCTTGAAGAGAATCATCGAGTTATGTTATACACTTGTTAACTGGCTTGGAGCCATGGGTATCAGAAGACAATTCTAATGTCTGAGTGTGAATGTATTTTAGCCAGACCAGTCACAAAAGGTTTGACACTATCAGTCACATCCGTTGTACTCTTAAGTATATTAGAACAACCAGAGTATAGCATTTCTAATTGGGTCCTGGATGGCTCAGATATAAATGCATAGAAAAATGTCATACCGAATCAATCTGCACCATAAAGAATCACGAAAGTTCTCTGTTTGTTTACAAAATAATAGTACATGTTCAGTTGAGGCTAAAATATTTTCACCCCACAGATAACACTTTCGAATCCATTCACCCGAGAACATTGTACCAAGCAAACGTACAGCTCTTTGTATAAATGGAAGATATTTTGGAAATTCTCTGCTTATTTCCCAAAGCAAATATTCCCTGTTTGGCTCAGTTATTCTCATTACAGATTTTGCATTTTCTGAATTGACACTTTTCAGGCACCTTTCTGCTTCATAGACAGTTTCCATTTTTGTCCGTATGAGACGCCTCCAAGAAAATTTTGACATAAAGATGCCATAATTCTCGAATCCGTTGAAGGCATCTAATAACGAATATTTTCCAAGTATTCGATATATATCTGAAAAATACCCATTCACTGAACTGCGTCGGCTCTTAAACTCTAACAGTCTGTGTATGAACATTTCTTTTACACAGTATTGGGGAGGCAAGTTGCAAAGTTGTCCGAAGAGGATAAGTTTTATTGTATTCTATACCACACAGTATACTTTTGATGTTCAAAAGAGAAAATGCAAGATCTGTACTTGTACGTCTTGGGAGAGACTGCATGAATTTAACACAGAATTTATGTGCCTTCTCAAGCAAGTCTATGTGTTTTGATTGAAGAGAATACCAAAGTTCGCATCCATATAATGCTTTAGGCAATACAACTGCTTTATAAATACTTTTAGACGTGTTTTGGTTAAGCCCACCCTCGTGTACACCGGAGTTGATTAAACTCAAGAAAGTCCCTTTAAGATTTGACGCAGCCTCTTTAACATTGTTATCTATCGTACCGTATTTATTCAAAGCTACCCCTAGATGCTTATATATTATATATCTTCTTTAATATACGCATCCCACAAAGCCCAAGTTCTAGTCGTTATTCTGTAGTCCAAAGGAGATTAATTGAACACTATCACCACACATTTTGGCGGTTGAAGTTCATATCTCCACATACCAGAGTGGTTATAACATATTTTGATCATCCGATCAATTCCTTGTTTCGAAAGGGAAAGGACTAAGGATCATTGACACTTGCTATGGGTAAATGCCTATAGTTTTCAGTAAAAATAAAAGTTTGCATTGATTAGTTGGGGTCTTTCATGCAAACCAAATATCTATGTGTCTTGATCCACATCTGAATTAAGGGTGAGGTTGGCGCCGTTGAACCGGTTTCAGCCCTCCAGTAAAATATTTTATTGACCGTTCCAAGGCGGTACTTCTTTTGTGGATCTTTTATGTTTTCGTTCTGTCTTGTGTTTGCTATGTCTTTGTGCGCGTCTGTTTATATGTGCTTTGTGGTCACCTGCTGGGAAAGGGCTGACCTCTTGGCTCTCGTTTGTGGTGTCTGCTGTGAGTTTGTCACTTTCCCATTGGTATCCTGGGTCAGGTGTGGAACTTGATTGTATCGATTCCTGATCTTTGCACCCTTACTTACTTTGTCAATCGTCCCTTTCTTCACCTTGAAGCTACCCTGGCCTGAGTACTTTATGGCTGTGAAATCCGTTTTCGATATTAAATGCTTCAAAGATGTAAAATTTGGGGTAGAACAATCAGTTTTACATTAAGATATATAGAAATCCGAAAACATTTTTTAAAATATCTCCCCCATGTGCCAGCAAAAGCTTTTGCATGTTTATGTGTTACCATATTTTACACATTGTATGGAAGTGGCTTTCTGGCACAAGGGGGGAGGGGAAGAAGTTCAGCAGCCCAAAAACACAGGGCCTAAGCCCATAAAAATGCCTTTTCTACCAAATAAGAAATTAATGACAGTAATGAAGTTCTCTAGAACCAACCTCCTAAATTGCTTTGTATTCTATGCTAGTTTAATATAGAGTACTTAAAGATTAAAAGTCGAATTAGCAAGGTTTTATGCATTTTTTCATAGTAAAAATCTCACTGTTATTAAATAACACATTATTTTCCAAATGTCCTGTACTTATCTATTTGCATGCTAGGGAATTTTTCATGTTTTTATTTTCGTCTGCTGAATTTCTTCAAAATTAAGTTTTTAAAAATAAACCACCAAGGACCACCATCAGAGTGTCAAACAGTTTGGATCCAGATCAAGACCGACATTCTGTTGTTCTTCATCTGGGTTCAAACTGTTTGTAAAAGGCTTTTGGCAGACGACAAAATTATCCACTGGCATGCAAAGTGTTATGACGGGAAAGTACTTAAGTGTTCAATATATTGTCTCATGAATATGTATACCATAAATATTCGGACACTTAGAATACATTCAACATAATGTGCCCTTTAAACAAAGCAAAAGTAATATTCAAAGAATCTGATTAGAATAAATTTTACTTTCCAATGCTAAATGGGACACTTTCATTCCTTCAAATTTTTTTTTTATTTTTTTGATGAGCTTTCAGTTTTGTATCATTTACGGTACATGTAGTCAAAAATGAACAGGTAACTTCTAAATTATCTCCCCAAAAACGTTTTATTACAAAAACATCTTTTGTTTTTAAAACGATTTCATCAATTATCGTGATTCGTTAATACTCTGCACATGGTATGCTTGATAGATATCACCATTCCTACCAAATAAATCAAGAAAACGTGCAGAAATCACTTTTTAAAGCACTTTTTATTTTCATGAAATGTCCGACCCCTCCCCTTTCTACCCGCCATAATTCTCGAATGCGTAGAAATTTTGAAAATATTTTGCTAGCTGGCTCTTGCCATTAGATGCACCTATTGCAATGATACTACATGCACCACACTAGAAGTTCAAAAGCAGCGTTCTGGGAATCAGAAAAATAGGGCCCAAACCGTCAATGATCATTTATCATCTGCCACGGCTGGGCTACCACAGTAAATTCCGTGCACATACATACCCTTTTTGGATTCTTCTAGCTCCCAGATAAGATCATTATCATATACTAGATATAAAATGGGGAGAGAACTCCTCCTTGTCTTGCACCCTGACGAACTGGGAACCATTCAGATTTGTGAGATTGAGTTTAACCGCAACTTTCCATATCAGTATACAGATTTATTTGAACCCTTAAAACAGTTTTGTTTACTCCACAGTTATGTAAATAGAATAGCCCATCGTGCCCTACTTGATCGAAGGCTTTCTTAACATCCAGAAAGCATGCATACACCTTACTGCCCTTTTCCTGAGCATATTGTATAGCTTCCCTGACTAAAAATGATGAAATTAGACAGCCCTGATGTTTTTTTGAACCCCCCTTGCGAGGAATGGATCGAATATCATCAAATAGCTCTATTCGCGTTAATAAAATTCTCTCTAGTAGTTTGAGTACAACAGATGACAATGTAATTGCGCGGTAATTGTCGGGATTATCTTTCCGTTTATTGCCTCCCTTGAATAAGTAACAATTACCCATCTTTTCATATCTTTAGGTGCATATGATTGTCGTACTACAGCAGTATAAAAGTTTGAGAGTACATCAAAGACCACGCGGCCTCCGTACTTAATATGCGCATAAACAATCCCATCTTCTCCCCCGCCTTATTAGAGTTCGTTAGCTTTACAGCGGCCGCGACCCCGTCTACGCTTATAAGAGGGTAATTTTGGGACTCTGTTGTATTTTGCAATGCTCTTATTATATTGCTGACTTCTTGCGTTACTACATCTTAGACTTGATTATCAAAACGATCACACTGAGTTGGTGTTTGCAGTGCCTTAAAATAATGACCCCTTCCATTATTAATTTATTTCGATGTATTGACTGTTTGCCCCTCGAATATCAACTGCGCACCAGGGCTCGAGCTCGAAGGTTTGCGACGAGCATTAACGAGCCGCCAGAAAGGGCACTGTTGACTTCTGCAAGACGATCAATTTCATCTAGCTGACTTTGTAAATACGTATTAACACATTCGCAGCACTCGTGAAAATTTTTATATAAATAAGACTCACGAGATAAAATATGTTTGGTACATGTATTTACCGAAAAAAGAGTATTTTTATACCTTTTAAAGGCTACACGCAATGTCTCACCCACTGAAAAAGGAGGTGTTGAAAATGCAAAAACGGAAAACTTTAGCAAACCCAAATAATTTTGGTACCAAAATATTTTTCACGGTGTAACTAAGAAAAAGCATACCAACATTTGATGTTTTCTTTCACAATAAGCAAGTTATGGGCGTTTGAAATTCTGAAGTGAAATGCATTAAGTGGGCGGAAAAGTCATAGGTAGAGTGAAAATATAGGCTGATACCAATCACTTGTGATTGATATCGTATCATTCCACTAGTGATTGATATTTCTTGTTTAGTTTTTGTTATTGATTTCACTGCTAAGTGTAAAATAAAACGTTATTTTTCTATTTATTCCGGTTTACAGACTACATGTATTAAACGCATAACACCAGAAATTGTTGTCTAGCTACAAAAAATAATGTAGACTGCAGCGTAGATAGACATCAATCACAGAAAAGGGGTACGTGCATTAAGAGGCTATTTGGCCCCCTTATGAGGTCAAAAAATAAAAGTTGCTCTTCACAAGTTTCTTCGTATTAGTTTATTAGACCAATAGCCAAAGTGTAAAGGTCTGGTATTGATTCGACTTTTACGGATGCTACGGTAACAAAAATGGCCGCCAAAATAGGCTGAAAATAGGAAAATGACCATTTCGGAGCAAATTTGAGACATGTAACAGAGGAATTAATATAGAGCACAAGCAAATACCAGATAAATATTTTACACATGATGAGAATTATCACGGCACACAATATATTAAAATGTTTTTGGTATTTGCTTGTGCTGATATCTAATTCTTTAAAATTCGGTCTCCAAAAGCCTCAAATTTGGCCTAAAATGGTAATTTCTCTATTTTAAGCCTATTTTGCCGGCCATTATGGTAACCATAGCAACCGGTAAAAGTAAAATAAATGACATAATTTTACACTTGGGGTATTCTTCTAAAAAACCAATAAGATGAAATTGGTGAAAAGTGGCTCTAGAGGGGGCCAAAATAGCCCCTTAACGCTTAATGCACGTACCCATTTGAGAACGTGAGAAGACTAAGAAAAACAACAAACACTGTCACCTACACTGTGCGTCGGCACTTTTGAGTAACCACAACATGTTTTGCTTGAGAGATAACAAAATCATTTTTTCAGTTGTGTACTCTTTTTTGAATGCTTGTTTGTTAACCCTTGTAATGCTTAACACGGAGTTATCCTTTCTGTAGACACTGTAGATCCTGGTCAGGTGGCTCAGGTGGGGTCTAACGAAGCCACCTAATCAGGATCCACGCTGTTTCTACTCTGGTTGAAAATATATGCTTACATCTGGAATGCTGCAGGTTAACAAAATGAACATTGGAGAATATTCAGCATGAAAAGGGTTAAATTGGCCTCGCCGCGAGAAACCTGTCTTCGGGGTTTCCGACAATGCGAGACTCAAACCAGTCTCCTCAGCTACAGAGACTAGCAAGATAGTTGAAATTTCTCTCGAAGCAAGTCTAGATATAAGACTTTTCAATAAGCGAATGACCAAGGCGCTGATCAGACTGCGCGTATGCGCTAGCTGGTCAGCGCCTTTGTTGTTCGCAACCCTCCGAAGACAGGTTTCTCGCGTTGAAGCCCAAATGATTTATGTGCCTACTGTCCTGCCAGCCAAGAGTGACATTGGCGTCATGTTTTGTTTACAAGGTTATAAGCGATTTATAATCGATATATCTCGATAGGATTAATACACAAGGTATCTATCGATTCGCGTTAGCTCAAGTTGAGTGTACAGTAGTACCACGACCTCTAAGTAATGACCCTCGATTCTCTCAACGCATTTACCGTTACAGTTGCGCTTCAAAGCGTTTTGTGGAAGCATACACGTTAATGTTTTACTGAACAATTGTAAACAAAATATTACTTCACTGTCACTCTTGGTTGGCGCGACAGTACACTGTCATGCAATGTTTCACTTGTAGTGTGTCGACTCTGGTTATTGTCATTGTGGAGCGACGGCCATTACGGATCATATGATTTCAATACATTATGATTCGGCGACTGGACAGCTCGTCACGGGATCAGATTGCATTATTGCGCCTTACACACAGGTTTACAGCGGTGGCGCTGGTGAGTCAACTATATCTAGGTCTATTCATTACTCTTACCAGCTCATTTTAGAACAAACCTGCCAGCAAGAACACAGCCTTGAAATAACGTTAATTCAGCGTCGATACGACGTCATGCTTCGACGTCGATACGACGTTGTTTCGACGTTATGTGTCCTATGGGTTCATACCCACGTCCATCCATATTGTCAACATAGTTATTACAATCCCATAACCTACACCAATATAATATTTACATTTTTAAAGCAAGCTTTTAATGAATCTTTAGATTTTTGCAACCTTTCATAGCCTCATGAATGACATAAATTTGATTGACAGCTGCCAAGCTCACTTTCCCATACAATACGGCACGGCATTTAGTAACTATATATAAGCAGTATGCCGACATGCTAGGCATGGTAACATTTATCAGCATCTGAGAGTTTAAAAGCACAAAAAATCTTGATTTTTCACCATTTTAGTTTCCATGAGCAGTTGATATTTGATTCTCAGTTGAGTATGAAAAACATATCATTACATCGGGACCTGATCGGATCGAACATTCAAATCATCATCCTTACGTTTACAAGTAAAGCGCTTTTAACCACGATCAGGGTGATTCCTGGTAAAGTTTGACACATTATAATACTAGTTGCGTAACATGTTTATTATGGTAGTAAACAGTGTATTGCTGTACGCCTGTGTCAATGCCGAGGAAAATGGCAAAATCTTAGCACTTTTACAAAAAAATCGCGACTTGAATGTACTTTTAGTGTAGTAGTATATCTCGTATATAACATTCTTGCCCCTTTACTATTCAATTTCTCTTCGTGGAAAAGCGATAACAATGGCGTAGCCAGAACGCTGTAAAAGTAACGCATTCAAGCAATGATTCTCTTCCATTGCGTCCTTTTTTAAAATGGGAACTTTCTTAAAAGAAAGAATTTGCTCCCAGACGGAGCGAATATTTTCCCATTATGAGCAGTTCCTTATAGCATGAAAAATCACTTTTATCACATTAAGTGACCTCCCTTGAATGTTACTATTTTTATTATGAACGTGCGTAACCGGCGTAATGGGTGCTACGCCAGTGGGCAGAGCCTCTCATTTTATCTTTTCCAGCTCGTTTAGTACATGAGCACTCCTGAGTACATGAGCACTCATGTTAGATCCTCTCGTTTCAGATGACTTCCAAATGGCTGCTAGGGTGGTTAACGGTACACTGCATCAGCATGACCTTGACCGAATACAGGCTGAAGTCAATCAAGCTTTGGACCAGAAGTACAATACATGGGTACCATCTGACGCTTTGATTGTTACTTGGAAGCAATCGGACGGAGCTGTTACAGTAAGGATTGTATACTATAAAACATTATACAAATGTCATCCACAGGTTAGATAAATTTAACAAAAACATTCTGCGTACAATTGTAAATATTTTCTTACCCATCATTTTTAACATCCGTTTTTGGTGCTCAAAAGAACTATTTCAGTGAGACAGCTCACTCAAAAGAATCTTCTCATTGAGACAGTTCTTTTGTGACCCACAAAGTATGTTTTAGTTCAGAAATAAGAAAATTATTTTTTTCCTTACGCTTTCTTAGCTAAAGGCTTGCAATAATGCTTTTGCTTTTGGAATGCGACGTCTGTTCGGATAACGTCAACTTTTTGCGACAGTATATCCACTCCTGTGATACAATCGATACCTCATCTAGATCTTACACGATTTGAAATATGGGTAGCTAGCGATATCAGGCTAGTCCAGTTCAGTTCTCGCGCTCCTGCAGTGACATAATTTACAGTGAAAAATCGCAACAATTCCAATACTATGTTTGAAAGTTTACCACTTAACCCTCTACCCAGCTAACACATAACGTTAGTGTAACGTTTGCAAAAGGTCCCAAAATGGTTTGGTCGGACCTAACGTTTTGATAACGTTTCGAAGACGTAACTCTGATTATTATTTTTCTTATACTATTTAGACAAAATCGCATGTTCTTTTAAATCGTGCTAAAATGCACAAAAACGTTTGTAGTAATTTAAAAATCGAAGTATCTGATAAAAAAAAGCTTTTAAGCGACGTTTGAAAGACCGTTTAAACTGTTTATATAAATGTTTCTCGAATGTTCGAGTGCAACGTTTTAATAACATTATTATCACGTCAGTAATGTGTACTTTCTCAAAATGATGTTGTAGCCTGCATCAGTTTTAACAAGGATAAGAACAATGTCCTGATATACAAAACAAAGTCTAAAATCATTTAGAAACGAGTTTATTTGCACGGAAGGGGCCATTAATAGTGTTTTATCAAGAAAACAAAAAAAAACGTCATATTGACGTCCAAAAGACGTTCTTGACTAACCATATCTGAGTTTCGCATTTTTTCAAATGTGTTTTTAAGCAACAAAACCTGATTCATTATTCGTATTCTAATTTAATTTGCTATTGTGATAGATATGTTTGTACACACACTCCACTGTATCCATCTTTATCATATGTTTTGTATCCGAATCCACCAGCTGCTCTTTCCCACCAATTTATACACGTGGTTTTGAGAACAAAGACTGAAACAGTCTTGATAATTTTGAGGAGTGTTTTCCTTTCATAACGAAATTGGACTTGCTTTAAAGTTGTTAATGTATCGCTAACATGTTGGATATATTTTGTTTTAAATGTTTGCTTAATAAGCAGACTCTGCAGGTTCTACCTGCGTATTTAAATATAAAACATCCCCAGAATGTCTTGGAAAACGTTCCAATAATGTTTTCAAAAGACAAAACGATAACGTTATAAGAACATTATATAACGTTTCCATAACGTCTTCATAAAACGTTATTAGGCCGTACAAAAAACTTGCCATTTTAACGTCATTTAGACGTCCCATAAAAACGTTATTTGACGTTATCTATAACGTTTTTAAAACATTTTCAAAACGTTTTTGTGTTAGCAGGGTAGTGCCCAAACATAGAATGCACTATCAGAAAAATATATATTCCACCCAGATACTAGCTTTGGGAAGTCAAACAGAAAACAGGGTCTGAATTTGTGCTGTAGTCAATGGTTGCAGAGATTGCCATGTAGCATCTATGCTACATTGGGCATAAAGTTTTCATGACAAGATTTTTAAAGCGAATATATAAGGTACCAATACTAATTTCAGGACACCTTTTTGGATGACAATTTGATGCATAAAAAAGAATTTATTTGCTTATATATATCAGGTATATCTGAAAAGGTGAAGTCAATATCTCAATTCTTGTTTTTGATTTTTTAATGCCCGATGTATCAAATATGGTACATTTTCGTTTTTGAACTTTGGCGAACTTTGGTGCATGATAAAAACCATTTCAGACAAATGGTCTCAACTGGAATGATTTATTTTAGTTGCCTAACATCTTAACTGTATTAGTAGCAGTTTAACTAAACTTTCAAGCCAATATCCTGGTCATGGCACCAAAAAGGATATAGTATATATGATACACTGGGCACTAGAACGTTAACCTAAGCAATAGTAACCTAATCTGATGGCACTAGCAAGGTTTATAGACTGCCCGAGCTGCAGGCTAGGACCATATCAACCCAGCGGTCTAGGTCCAGGCCCTGGTCGAGGGCAGTTCATAAACCTTGATAGTTCTTTCAGCTTAGGTTTCTATTGCTTTCAGTGCATTGAACAACTATCACATAAATTGGATATGTATTAGCAAATAACAATTATGAAAAAATTTGATGAACTGTTAAATGAATTTAATAAATTCACAGAACACTGTCGTGTCCTTTAGAATAAACGTGTGAAAACTGCAAAATTATCTTGCAATTTTACAGTAAAAATCCCAAAAGATGCATAATTCACTAAGAGTGTAGACTCGCATTAGACTGCATCTATATGGAGCAGTCTGATTTTTGTTGGCACTGTTTGTCCAAACATATTGGTCCAAATAATTAGGATTTTACAGTTAATCTGCTATACGTCTATGTTTCTTTAACAAAAGGACTTAATGCTGACGAATTACACATATATCCTTTGAACAAAGGTTACCTTTGTGATTAATCATCATATTCCGTAACACTTTTATGATCATCTCCGTAATGAAAACCATTATACTGTTATTGACAATAGAGGTATTGGACATGATGTGATGTCACCCTGAGAGCACCAATATTGACTAAGGCGGAGTCAAGGTCAATATTGCTACTCTCAGGTCGACATCACATGATGTCCAATGCCTCAATAGTCAACAATTGTTTTTTATATAATTTTTCTAAAAATAAAAGCAACAATAACAACAAAATCTTGGCCATGGACTATGTCTTTGACAGTCTTGAATTTCTTTTTTTACACGATGACTAACTGATTTCATTTAGTTAAAAGAGGAATTAATGCATACTTTATTTGTAATTACAACTACAGACAGTAAAGACCAAGATTAAATGCCACATAATATGGTATATTATCAGGGTCTACACTGTTTGCTAAGACAAAAATGATCTTCAGAGAAAAAAATGCAATTTTATTAAGAAATTATAACCTGTGACCCCTTAAATTATACAATGGACTATGCCAAGTTAATTTCGTCAATCCAGAAGGAAGAATTCATTAGTTCATTTAAGAGTTCTGCTAATTACTATATTCAACAGCAAAAATGTTCTTAAAAGGGTATCCTTTGGAAGCAAAGACTGCACCAAAGAACTGAAACTATAGTGTGCATATTTCCTGGGCCAGACTAGTTAGTTTCTGTCATTAAGGCGTCATCAGTGACCCTCTAATAGTTTCAAAGTTCCATAATGAAACCCATGATCCCAAAGGACAAGAAAAGAAAATCTACACTGTAGTGAAGGACAGGGAGACGTTCTACCACCGCCACACAGTCCCAGTCACCAGCTGTTGTGAAGTCAAACATGTTCTTAAAAGGGTATCCTTTGGAAGCAGACTGCACCAAAGAACTGAAACTAGAGTGTGCATATTTCCTGGGCCAGACTAGCTAGTTTCTGCAATTTAGGAGTCATCAGTGACCCTCTAATAGTTTCAAAGTTCCACAATGAAACCCATGATCCCAAAGGACAAGAAAATAAAATCTACACTGTAGTGGAGGGCAGTGAGACGTTCTACCACCGCCACACATAATTACATGTATATGATGAAACACCAAATCTTGTGAACTTCAAACTGCTGTCACTCACTGATTCGTATTTACAGGAAATCATGCAAGTTTTATGCTGAAAGCACACCTGTTATGGAAAATTTCTATGATGTCTATTTTTAGTAACTCATATTGAATGGGGAAAACCCACAGCCCATGGGACATGTAGTTATATTGACTTGAGTGGATATGCATCTTGGCAAATCAGGAGATGTTTATTTATAGATTATATAATAATATACAATTATTGACTATTGAGGCATTGGACATGGGGCGATGTCGACCTGAGATTACCAATATTGAGGGAGGCGGAGTGAGTTCAATATTGGTATTCTCAGGTTGACATAACATTATGCCCAATGCCTAAATAGTCAACAAGTGTTTTATTATATTATTTCTCTAACAATATGGCAACAACAACAACAACAAAATCTTGGTCATGGACTATGTCTTTCACAGTCTTGAATTTCATTCTTAGATAATGGCTAACTGATTTCATTCAGATAAAAGAGGAATTAATGCATACTTTATTTGTAATTACAACTGCAGACAGACACGATCCAGATTAAATGCCGCATAATGTGGCATTTCATCAGGTACTACCTCTGTTGGCTAAGACAAAAATGATCTTCAGAGAAAAAAATGCAATTCTACTTAGAAATTAAAACCCGTGACCCCTTTAATCATACAATGGACCATTCCAAGTTTATTGCATCAAACCAAAAGGAAGAATTCATTAGTTCATTTAAGAGATCTTCTTATTATATATTCAACAGCAAAGTCTGAATAACATGTTTATGGTAAAACACCAAATCTTGTGAGTTTCGTGCTGCTGTCACTCACTGAATTGTATTTACAGCAAATCTTGTAAGTTTCATGCTGAAAGGACACCTGTTATGGAAAGTTTCTATGAAGTCTATTTTTAGTAACTAATATTGAATGAAAAACACACACGATATGTGACATGTAGCTCTATTGACTTGAGTGGATAGGCATCTGGGCCAATCAAGAGATGTTTATTTATAGATTATATAATAATATACAATTATTGACTATTGAGGCATTGGACATGATGTGATATCAACCTGAGAGTACCAATATTGACCAAGACGGAGCCAAGGTCAATATTGGTATTCTCAGGTCAATATCATTTCATGTCTTATGCCTCAATAGTCAACAATTGTTTTATTATATAATTTCTCTAAACAAAAACTAGCAACAGCAACAACAAAATCTTGGCTAAGGACTATGGATCACTATGTCTTGGACAGTCTTGTATTTCTTTTTTTTTACATGATGACTAACTGATTTCATTCAATTAAAAGAGGAATTCATACATACTTTATTTGTAATTCCAACTACAGACAGAGGAGATCAAGATTAAATGCCGCATATAGTGGCATTTCATCAGGGTCTACACTGTTTGCTTATTGCTTAGACAAAAATGATCTTCAGGGAAAAAACTGCAATTTTGTTTAAAAATTAAAACCTGTGACCCCTTGAATTATACAATGGACCATTCAAAGTTTATTGCATCAATCCAGAAGGAAGAATTCATTAGTTTATTTAAGAGTTCTGCTATTTACTATATTCAACAGCAAAGTCTGAATTACATGTATATGATAAAGCACCAAATCTTGAGAATTTCGTGCTGCTGTCACTCTCTGAATTGTATTTACAGCAAATTATGCAAGTTTCATGCTGAACGCACACCTGTTATGGAAAGTTTCTATAAAGTCTATTTTTAGTAACCAATATTGAATGGGAAAAACGACAGCCCATGTGATATGTTGTTTTATGGACTCGAGTGGATAGGCATCTGGGCCAATCAAAAGATGTCTATTGATAGGTTTTCTGATAAAACTTGGTATGGACCTGTCCATATAACTTGATAGTGCTTGCTCCTGCATCTATCGCAGAAAAATGACCTCCACGTAATGCCGTTCTAGCCAATGACAAAGTGTGTATACTTATCTCTATTAGTCAATATTTTCTGCATTGAAAGCCTTGTGTCATGCAAGCACTGATGCAATAGACATTTTAATAAAAAACGGAAAATGAAAATTAAGAAAGCTACCAAAAATGACTCACCCCTGTAAGAAGAATGACACTGGGCTCGAGGTCGAGACGCTTGTAGTCTAGGGCATTGACTCACTTGCCATGGTGTAACTGAACGTGTCACCGGTGGCCATCTTGGATTTGGTGACCGTAGGGGCCGTCATCTTGAAATGACCCAAAAGGGACCCCTATACTACTATCAAGATAAAAACTTTAAAAATCTTCTGCTCTGAAACCATAAGTAGTCTTCTGCTGTACAGTGTGTGTGAGTGTTTGACATACAAACTTTTTTATGAATCTCCATACATGAGCGGGTTAGCTCACATCACTTTCTTCCTTTTTGGTTGATGAGGATAAAGAGTGGACTTTAATTGACAATCATGTCTAACAAAATATAAGTCAACCATTGTTTTATTATATGATAGATATTTGTTATGTATTTCCTGCCATTTTGGAACATTGAAATCAGTGAGGTTACTGCTCAAAATTACGTATCTTCCTGAATCCTATGCAATATTATACAATTATTGACTTTCATGAGATAAACGTGAGGATTTATTTACCCGAAAAAGTGATATTCACCAAGGCCGCAAGGCCGAGGTGAATATCACTTAAAAGGGTAGATAAATCATTATGTCTACCGAAATTGAAGCCAATAACTGTTTTGTCATATGACTTTTAAACTATGAATGAAATTCCTACGTTCACTTTTTTCATTGAAGTCATGTTCAACCTAAGGACCTTCTTTCAAGTTTTATCAACTATAACCAAACTATTCTAATGCAGTATTTGTATTGTGAAATGTATTAATTCTCTAAATGTGGAATGTAAAATTTAATCATAAAACACTTTTATATATATTGTTTATTCAAGGAGAAAAGAAAGAAAAATTAACAAACATAACAAAAGCAAAACCTGTTGGGAGGTGAAAAAGATAAACATGCTATTTTCATACTCATCATGCTATTTTTAGCTCTCTAGAGAGTGATTTTACAGAAGTATCAAAAAAATAACTTCTAGAAACTAGTTTAAGCTGGTTTTCATCCAATATCACCTGTGCCAGTTTAGACCAGTTTTCAGGTAGACATAGAGGTTTATGAATACAAATTGGGCCGATTAGGAGACAGGATTCTTTCCAGTCATATAACAATATACAATTATTGACTCATGTTGAGATAGATATGGAGTGTTATTGAACATTAATTTCATATTGACAGACGCAAAGCGGAGGTCAAAATGATTTAGTTTAATTTTAATAAAAAATCATATTTACCGCAAAGGTAAGTCAACAACTGTCTCATTATTTAATAACGATACGTTTCATTTTCTGCCATTTTGGACCAGTGAAACCATTGCGTCACAATTTGATCATGCAAAATCACTTGACGTTCGTAAGCCTCTACCTGTAAACCAAGCAATATTACCTTGTGTCGTATGCTGTGTAGAGTCACTTATAGATTATATAATTACATCTCATGTCATTTGGTATTTAAATCATTTCTGGAAACCATGCCACATGTACTTATGTTATCTGTTAAAAAGATATTGTTATGTCGCAATAAAAGCTCTACAGAGCTTATGCTGTTTGTTTCAAATAAGCGACGTTAATAAAAGCTTCTTTATCTTTATCTTCTTTATCTTTATCAATGGTAGTTGATAGGATCTGTACCAATCAGAAGGTATTTATGTATAGATTATATATATTAAACACGTTTGGTCGCTTAACCAGCATGCCTTTATTTTTAAATTAAAAATACACATATTCTGATTGATTGGAACAGATGCCTATCAACTTGAGCTCCGCTCCCTCGTATATATTCCATAACAAACACAAACCATTGAATAAGCTATACATATCACGCATGGCCTGGCTTTTCCCCATATAATACTAATTACTAAATTAGACTCCATAAAAATTTTCCATACTACGTGTGATATCAGCATGAAACTCGCACGAGTTGCTGTAAATTTAATCAGTGAGTGACATCAGCATGAAATTTACCATATTTGATGTTTCATCATAATATACAGATAATTCACGACTTTGTTGTTGATAAAGCAATAAGCTTAAGCAAATGTTTGGTCGCCCATTTTTTCTTCAGTTGAAAATGCAAATGAATTATACATATACTAGAGGACTTTGAAAACGTATCACCATATTTTTGCACTTTTCTAGCAAACCGTATATGCCATTGAAAAGTTACTCGCAGGTTTTAATGTGCAACCAGAGTTGGTATGAATCAGTCTTTATTTTGACTGCAGTATCACGCGAAGCTACTGATGACGTCACATTGGTACATTCAGAATCCAGCACCTTTCTGCACAGTTAAATGAAGCTTTTTGATTAGTTTTATGTTTAAACTGTAGCGTGTATGATACCATATCACCAAAAGAGTATATAGACTTTTTCTAATTAAATAAAATTGATAACTTCAATATTTCGAAAATAAACGTCAAATTTGAACATCAATTTATAACTCCTTTTTAGAAACATCTCCATAAGTTACCTTTATGCACGCTTTTATTACTGATATTGACTTCATACACTGGCAGTCATGTGGGGAAGACGTTTTGATGTAAATCATGACAGGAGCTCTGCTGTCATGTGATCGAGAACGTCTTAAAAATTACGTTAACGTCACTTGCACAATACACAAGACACGTGATACAAGCGTAATTTATACACAATCTGTCATTTGTGTATGCCCTTAGCCTTTTCCAATAAAACAAGACGTAACATATCGAAATTTTGAAAGGCCCAAGACGTTGAATTTTATTACTAGACTAAAGTAATAAGGTAGTCGGGGTATATAGGCATTTTTAAAGGGGTGTAATTTTGAGCATACCGAACTGTCAATTCATTTCTAATCGTTCAATGATGAACGTACAATCGTGAAAAAAGCAAAGGAAGCAAATCTGTTGAGTTAGGAACTCGTGTTAGGGGTCGTTCATGCAAACCAAATATCTATGTGTATCGATCCACATCTGAATTAATGGTGAGGTTGGCGCGCCGTAAGCCCTCCAGTAAAATATTTAACTGACGGTTCCAAGGCGGTTCTTCTTTTGTGGATCTTTTATGTTTTTCTGTCTTGCGTTTGATATACCTTTGTGCGTGTCTGTTCATATGTGCCTTGTGGTAACCTGCTGGGAAAGGGCTGACCTCTTGGCTTTCGTTTGTAGCGTCTAACTGTGAGTTTGTCACTTTCCCATTGGTATCTTGGGTCAGGTGTGGAACTTGATTGTATCGATTCCTGATCTTTGCACCCTTGCTTACTTTAACTTGCAGCTGAATTTGTGTCCTTCAAAATCGACCACCCTGTCTTAATACGGATACTTTTTAAAACCTAAAAGTAAATTTACAAACATGAATTTTCTAGGACACACTACAAGCTGGTCAGACTATGATATGAAATAACAATTATCTCGCTGACATTCCCAGGGTTTGTAAAATAGAGGATTTAATCTGGGCGATGCGTTTTCAAAGTCCTTAAGTATATATTCTTCTTTTAACTGAATAAAATCATTAAACAAGAAACTCAAGACTGCCTAAGATATATTTCAATGTTGTTGTTGTTGTTGTTGTTGTTGTTGTTGTTGGTGGTGGTGGTGGTGGTGTTGTTGTTGTTGGTGTTGTTGTTGTTGTTGGTGTTGTTGTTGTTGAAACAATTATTGACTATTGAGGCATTGGATATGATCTTAGTTAATGGTCGAACCACATCATGTCAAATGCCTCAATAGTCAATAATTTTATGGGATTTTTTATGTCTTAAGCAGTGCAAACCGGGCGGCGTCTCATTCACCGTCTGTATGTATTTTAACATAGGGCCAGTTAAGCAAAGGAACTCTGACACTTTGATAGGGTATCTGCCTATTTTTCCGATGCTTCCAAAAGCTGCCCTATGCGTAGGATATCACTTGTATCCTTTTGAATAGGACGCTTGATGTATTAGAAATGAATTAAGGCTATAATTAGACAGGCAGATTCCTACAACAAAGCGGGAGACGCTACCAAAGGGGGTAGGGGTTACAAAATTTGACTTCACCAAAACATTTAGAAATCAAGTATTTTCACGTGTAAGGATATTATGTCATCAATACTCGATTACAAATCACAATGAAAGTATTTTAAAGTCGAAAATCTTAAGCATTTTAATGATTATTTTTGTTGATATTTTTTTATCTGATTTGTTAAGAAATATTTTGAAGTGCAACTGTAGTCCATATTCAACCTTGATAACAATATATTTACTGGTGCAATATTATGCAGCAATGTACTATAAACATACATCCATGCTTAAAGTACACCCAGTCTATGGCCTATTGGATAGATACAGTTAATGTGCAATATAATTTACCAACTGAATTTAGTAAAAGGACAAATTACATAATCTAAAGAAAAAAAGCCTAAACGTTGTAATATTTCATGACTAATGGGCTTACTTGTACTAATTATTTCATTATACTGGAAAAAAAGATTTTCCAGAGAGCACACCACAAATCCAAATGCTAATGTTCGAGCTCGCTCATACGTCACATTTTGGGCTGTGGAGTATCATCCTCCGCCCCCGAGTCCCAACTAGCTTTTCACATATAGGCTATTATGTAAAATATGCGAACCCACTTTCGTACAAAAGGATAAGTTGGGACTGGGGGGGCAGATGTTTTAAAAATATTTGTCTATTTCCTATATGTTTAATACAAAAATTGACCAATATTACCCCAAAATAAAGCCGTACATTTTTGGCAAATAGGAAATCAAATGCACAATCATAAAATAAAGACCAACAGCGAGCTAATATATGAAGATGGAAGCATTTGATCGACTTTAATTTTTATCAAAATAATAGGCAGCGATACACTGTGAATTCCATTACCACCGACAGAGGTCCTTTATTCAGCGTACAGTTGCTATTATTTTCTTTTTCATCAGTTTAAACGTATGTTTTGGGCGTACAAAGAACCGTCTCATCGAAACGGTTCTTTTGATTACCCGCAGCTATGTTTTGGATGAGAAATAAAGGAAATTGTTTTTCCAATACGCATTCTTATCTGGAGGCCCGTATATTTAAATTCCATACAACTAAGAGAATTACTACCAGACGCCCATAAGATTAGCAATGGTCTCTTCTACTTGATTAAGATGGGAACATCCATTTAACCAAATGGGTTGAACATTTACCTCATTTTTTTCAGACAAACTCTTTCCAAGCCATACTCGCCACAGATGGGACGGATACATATGTGCTCTACCTGTACGATGAACTGCTCCGTTTCTCTAACGGCCTCCACTATCTCAGGGTAATAAACATTGAACGAATTGTATTGTGATCAACAAACGCCATCTTGTCCTACCAAGGGTTGCGCTTTTTTTTAAAAAAAAAAATATTTCCTGGCGATTTGATTGGCCAATTAATCTCGCAAATAATAGATTTTAAGGGACGTGAGGCGAAGGGTTCGTTGAAAGGTAAATAGCTTGAGAAGGTGAGGAAATCCTAAACAGACACTTTTACAATTACCGTCTTTCCGCTTGCCTTTGTAGACACTCTATCTAAGTTTGTGACCTGATTGCATTTGTAATTTTCATGGGCAAGTTCAAATATGGGTTTCGTCCAAGGTACGCTATTTATTCTAGATGACCACCAAAATACCCCCCCCCCCCCTCCTCTCCCTTCTGTTTTCCCTTGTGATTACAATAACAATACTCAATGTGCAGTATTGTCCTTGTCATTTGCGTATTATGTAGTTAAGGACATGCGTAATAAAAATTGGTCATATTGAAGTCATTTTATATACAAAATGTACAAGACAGCGATTTTGTCATCTGTTTAGAAGGAAATAGTGTCCAAAATTGGAGAGACACATTAATAATGATTTCGGCGGACACAAACATACATGATGAATTCGAAAAATTCAGAAGAAATGCGGCTGGGATTTAAAAAAAAAATAAAAATAAAAAATACGACAGAAATATGAAATAAGTAAGTCATTTATCCTGAACTAAACTTACACTTATTGTGGAAGTAGTGCTTCCTATAGCAAACGGGACTGCTTTTAAAGGAAAGAATTTGCTCCCTTTTGTCAAGGGACGCAATTGTCGAGAATCATTGCTCTTTACAGTAGTCTCCCTTTGTTGTACGTAACCAAGTCAGCGTTCTAGTCGGCTATTACGCGGGGACTATTTCAGAAGCGGACAGTTCTTATTTCGGCAGCGACGCAAGAAAACCTGTCTGTGGGGGTTTGTGAACAACAAAGGCGCAGACCAGCCTGCGCATCCTTGCAGTCTGATCAGCGCCTTTGTTATTCGCTCATTGGAAAGAATCATATCTAGAATTGCTACCAGCGAAATTTCATTAACTTAGCTAGTCTCTGTGGCTGACTAGGCTTGATTGAATCTTACTTTGTCGGAAACCCCAAAGACGGGTGTTCTCGCAACGAGGCCCATTTATTTGTTGTTATTGTTTTGTTATTGGTTTTTCAGGGATTTGGATTTGATGGAACCGCTAATACACATCGAATTTGTAACTCTGTAGCCGGATCCTATGATGATCCATTGGCTGATAACGAGCTGCCTCTGAATTCTAACTGGAAGTGTGGTAATCCTGGAGTGTATGTCTTCCCGACAACTAGTAAGTTACTGTCGTGCCAACCAAGAGTGAGAGTGACGTTATACTTTGTTTACAATTGCTAAGTAAAGCACGAATGTGTTACTTCACTTGTGTTAACGCGAATTGAGAAATTACTTGTGTATTAATCCTGTCCTGTTGATAGGATTAATACACAAGTGATCTATCGATTATAAGTCCCTGTTAACTTTGTAAACAAATTATGACGTCACTGTCACTCTTGGCTGGCAGGACAGTGCACTCTTATATATAGGATCTTAAATGAATGAGTGCTAATGTTTTACTTAAGAATTGAAAGTTATTTTTCTGCGTTTCACTGAGGAATGAAATGTCGGCAGAATTACATCTAATTTGCACGAAAAAACGAAAAAAACATCAAAAATTAGATGTAATTTAAATGACTTTGATTACTCAGTTAAACACAGAAAAATAACTTACAATTCTTATAATTACAACTTCTTCGTTATTCTTTCTCATTAGTACTTTTTATTTGTGTTTTCCTTAAAATTACGTTTCCAGTTCAGACGTTTTGCTCATTGAAACTATGGTGTGAGTACCTAGACGTCACGACGTTAACAAACAAGGTGGCGGCAAGATCTCATTAGACAGCTGATCGGAATGAATACTGTTGGTTTTAATATACGTTCAGAAACACCTTTTACAGCTCAGCTCACTCGTAGCCGTAAAACTAAATTTCTGACCATATATCCGACAACAAACCTCCCCAAATGAGAATTGTGAATACAGTTATCCCCTTAGTAAATGCTGCACCTCAGGTGCACACCATGTGTATATTATATAGGGTGTCAACTTAACTTATATAACCACTGTAATATATTTACTCCCCAGCAGGCTCACAACCTAAAAACAACGTCATTTCACACCATGTGTATATAGGGTGTCAACTTAACTTCTGACACCATTATACTATAAATACTCCCCAGCAGGCACACAGCCTGAAAACAACGTCATTTCACACCATGTGTATATGGAGTGTCAACTTAACTTCTGACACCACTATACTATAAATGCTCCCCAGCAGGCACACAACCTGAAAACAACGTCATTTCACGCCATGTGTATATAGGGTGTCAACTTAACTTCTGACACCACTGTACTATAAATACTCCCCAGCAGGCACACAACCTGAAAACAACGTCATTTCACACCATGTGTATATAGAGTGTCAACTTAACTTCTGACACCACTGTACTATAAATACTCCCCAGCAGGCTCACAACCTGAAAACACCGTCATTTCACACCATGTGTATATAGAGTGTCAACTTAACTTCTGACACCACTGTACTATAAATACTCCCCAGCAGGCACACAACCTGAAAACAACGTCATTTCACACCATGTGTATATGGAGTGTCAACTTAACTTCTGACACCACTATACTATAAATGCTCCCCAGCAGGCACACAACCTGAAAACAACGTCATTTCACGCCATGTGTATATAGAGTGTCAACTTAACTTCTGACACCACTGTACTATAAATACTCCTCAGAAGGCACACAACCTGAAAACAACGTCATTTCACACCATGTGTATATAGAGTGTCAACTTAACTTCTGACACCACTGTACTATAAATACTCCTCAGAAGGCACACAACCTGAAAACAACGTCATTTCACACCATGTGTATATAGAGTGTCAACTTAACTTCTGACACCACTATACTATAAATACTCCCCAGCAGGCTCACAACCTAAAAACAACGTCATTTCACACCATGTGTATATAGAGTGTCAACTTAACTTCTGACACCACTGTACTATAAATACTCCTCAGAAGGCACACAACCTGAAAACAACGTCATTTCACACCATGTGTATATAGAGTGTCAACTTAACTTCTGACACCACTATACTATAAATACTCCCCAGCAGGCACACAACCTAAAAACAACGTCATTTCACACCATGTGTATATAGAGTGTCAACTTAACTTCTGACACCACTATACTATAAATACTCCCCAGCAGGCACACAACCTGAAAACAACGTCATTTCACACCATGTGTATATAGAGTGTCAACTTAACTTCTGACACCACTGTACTATAAATACTCCCCAGCAGGCACACAACCTGAAAACAACGTCATTTCACACCATGTGTATATAGAGTGTCAACTTAACTTCTGCACCACTGTACTATAAATACTCCCCAGCAGGCTCACAACCTGAAAACAACGTCATTTCACACCATGTGTATATAGAGTGTCAACTTAACTTCTGACACCACTATACTATAAATACTCCCCAGCAGGCACACAACCTGAAAACAACGTCATTTCACACCATGTGTATATAGAGTGTCAACTTAACTTCTGACACCACTGTACTATAAATACTCCCCAGCAGGCACACAACCTGAAAACAACGTCATTTCACACCATGTGTATATAGAGTGTCAACTTAACTTCTGACACCACTGTACTATAAATACTCCTCAGAAGGCACACAACCTGAAAACAACGTCATTTCACACCATGTGTATATAGAGTGTCAACTTAACTTCTGACACCACTATACTATAAATACTCCCCAGCAGGCTCACAACCTAAAAACAACGTCATTTCACACCATGTGTATATAGAGTGTCAACTTAACTTCTGACACCACTGTACTATAAATACTCCCCAGCAGGCACACAACCTGAAAACAACGTCATTTCACACCATGTGTATATGGAGTGTCAACTTAACTTCTGACACCACTATACTATAAATGCTCCCCAGCAGGCACACAACCTGAAAACAACGTCATTTCACGCCATGTGTATATAGAGTGTCAACTTAACTTCTGACACCACTGTACTATAAATACTCCTCAGAAGGCACACAACCTGAAAACAATGTCATTTCACACCATGTGTATATATGGTGTCAACTTAACTTCTGACACCACTGTACTATAAATACTCCCCAGCAGGCTCACAACCTAAAAACAACGTCATTTCACACCATGTGTATATAGAGTGTCAACTTAACTTCTGACACCATTATACTATAAATGCTCCCCAGCAGGCACACAGCCTGAAAACAACGTCATTTCACACCATGTGTATATAGAGTGTCAACTTAACTTCTGACACCACTGTACTATAAATACTCCCCAGCAGGCTCACAACCTAAAAACAACGTCATTTCACACCATGTGTATATATGGTGTCAACTTAACTTCTGACACCATTATACTATAAATACTCCCCAGCAGGCACACAACCTGAAAACAACGTCATTTCACACCATGTGTATATAGAGTGTCAACTTAACTTCTGACACCACTGTACTATAAATACTCCCCAGCAGGCTCACAACCTAAAAACAACGTCATTTCACACCATGTGTATATATGGTGTCAACTTAACTTCTGACACCATTATACTATAAATACTCCCCAGCAGGCACACAACCTGAAAACAACGTCATTTCACACCATGTGTATATAGAGTGTCAACTTAACTTCTGACACCACTGTACTATAAATACTCCCCAGCAGGCACACAACCTGAAAACAACGTCATTTCACACCATGTGTATATAGGGTGTCAACTTTACTTCTGACACCACTGTACTATAAATACTCCCCAGCAGGCACACAACCTAAAAACAACGTCATTTCACGCCATGTGTATATAGAGTGTCAACTTAACTTCTGCACCACTGTACTATAAATACTCCCCAGCAGGCTCACAACCTGAAAACAACGTCATTTCACACCATGTGTATATGGAGTGTCAACTTAACTTTTGACACCATTATACTATAAATACTCCCCAGCAGGCACATAGCCTGAAAACAACGTCATTTCACACCATGTGTATATAGAGTGTCAACTTAACTTCTGACACCACTGTACTATAAATACTCCCCAGCAGGCACACAACCTAAAAACAACGTCATTTCACGCCATGTGTATATAGGGTGTCAAGTTAACTTCTGACACCACTGTACTATAAATACTCCCCAGCAGGCTCACAACCTGAAAACAACGTCATTTCACACCATGTGTATATATGGTGTCAACTTAACTTCTGACACCACTATACTATAAATACTCCCCAGCAGGCACACAACCTAAAAACAACGTCATTTCACACTATGTGTATATAGGGTGTCAACTTTACTGACACCACTGTACTATAAATACTCTCCAGCAGGCACACAACCTAAAAACAACGTCATTTCACACCATGTGTCTATATGGTGTCAACTTAACTTCTGACACCATTATACTATAAATACTCCCCAGCAGGCACACAACCTGAAAACAACGTCATTTCACGCCATGTGTATATAGAGTGTCAACTTAACTTCTGACACCACTATACTATAAATGCTCCCCAGCAGGCACACAACCTAAAAACAACGTCATTTCACACCATGTGTATATAGAGTGTCAACTTAACTTCTGACACCACTGTACTATAAATACTCCCCAGCAGGCACACAACCTGAAAACAACGTCATTTCACACCATGTGTATATATGGTGTCAACTTAACTTCTGACACCATTATACTATAAATACTCCCCAGCAGGCACACAACCTGAAAACAACGTAATTTCACGCCATGTGTATATTGGGTGTCAACTTAACTTCTGACACCACTGTACTATAAATACTCCCCAGCAGGCACCCAACCTAAAAACAACGTCATTTCACACCATGTGTATATAGGGTGTCAACTTAACTTCTGACACCACTGTACTATAAATACTCCCCAGCAGGCACACAACCTGAAAACAATGTCATTTCACACCATGTGTATATAGAGTGTCAACTTTACTGACACCACTGTACTATAAATACTCTCCAGCAGGCACACAACCTGAAAACAACGTCATTTCACACCATGTGTATATAGAGTGTCAACTTTACTGACACCACTGTACTATAAATACTCCCCAGCAGGCACACAACCTGAAAACAACGTCATTTCACACCATGTGTATATAGAGTGTCAACTTAACTTCTGACACCACTGTACTATAAATACTCCCCAGCAGGCACACAACCTGAAAACAACGTCATTTCACGCCATGTGTATATAGGGTGTCAACTTTACTGACACCACTGTACTATAAATACTCCCCAGCAGGCACACAACCTGAAAACAACGTCATTTCACACCATGTGTATATAGGGTGTCAACTTTACTGACACCACTGTACTATAAATACTCCCCAGCAGGCACACAACCAGAAAACAACGTCATTTCACACAATGTGTATATAGAGTGTCAACTTAACTTCTGACACCATTATACTATAAATACTCCCCAGCAGGCACACAACCTGAAAACAACGTAATTTCACGCCATGTGTATATAGGGTGTCAACTTAACTTCTGACACCACTGTACTATAAATACTCCCTAGCAGGCACACAACCTGAAAACAACGTCATTTCACGCCATGTGTATATAGAGTGTCAACTTCACTTCTGACACCACTGTACTATAAATACTCCTCAGAAGGCACACAGCCTGAACACAACGTCATTTCACACCATGTGTATATAGGGTGTCAACTTTACTGACACCACTGTACTATAAATACTCCCCAGCAGGCACCCAACCTGAAAACAACGTCATTTCACACCATGTGTATAAAGGGTGTCAACTTTACTGACACCACTGTACTATAAATACTCCCCAGCAGGCACACAACCTAAAAACAACGTCATTTCACACAATGTGTATATAGAGTGTCAACTTAACTTCTGACACCACTGTACTATAAATACTCCCCAGCAGGCACCCAACCTGAAAACAACGTCATTTCACACCATGTGTATATAGGGTGTCAACTTAACTTCTGACACCACTGTACTATAAATACTCCCCAGCAGGCACACAACCTAAAAACAACGTCATTTCACGCCATGTGTATATAGGGTGTCAAGTTAACTTCTGACACCACTGTACTATAAATACTCCCCAGCAGGCACACAACCTGAAAACAACGTCATTTCACGCCACGTGTATATAGGGTGTCAACTTAACTTCTGACACCACTGTACTATAAATACTCCCCAGCAGGCACACAACCTGAAAACAACGTCATTTCACACCATGTGTATATAGAGTGTCAACTTAACTTCTGACACCATTATACTATAAATACTCCCCAGCAGGCACATAGCCTGAAAACAACGTCATTTCACACCATTTGTATATAGGGTGTCAACTTAACTTCTGACACCATTATACTATAAATACTCCCCAGCAGGCACATAGCCTGAAAACAACGTCATTTCACACCATGTGTATATAGAGTGTCAACTTAACTTCTGACACCATTATACTATAAATACTCCCCAGCAGGCACACAACCTGAAAACAACGTCATTTCACACCATGTGTATATAGAGTGTCAACTTAACTTCTGACACCATTATACTATAAATACTCCCCAGCAGGCACACAACCTGAAAACAATGTAATTTCACACCATGTGTATATAGAGTGTCAACTTAACTTCTGACACCACTGTACTATAAATACTCCCCAGCAGGCACACAACCTGAAAACAACGTCATTTCACACCATGTGTATATAGAGTGTCAACTTAACTTCTGACACCATTATACTATAAATGCTCCCCAGCAGGCACACAACCTGAAAACAACTTCATTTCACACCATGTGTATATAGAGTGTCAACTTAACTTCTGCACCACTGTACTATAATTACTCCCCAGCAGGCACACAACCTGAAAACAACGTCATTTCACACCATGTGTATATATGGTGTCAACTTAACTTCTGACACCACTGTACTATAAATACTCCCCAGCAGGCACACAACCTGAAAACAACGTCATTTCACACCATGTGTATATAGAGTGTCAACTTAACTTCTGACACCACTGTACTATAAATACTCCCCAGCAGGCACACCACCTGAAAACAATGTCATTTCACACCATGTGTATATAGGGTGTCATCTTAACTTCTGACACCACTGTACTATAAATACTCCCCAGCAGGCACACCACCTGAAAACAATGTCATTTCACACCATGTGTATATAGGGTGTCATCTTAACTTCTGACACCACTGTACTATAAATACTCCCCAGCAGGCACATAGCCTGAAAACAACGTCATTTCACACCATGTGTATATAGGGTGTCAACTTAACTTCTGACACCATTATACTATAAATACTCCCCAGCAGGCACACAACCTGAAAACAACGTCATTTCACACCATGTGTATATAAAGTGTCAACTTAACTTCTGACACCATTATACTATAAATACTCCTCAGCAGGCACACAACCTGAAAACAACGTCATTTAATACCATGTGTATATAGGGTGTCAACTTAACTTCTGACACCATTATACTATAAATACTCCCCAGCAGGCACACAACCTGAAAACAACGTCATTTCACACCAAGTGTATATAGGGTGTCAACTTAACTTCTGACACCATTATACTATAAATACTCCCCAGCAGGCACACAACCTGAAAACAACGTCATTTCACACCATGTGTATATAGAGTGTCAACTTAACTTCTGACACCACTATACTATAAATACTCCCCAGCAGGCACACAACCTGAAAACAACGTCATTTCACACCATGTGTATATAGGGTGTCAACTTTACTGACACCACTGTACTATAAATACTCCCCAGCAGGCACACAACCTAAAAACAACGTCATTTCACGCCATGTGTATATAGGGTGTCAACTTAACTTCTGACACCACTGTACTATAAATACTCCCCAGCAGGCACACAACCTGAAAACAACGTCATTTCACGCCATGTGTATATAGGGTGTCAACTTAACTTCTGACACCATTATACTATAAATACTCCCCAGCAGGCTACCAACCTGAAAACAACGTCATTTCACGCCATGTGTATATAGAGTGTCAACTTAACTTCTGACACCACTGTACTATAAATACTCCCCAGCAGGCACACAACCTGAAAACAACGTCATTTCACACCATGTGTATATAGAGTGTCAACTTAACTTCTGACACCATTATACTATAAATACTCCCCAGCAGGCACACAACCTGAAAACAACGTCATTTCACACCATGTGTATATAGAGTGTCAACTTAACTTCTGATACCATTATACTATAAATACTCCCCAGCAGGCACACAACCTGAAAACAACGTCATTTCACGCCATGTGTATATAGGGTGTCAACTTAACTTCTGACACCATTATACTATAAATACTCCCCAGCAGGCACCCAACCTGAAAACAACGTCATTTCACGCCATGTGTATATAGAGTGTCAACTTAACTTCTGACACCACTGTACTATAAAAACTCCCCAGCAGGCACACAACCTGAAAACAACGTCATTTCACACAATGTGTATATAGAGTGTCAACTTAACTTCTGACACCACTGTACTATAAATACTCCCCAGCAGGCACACAACCTGGAAACAACGTCATTTTACACCATGTGTATATAGAGTGTCAACTTAACTTCTGACACCACTGTACTATAAATACTCCCCAGCAGGCACACAACCTGAAAACAACGTCATTTCACGCCATGTGTATATAGAGTGTCAACTTAACTTCTGCACCACTGTACTATAATTACTCCCCAGCAGGCTCACAGCCTGAAAACAACGTCATTTCACACCATGTGTATATAGAGTGTCAACTTTACTTCTGACACCACTGTACTATAAATACTCCCCAGCAGGCACACAACCTGAAAACACCGTCATTTCACACCATGTGTATATAGGGTGTCAACTTAACTTCTGACACCACTGTACTATAAATACTCCCCAGCAGGCACACAACCTGAAAACAACGTCATTTCACACCAAGTGTATATAGGGTGTCAACTTAACTTCTGACACCATTATACTATAAATACTCCCCAGCAGGCACACAACCTGAAAACAATGTAATTTCACACCATGTGTATATAGAGTGTCAACTTTACTTCTGACACCGTTATACTATAAATACTCCCCAGCAGGCTCATAGCCTGAAAACAACGTCATTTCACACCATGTGTATATAGAGTGTCAACTTAACTTCTGACACCATTATACTATAAATACTCCCCAGCAGGCTCACAACCTGAAAACAACGTCATTTCACACCATGTGTATATAGAGTGTCAACTTAACTTCTGACACCACTGTACTATAAATACTCCCCAGCAGGCACACAACCTGAAAACAACGTCATTTCACACCATGTGTATATAGAGTGTCAACTTAACTTCTGACACCATTATACTATAAATACTCCCCAGCAGGCTCACAACCTGAAAACAATGTCATTTCACACCATGTGTATATAGAGTGTCAACTTAACTTCTGACACCACTGTACTATAAATACTCCCCAGCAGGCACACAACCTGAAAACAACGTCATTTCACACCATGTGTATATAGAGTGTCAACTTAACTTCTGACACCACTGTACTATAAATACTCCCCAGCAGGCACACCACCTGAAAACAATGTCATTTCACACCATGTGTATATAGGGTGTCATCTTAACTTCTGACACCACTGTACTATAAATACTCCCCAGCAGGCACACCACCTGAAAACAATGTCATTTCACACCATGTGTATATAGGGTGTCATCTTAACTTCTGACACCACTGTACTATAAATACTCCCCAGCAGGCACATAGCCTGAAAACAACGTCATTTCACACCATGTGTATATAGGGTGTCAACTTAACTTCTGACACCATTATACTATAAATACTCCCCAGCAGGCACACAACCTGAAAACAACGTCATTTCACACCATGTGTATATAAAGTGTCAACTTAACTTCTGACACCATTATACTATAAATACTCCTCAGCAGGCACACAACCTGAAAACAACGTCATTTAATACCATGTGTATATAGGGTGTCAACTTAACTTCTGACACCATTATACTATAAATACTCCCCAGCAGGCACACAACCTGAAAACAACGTCATTTCACACCAAGTGTATATAGGGTGTCAACTTAACTTCTGACACCATTATACTATAAATACTCCCCAGCAGGCACACAACCTGAAAACAACGTCATTTCACACCATGTGTATATAGAGTGTCAACTTAACTTCTGACACCACTATACTATAAATACTCCCCAGCAGGCACACAACCTGAAAACAACGTCATTTCACACCATGTGTATATAGGGTGTCAACTTTACTGACACCACTGTACTATAAATACTCCCCAGCAGGCACACAACCTAAAAACAACGTCATTTCACGCCATGTGTATATAGGGTGTCAACTTAACTTCTGACACCACTGTACTATAAATACTCCCCAGCAGGCACACAACCTGAAAACAACGTCATTTCACGCCATGTGTATATAGGGTGTCAACTTAACTTCTGACACCATTATACTATAAATACTCCCCAGCAGGCTACCAACCTGAAAACAACGTCATTTCACGCCATGTGTATATAGAGTGTCAACTTAACTTCTGACACCACTGTACTATAAATACTCCCCAGCAGGCACACAACCTGAAAACAACGTCATTTCACACCATGTGTATATAGAGTGTCAACTTAACTTCTGACACCATTATACTATAAATACTCCCCAGCAGGCACACAACCTGAAAACAACGTCATTTCACACCATGTGTATATAGAGTGTCAACTTAACTTCTGATACCATTATACTATAAATACTCCCCAGCAGGCACACAACCTGAAAACAACGTCATTTCACGCCATGTGTATATAGGGTGTCAACTTAACTTCTGACACCATTATACTATAAATACTCCCCAGCAGGCACCCAACCTGAAAACAACGTCATTTCACGCCATGTGTATATAGAGTGTCAACTTAACTTCTGACACCACTGTACTATAAAAACTCCCCAGCAGGCACACAACCTGAAAACAACGTCATTTCACACAATGTGTATATAGAGTGTCAACTTAACTTCTGACACCACTGTACTATAAATACTCCCCAGCAGGCACACAACCTGGAAACAACGTCATTTTACACCATGTGTATATAGAGTGTCAACTTAACTTCTGACACCACTGTACTATAAATACTCCCCAGCAGGCACACAACCTGAAAACAACGTCATTTCACGCCATGTGTATATAGAGTGTCAACTTAACTTCTGCACCACTGTACTATAATTACTCCCCAGCAGGCTCACAGCCTGAAAACAACGTCATTTCACACCATGTGTATATAGAGTGTCAACTTTACTTCTGACACCACTGTACTATAAATACTCCCCAGCAGGCACACAACCTGAAAACACCGTCATTTCACACCATGTGTATATAGGGTGTCAACTTAACTTCTGACACCACTGTACTATAAATACTCCCCAGCAGGCACACAACCTGAAAACAACGTCATTTCACACCAAGTGTATATAGGGTGTCAACTTAACTTCTGACACCATTATACTATAAATACTCCCCAGCAGGCACACAACCTGAAAACAATGTAATTTCACACCATGTGTATATAGAGTGTCAACTTAACTTCTGACACCGTTATACTATAAATACTCCCCAGCAGGCTCATAGCCTGAAAACAACGTCATTTCACACCATGTGTATATAGAGTGTCAACTTAACTTCTGACACCATTATACTATAAATACTCCCCAGCAGGCTCACAACCTGAAAACAACGTCATTTCACACCATGTGTATATAGAGTGTCAACTTAACTTCTGACACCACTGTACTATAAATACTCCCCAGCAGGCACACAACCTGAAAACAACGTCATTTCACACCATGTGTATATAGAGTGTCAACTTAACTTCTGACACCATTATACTATAAATACTCCCCAGCAGGCTCACAACCTGAAAACAACGTCATTTCACACCATGTGTATATAGAGTGTCAACTTAACTTCTGACACCACTGTACTATAAATACTCCCCAGCAGGCTCACAACCTGAAAACAACGTCATTTCACACCATGTGTATATAGAGTGTCAACTTAACTTCTGACACCACTGTATTATAAATACTCCCCAGCAGGCACACAACCTGAAAACAACGTCATTTCACGCCATGTGTATATAGGGTGTCAACTTTACTTCTGACACCACTGTACTATAAATACTCCTCAGAAGGCACACAACCTGAAAACAACGTCATTTCACACCATGTGTATATAGAGTGTCAACTTAACTTCTGACACCACTGTATTATAAATACTCCCCAGCAGGCACACAACCTGAAAACAACGTCATTTCACACCATGTGTATATAGGGTGTCAACTTTACTTCTGACACCACTGTACTATAAATACTCCTCAGAAGGCACACAACCTAAAAACAACGTAATTTCACACCATGTGTTTATATGGTGTCAACTTAACTTCTGACACCACTGTACTATAAATACTCCCCAGCAGGCACACAGCCTAAAAACACTGTCATTTCACACCATGTGTATATAGAGTGTCAACTTAACTTCTGACACCACTATACTATAAATACTCCCCAGCAGGCTCACAACCTGTAAACAACGTCATTTCACACCATGTGTATATAGAGTGTCAACTTAACTTCTGACACCACTGTATTATAAATACTCCCCAGCAGGCACACAACCTGAAAACAACGTCATTTCACGCCATGTGTATATAGAGTGTCAACTTAACTTCTGACACCACTGTACTATAAATACTCCCCAGCAGGCACACAGCCTGAAAACAACGTCATTTCACACCATGTGTATATATGGTGTCAACTTAACTTCTGACACCACTGTACTATAAATACTCCCCAGCAGGCACACAACCTGAAAACAACGTCATTTCACACCATGTGTATATATGGTGTCAACTTTACTTCTGACACCACTGTACTATAAATACTCCCCAGCAGGCACACAACCTGAAAACAACGTCATTTCACACCATGTGTATATATGGTGTCAACTTAACTTCTGACACCACTGTACTATAAATACTCCCCAGCAGGCACACAGCCTGAAAACAACGTCATTTCACACCATGTGTCTATATGGTGTCAACTTAACTTCTGACACCACTGTACTATAAATACTCCCCAGCAGGCACACAACCTGAAAACACTGTCATTTCACACCATGTGTATATAGAGTGTCAACTTTACTTCTGACACCACTGTACTATAAATACTCCCCAGCAGGCACACAACCTGAAAACAACGTCATTTCACACCATGTGTATATATGGTGTCAACTTAACTTCTGACACCATTATACTATAAATACTCCCCAGCAGGCACACAACCTGAAAACAACGTCATTTCACACCATGTGTATATAGGGTGTCAACTTAACTTCTGACACCATTATACTATAAATACTCCCCAGCAGGCACACAACCTGAAAACAACGTCATTTCACACCATGTGTATATATGGTGTCAACTTAACTTCTGACACCACTGTACTATAAGTACTCCCCAGCAGGCACACAACCTGAAAACACCGTCATTTCACACCATGTGTATATAGGGTGTCAACTTAACTTCTGACACCATTATACTATAAATACTCCCCAGCAGGCACACAACCTGAAAACAACTTCATTTCACACCATGTGTATATATGGTGTCAACTTAACTTCTGACACCACTGTACTATAAATACTCCCCAGCAGGCTCACAACCTGAAAACAACGTCATTTCACACCATGTGTATATAAAGTGTCAACTTAACTTCTGACACCACTGTACTATAAATACTCCCCAGCAGGCACACAACCTGAAAACAATGTCATTTCACGCCATGTGTATATAGAGTGTCAACTTAACTTCTGACACCATTATACTATAAATACTCCCCAGCAGGCACACAACCTGAAAACAACGTCATTTCACACCATGTGTATATAAAGTGTCAACTTAACTTCTGACACCACTGTACTATAAATACTCCCCAGCAGGCACACAACCTGAAAACAATGTCATTTCACGCCATGTGTATATAGAGTGTCAACTTAACTTCTGACACCACTGTACTATAAATACTCCCTAGCAGGCACACAACCTGAAAACAACGTCATTTCACACCATGTGTATATATGGTGTCAACTTAACTTCTGACACCACTGTACTATAAATACTCCCCAGCAGGCACACAGCCTGAAAACAACGTCATTTCACACCATGTGTATATATGGTGTCAACTTAACTTCTGACACCACTGTACTATAAATACTCCCCAGCAGGCACACAGCCTGAAAACAACGTCATTTCACACCATGTGTATATATGGTGTCAACTTAACTTCTGACACCACTGTACTATAAATACTCCCCAGCAGGCACACAACCTGAAAACAACGTCATTTCACACCATGTGTATATAGGGTGTCAACTTAACTTCTGACACCATTATACTATAAATACTCCCCAGCAGGCACACAGCCTGAAAACAACGTCATTTCACACCATGTGTATATAGAGTGTCAACTTAACTTCTGACACCATTATACTATAAATACTCCCCAGCAGGCACACAGCCTCAAAACACCGTCATTTCACACCATGTGTATATAGGGTGTCAACTTAACTTCTGACACCACTATACTATAAATACTCCCCAGCAGGCACACAACCTGAAAACAACGTCATTTCACGCCATGTGTATATAGAGTGTCAACTTAACTTCTGACACCACTGTACTATAAATACTCCCCAGCAGGCACACAACCTGAAAACAACGTCATTTCACACCATGTGTATATAGGGTGTCAACTTAACTTCTGACACCATTATACTATAAATACTCCCCAGCAGGCACACAACCTGAAAACAACGTCATTTCACACCATGTGTATATAGAGTGTCAACTTAACTTCTGACACCACTATACTATAAATACTCCCCAGCAGGCACACAGCCTCAAAACACCGTCATTTCACACCATGTGTATATAGGGTGTCAACTTAACTTCTGACACCACTATACTATAAATACTCCCCAGCAGGCACACAACCTGAAAACAACGTCATTTCACGCCATGTGTATATAGAGTGTCAACTTAACTTCTGACACCATTATACTATAAATACTCCCCAGCAGGCACACAACCTGAAAACAACGTCATTTCACACCATGTGTATATAGAGTGTCAACTTAACTTCTGACACCACTGTACTATAAATACTCCCCAGCAGGCACACAACCTGAAAACAACGTCATTTCACGCCATGTGTATATAGGGTGTCAACTTAAATTCTGACACCATTATACTATAAATACTCCCCAGCAGGCACACAACCTGAAAACAACGTCATTTCACACCATGTGTATATAGAGTGTCAACTTAACTTCTGCACCACTGTACTATAATTACTCTCCAGCAGGCACACAACCTGAAAACAACGTCATTTCACACCATGTGTATATAGAGTGTCAACTTAACTTCTGACACCATTATACTATAAATACTCCCCAGCAGGCACACAACCTGAAAACAACGTCATTTCACGCCATGTGTATATAGAGTGTCAACTTTACTTCTGACACCATTATACTATAAATACTCCCCAGCAGGCACACAACCTGAAAACAACGTCATTTCACGCCATGTGTATATAGAGTGTCAACTTAACTTCTGCACCACTGTACTATAATTACTCTCCAGCAGGCTCACAACCTGAAAACAACGTCATTTCACACCATGTGTATATAGAGTGTCAACTTCACTTCTGACACCATTATACTATAAATACTCCCCAGCAGGCACATAGCCTGAAAACAACCTCATTTCACACCATGTGTATATAGAGTGTCAACTTCACTTCTGACAACACTGTATTATAATTACTCGCCAGCGGGCACACAGCCTCAAAACAACGTCATTTCACACCATGTGTATATAGAGTGTCAACTTCACTTCTGACACAACTGTACTATAAATACTCTCCAGCAGGCACACAGCCTGAAAACAATATCATTTCACACCATGTGTATATAGGGTGTCAACTTTATTGACATCATTGTACTATAAATACTCCCCAGCAGGCACACAACCAGAAAACAACGTCATTTCAACGTCAACGCGACGACTCGACGTCGTCGCATCTAAGTCGATATAACATTGTTTTAGGGGTCATTTGTCTGATGGGCCAATTTAGGCTTGTTGACCCCCAAAGATTAATAGATATCTATGGGTGTGATACTCAACACTAAGACATGTACATGCTGGTAAGATTACATGTATCCATTGTTTCATTGTTGTCTGACGTTGACCTATTGTAATTGGATAATGTGTGCCTGCTAGCAACATCTTTTTTGTGGTCTACTGCTAAACTTTGCAAACAGATGGTGCCTAGATCAGGATCAACAGAGTGTTACAGTATTTCTAAGGAAACCTAAAGCTTTGTGATTTTCCAGGGGGATGCATACCAATTTCCTAAGGAATCCCAAAGCTTTGTGATTTTCCAGGGGGGATGGGCATAGGATTTTTCCTAAGGAAACCCAATTGGTCAATACTAGTATTCCTAAGTAAACCAAAAGCTTTGTGATTTCCCAGGGGGGTGCATACCAGTTTTCCTAAGGAGTCCTAAAGCTTTGTGATTTTCCAGGGGGGATGGGCAATTGAATTTTCCTAAGGAAACCCAAAGTTTTGTGATTTTCCAATGGGTCAATACCAGTATTCCTAAGTAAACCAATAGCTTTGTGATTTTCCAGGGAGTGGGAGTTGACTTCCAGTCAAAGGTCCATTGGCTTGATAATACAACAACTCAACTTCTGTTTATTGTGAATATTCCAAAGTAATTCTCCTTCAAGTAACACTCATATTTAATGTTTGTCGCTGACTGCTTCTGTGGAAATCATCATTATCGCCCACTTCTTGCAACAAAACGAATCACCATACAATATTTCAATCAATTCCTGTTGTACAATTTTACCACAAAATAAGTAAGGGTGCAAAGATCAGGAATCGATACAATCAAGTACCACACCTGACCCAGGATACCAATGGGAAAGTGACAAGTCCACTCTTAATCGATAAGCTATCATCATCAACTTTCCAACCATGGCATTCATGGTTTGGCACATTCGGAAACTGACATGAAAGCCTGATAATTGGCTCTTTGGACATGGGTTTTCAGTGATACTCTGGAAGCAGAGGTAAGACTTAAGCTATACAAGGAGAAAAAAGGTGCTATCAAAAGCATTGAGTACCTGGCCTGATGTACCTTGATTTTTCTGTGAAAACGAAACATATCTGAGCTGGTTTACCTTGGTAAAGTTAGCCTTTCCGTGTATGCAACAACCACATTTTCACCTAATAATGTCTCTGAACACTTACCATTTTTGCAAAAGCATTCGATAATTTCTATCAAGTCTGAGTACTTCTGAGGCGCTGAAAGAGAGGTAGTTCTTCCCCTTCAGATGAGCGAGCTAGATTTATAACCGCAGGTAAAACAGTGCAATGCAGGATAAACAGAACACAAATTAGACCTTTTCATTTCAATGTTACACTAATTTTCTAAGACCCTTATTCAATGATGTAATATATAAGTTGACATAATAAATGAGCAAGAAAGCTGTCCTGACATAGTCCTATTTTCGATTATACCGTCAGAGGCAAGTGTTTTCAATTTCAGAACTTTCAATGGAACATGAAATGGGACAGCCTTATCAATTTGTTTACAATGTATAAATCATTCATTGAGTACAAAAAATACCTATTGGTTATCCTATTCTACCCATAGTCCAGTTTCCTTTTTTGAATGGAACAGTTGACAATATGTCTACAAAAACTGAGAAAGCAAAGGTTTTACAATATCGACGGGCTTGCTTCCAGGTATTGACCACAAAAATGGACCAGTAGCATACGTAATTGATGGCAATGTCCAATTTTATTTTATTTTTCATATAGCAGATAACTTTCAAGGTGTATCAGAAATGGTATTAGACCATCTGCCAAAATCATCGAGAGTCGACTGTGTTACATAACTCATTTAGTTTCTTTGAACGCAAACAACGTGGAACATTGAAAATAAAAATGATCTAAGACCAAAGGACTGGTGCGGTTCCATCGAAAATGAAGCAAATAAAACGCACCATATCAAATTTCTGTTTGGCCAATGGCAGAAATCATAATGTATGTTTAGAGGTACACGGTAGAGACATATATTTTGCAAAATTAGAGCAAGGGTATCACTTGATTAGCACTGATGCAGAGGCAATTGCAGTAAGATTGCTCTCGCCACTTCACAGGAAAAGACATATGCCAGAATCATACTCCATTTTATTTACACTTTACAAAATTTCTAATTGGTCACCATATTTTTTTACGCTAGTTATGAAAGTAAGAATCGGTTATACAAAATGCATGCTTCTATAAATAAACCAAGGCTTTGCCAAGACTATGCAGGGCATTATATTTATAGATGTCTGGTACTTCTTACAAAGACGATGCAGGAGTAAAGGTACCTTCCTTTCAAAAAATCAGATTTTCCTACAATATAAAATATTCCAGAGACGTTATCCATTTATATTTGTGTTTGTTTGGAAATGTTACTGGTTGCTGTGACTTTAGACAAACAAGCTTAAAATGTTTTGTTTCATATAAACTCCTCGTTTCTTTTACGTAATAACATGAAGCCAAACACAACATACAGCTAAATCATAGAAAGTCAGCCTTATGCATGCAATTTACATATGAAATTCACACTGTTCTGTACGCCTTAGTATCTGCGACAAGGCATTGAAATTTTCAGCGATTACTCATTACTACTAGACGTCACTGTTCTAGTTTGGAAATTGAAAACAAAATGAAAATGCCGTCAAATTGAGTTTTTAGTGTCACATTCAAACCAGAAGTGCGCAGCATTAGTGAAGCGATTGTCATCACAAAATGGACGAATCAAGTTCTATTCTGTTTGGCCTATCATGTTCATATAAAAAAGCATTGAAACAATTTTAGTGCGTGCTACTGAAGAATTTCAAAAATCTCGAAAAATAAGATATTTTAAAATACGCCCAAAAAATCTACTTTAATAAAAAAAATGTAAGCGCTCGATGTTTGTTGAAGTCGGCTAGACTGGTTTATCGCCAACTGCACTTTAATTTGATTACACCTTAACTCAAAACCATTTTTCTTCAAAAAAGCAGATTTTTCATTTTAACCAAAAAAACTGTAGATTTAAAGATAACTTTCTTGAAAGACCGCTAAACTTTTACCAATTAAACTGTATATATTTAGGCAAAAATTCCTTTCAATGTTATTAACCCCTGGTCAGAAATATTGAGTTTGAAAAGTGACCAATCAGAAATTTTGTTAAGTTCTCATATTTAAAAAAAGCACCAAACACTACCCATATTTTTATTACTGTTTGATCCCTTGACACTTACATGCTGTTTCTGCTTTTGAAGAATGCTAAGGATTCAAGTTATAGATCAGGCATATTATCTGATACTGGCACAGCCCAAACATACTGCGCAAATCAATTAAGTCATTTGAGGACAAAAGATGAGGAACACAGGAAGTGCTTATAAGTGATGTTTGTCACAACTCCCAATATCAGAAAGTAATTCTATTAATGTAACCCACATACCACCATAGGAAGCTGTACTTTTGTTAAAAAAGCTTTCATATGTAAGGCAGTCATCATGTCACTACATGAATAAATCAAATAAATAGATAGTTTAATGTCTTATTTCTGTAGCTCAGACTTTCAATTAACTTATTCTTAATTTGATATGGTAACATATATAACATATTGTTATAGGGTAATCCCCCAGTTTTACAGAGCGCAAACCTCTCTTATTTGACGCAGCTTGCATTGTTTTACGATATAATATGTCTGCACAGTTCCCAAGGGGATGGGATGGAACAGATCCTCACTCAGTTTGCAGTCATATTACTATATGCAATGATTCTACTGGGTGTGATGAAATGGACGATTGTTTTGCCACAGAAGCAGACAAAATGATAGACATTATATGTGAGGTGGACTTGAATAAAGATTAGTTTTGAATATTTACATTAAACAGGAACATTTATTAAATTGTCTCATTTAAATGTGAAACTAAACAGTAATAGTAGAGGAGCCAGGGTTCAAAATGTCAAAAATAAGCATTTAGGTATGTCCCCTTTTTAGCAGAATTTTCACTTGTTTTATCCTTTAGTACATAGTATAGGCAGTATGAAACCAGATATTGCAATCAATTTAAGTCTTGCAAACATACCTGGAACAGTGTGTTTAATACGTTACCCCTCATTTTCTTAAAAACAAAAATATGTAATTAAGTCTATTTAGGTAGAAGTTGAAATGTTTAAATGAACAAAACATTTATGCAATCTGTAAGAACATGCTATTTTCTACACATATTGATGTTTGTAAAAGTTGTTTGGGTCCATTATAATGTCATTTACGTTACATTTTCAACTATACCCTTAAAATTATTGATATTTTGTTAGAATGTTTTATTTGACCAAATTTTCAATATGTGTTTAACTTCAAGATAACATGTATTTAAAAGAGCGTTAACTGACCATTACAAAACTGCAATCAGATACGTTCTAACATAAATACTTTGTCAGTTATAAGCTGTTTAATTAGATGACAATAGATAAAACTTTATATAAGTTAAGAAAATCTTAAGTCTTAAAATAAGCATGCATTTTTCCTGTTAGCTTTTAAACATATTATGATAATTGTTTTGATATCACCCATTTTAGAGTAATACTTAACATCATTTCTGAGGTAAAATATCATTTTGTTGTTCGATTTTCAATATGTAACGTATAAAACAAAGTTGAAGAAGCTTAAATTATACATCACTGGAAAGTTTTTCATTAATAAGGGGGGGGGGGTCTGTGTTTGATAGGCATAAAAAGAGCATTTGTTCTAAAAGAAGATTCAAGCAGTTATCAGTACTAATTAGGAGACTGTGTATATCGTTGTAAATTTTTCTTTTAAGCAATGGTATACTTCTTGACAAAAAAAACCAAACGCATTGTTTGCTATTTTTTATGTTATGTTATGCAATTTATAAACTTATAAAATGATAATTCTGATGCAACATCTCAACTAGGATACATTCCCTTAAGCTTGTTCAGTCAAATTTGCTAAAGTAACATATATAACTGTAAATAAAAGAAATATTAGATCATGATTATATATTTGTCTCAAACGTTTTCCATATACAACTGAGCCTGAAAACCTAAAACAAATTTAGATATTTGCACATTTTTTTCTTTTAGAAGCAAAACAATCTAATAAGCTATTCAGAAGCAGGCAAAGCTTTGTGTCGAACCTCTTCACACTCATCACAATATATTAAACAGTAAATAGCATATCTGTTCTATCAAATCAGATTCATTTGTGATAAAATACTCGTATCTTAGAATTTCTGAAATGATGTGTGGATGTTGAAAACTTTTTTGTTTTTTGTTGTTGTTCCTATTGGTTGAAGAGTTTTGTATCAGGCCTTTGTTTTCTAATTTGTTTCTAGTTCAGCAATCATCTTGACAAGAAGGAGAGATGGTTGCTTCACTTTAATTATATTGTAGATATCTGTGTTCAGTGTCCCTTCCTTAAGGTGCAGTGGGTCAGTCAGAAGTCTATGATTGTGACATATCCTAGTCATGTTCACTTATAGAAAGAAGACGTTTTATGGCAATCTAGACAGCATCACTCCTTTATGATTATATGAAATAAATGTTGTTTATGTTACATTAAATTTAAGGAAACATAAGTGTTTGTTATCATTTATTCTTTAGGAGCGCAGTGGCTCAGTGGTAAAGTGCTTGACTCGAGACCGAGAGGCCGCCGGTTCGAGCCTCACCGGCGTCACTGCGTTGTGGTCCTTGAGCAAGACACATTTATCCTAGCTTAGTACTGGTTCAACCCAGGAAGACCTGTCCCTGTTTAACTGAAAGAGTGTTAATGGGACGTAAAGCATCAAAACAAACAAACAAAATCATTTATTCTGTAAGAGAGTGGCTCTGTTATGCAAATTGTTTAAGCCACATCTGTTTATGCATCTATCAAAACTCAGAAGGTGAATTTTGAATTAATTCTAGCTATGAACTTCAATTTCAGCTCAATTTCAAAATGGCTTTCATTGTTTCTTGAATGAAACTGATAGTCCTTTTAACTTAACTCTACTTATCATTTTTGTCAAAGCTATGCAAACTTTACAACTGAATGGGTTATTCAAAATGTATTATTACTGTTAACATTGGGGAAATCATCCATAAGGATGGGTTTTTCATGGCATGGCAGTGATCACATCCAAGAAATCTAGATTTCTTCAGTTGTAATTTACGATACCAAATTTACTTGATAAAATTTCAACAGATAGAAAATGTTAAAGCCAAATTTAACTAGGACGCATTAAAATTACAGTTTAAAAGATGATTTACGTTAATCAGAATGTTGATAGGAATAGCAATATATTAGAGTAAAAATAGCAGTCATAAGATCAAACTTAGTTTAAGCAATTATTGCTAATATAGCTGATGTTAAGTTCTATCATAATACCATAGCAGTCATTGGACCCCATTTTAAACAAACTCTTGCAAGAATCCTGTCAGTTGATTCCATTTTATGTGTGTTAAATAATAGATGAGTTGTAAACACACTCGGACCCAGTATAAACGGACTGGTCACTGGCGGAAATACAAAGTTATGTTGTCGAGGCTTTATTTTAGCGCTATTTGTAAGTACTACAGCCAAAAAAAATGATTCTGAACATACAAGAGATTATAAGAGGTTACTCCCGGTATGCGAAGCTGAAATTTTACGAGTTATAGTGAAAAAAATGAAGTTTTCTAATCTTTTTATGTTGATTTCTGACGATTTACGGCTAAAAGTGCCAAAAATAGCTAAAAAGGATACCTAGGTTTCTTGCTGAAGTTCATAAAGACGGATAAACTTTCAATAAATATAACATTACAGTCTTAATGATAGTATATTGAACCATTGCTTTTTGAAGAAAATTCAAAGCTATGCAGAGTAATAACGGAGATATGATTATTTAATCTTCAACATACGTCAGTTTTGAAAGCTCAGCCACCGTTGAGCCGGGACAACGTATTTCCAATATATACATTTACCTGTATGTAAGTGACCAGTCCGTGTTTATTGGGTCCGAGAAACACATCAGGGTATAGAGACAAAAAGGCATATATTAAATTATCTACTGTGCTAATAAAATGATAATTATATGGACAATAGAGAAGGCACAATAGTTAGTATCATTACTTACACAAATAATAGATTTACATGGTATGCTAAGAAAGAATGCATAAACTTAACAAATAGTATATGTAATTTGTCTGTCGCTCTTTTTTATCAATCGTCTGCATAAGAAATTGTATTTCTTTCGATTTGTAAAAGTATCATGATACATCTCAGATAGTGATAACATTGTCTCTATTACCAATTGCACTATATGTAAGTATGATACAGCCTAGCATTTGTTGAGTATACTATCTTAAATTATTCTTTGAAAGTAGCATAAGTATGGATTTTGTTTCTTTTACATGAACTATCAATATACCATAAATATAGCATCGTTTAACAATTTGGTACATGTTTTATGGGTATTAATTAGTTAGTTTTAAGGACTGAATGACGGTTGTTATGATTACTTATTGTGAGTGCAAAAAAATAAATAGTGTCCTGCTGAATAAAACAAACATTAAAGCAGATTCTATCACCTATACTGATAAGCTATATAGCCAAAAAAGCAAACGTCTGCAAACATTCTGGAATATATGATCAATCAAGTCCTATTCTAGAAATTTGTTTGCTCAAGGTCCTGATTATCGAAGTCGAATCCTTTAGAAATGTCTACAATACTCACAATGCAAGGGAGCTTTTCCAACTTATTAACAGACATGTGTCTGTTTCTAAAGTATTAAAATGGTAATTTAGAATAAATGCTGTCCTGTTTCCTTGCTTCACAAACATGTAGTTCCAAGCAGCACAATGACTGAAGTAATGATCTTTACATTTTTTGTTTTATATGTTACCAACATAAATAATACTCTTTTTGCAAAACGGACACGCTGTAGATACTAAAATATTATAACCCCAAGGATAGCTAAGAGGGGTGCTAAATCAGAGACAGAAATCATTACGATTTCCACAAACTTCAGTTCTGTTTCATATGACACCGATGAAGGTATCTTTAATGTTTCACTTCTTGATTTGGACTTTTGCTTGGAATATCTTACTTCTTTTATAATTTTAACATCTATGTTGGGCCTAATTGACTTAAATATAGCTGCTGTAACAAATAACTGTTATAAATGCATATTTTTGATGGCTTTTACAATGCGAGATGGATCTGACTATGTTACTGCGTGCTTTATATTTATTCATTGAGCTGTTGACGGTGAAAGAAAATATCTTGTATATGTCATTTAACGCCATTTAATGCATAAAAAGAAGCAACTACATGGTAGTGGCACAGATTTTAAAGAATCATTAAGCTTTTTGAAACAATCTTGTTATGAATAATAAATAGGTATCAATTATCCTATTTACATGATTCCTAAAACATATACTTAATGGCATTTATGTGCTATATTTTTCGAGTTTTTCCCTTTAAACCAAATATGATTTTTTTGATGTTGCATCTCATTCATATTAAATATTTAAAAATACAATATTTTCAATCTTTTTTTAGCACTAAGATGGTAGTCAATTTCATTTTCATGTACTAGCTGTTTGAACGCATATACACATAACATTGCACAAAAATATTGTTTTAAACGAAAGTAACGTATATAACAGAACTTCCAGGTGCCTAAACTAACATTATTATTCTGCTATTTAGCTGCATCTAATTAAAATATCAATCATAACGATATGTAAGAAAACGATGCAAATGATAATAACACTATACTAGGAGTTTCCTTATTATCTAATGGTAACGTATTAGACTTGGCTATTGCATGGTAAATTCACATGTTCATCAAAAGCTAACAGACATTATATAATATATACAGTAGCTAAGAAAATCTTAATGTACAAGTCACAAGTCTTTTAGCAGCCCATGGCCAAGTAAACAATAGTAATATATTTGAATGTAAGTAACGTATATAACAATTACGTAAGCGTAAGTCATTGAAATTTATTGTCAGTTTGGTGCTTTTAATTAAGTTACTGTAAAGCAATATGCAGATAGTAGGAAATGTGACCTATCTGGTCTAAATGACTTTTCTTTTCAGTAATGTAGCGAATAGCCTACTACATGAAGCCTGCATGAGGGTAGCTATGGTTACCCAATAAATAAACATCTTTTGCAAGACTTAAAATTTGTGCAATATCTGTATTCACACTTCTGAAACACCATACTAGCTGAGGATATAGTCTAAAATTCTGCTACTTTCCGGCCACTTTTTTCCAATTTTTGAATCTCTGGCTCCCCTACTATTAAGTATTATACGGTTTAGGAAATATGTAATAAAATATTTATAACATCTGTATCACAAGTCCAAGGGTCATTATCAGCAAAGAATATAATTCCTCAGACAAAAGCACCAGAGGCTAAAGATTTATAGGAAAACATGTGAAAAAAAAACAATTTGCTGAAATACCGTCTCGTACATCAAGACAATTTCATTGCTATTTTTTTCTGCCCATGTAACATATGTTACACCCTTTAATAAGTGTTCTGATCCTGGTGTCAAACTTGCAAATTTATGATTCTTTATTACATAAGCCTGGCTGTTAAAAATAAGATATCCACCAGTGTCAAATATTTTCATATATGTGTTCTTCAATAAAAGATATCAAAATTGGCTACTAAAAACTGGGGATAGGGTTGTTTAACAGCTCATTTAAGACAATAAATTTAAGATAGAAAAGCAAACTTCTTTTTCTATTAGGTAGATGTGTATGTTAGGAAACCAAAATTAAAAACATTGGAAAACGCACAGATGCACTGTAAAAGTTAATAATGTTAGTCACAACTACATTTTTAAAGGGAAATTTAATCTATGTAACGCACATATCATCATGGAAATCTGAATTTGTGTTCAAAATGTTTGAATGATAAGATAGTTTAATGACTTTTTACTTAACCCTCTAGTGCCCAAACATAGAATGCACTATCAGAAAACAATTATATTCCACCCAGATACTAGCTTTGGGAAGTCAAATAGAAAGCAGGGTCTGAATTTGTGTTAAGGTCAAAGATTGCAGAGATTGGCATGTAGCATATATGCTACGTGGGGCATTAAGTTTTCATGACATGATTTTTAAAGGTGATTAACTCAAGTTCCAATTGTAATTTCAGGAAACCTTTTTAGATGACAATTTGGTGTAAGTAAAAAAAATATTAGACAATAAATATCATGTTTTTCTGAAAAGCTGAAGTCAACATCTCAATTCTTATTTTTGATTTTTTTAACGTCTAATGTATCATATATGATACATTTTCTTTTTTGAACTTTGGCAATCTTTTGTGGCTGATAAAACCCATTTTAGACAAATGGTCTCGACTGACATAATTTATTCTAGTAGCTAAAAAGCTTATCTGTCTTCCTAGCAGTTTAACTTAGCTTTAAGCCAATATTCCGGTCATGGCGCCAAAAACGAAGAATGTAGCATATATGATACACCAGGCAATAGAGGGTTAATTTGTTATAGTAGCATATATAACAGACCGTTACAAGCTAATGCCCCCAGCGTATAGAGTGCAAACATCTCTTATTGGACGTTACTTGAATATGTCTGCAAAATTCCCTAGTAGGGGGACAAGACCTTTTTTTTAGTTTGAAGTCTATAGATATACTGACAGGTTGTTGGCTTTATTTCAGATCCAGTAGATTCTTGTCCTTCGGCGAGCCACGCCACCTCGTGCAGTAAGTATGCAACTCAACATACGTCGCGAGAAAACCTGTCCTTGGGGTTTCCTACCAGTTTAAGCTATAACGAGCCTTCTTACTGGAGTATAGCCCTTCAAATGGAACACTGGTTTTTGGCAAAAACATTAAATCTAAAATGGGAAATATTAAATTTAATTCGAAAAACATATTTTAACCAAAAAACCCTAACCAAAAATATTTTTTGAAGTTTGTATACGTTTTCATAAATGCTGGGATAGGATGGAATTTTAACATTCTTAATGTTTTATGCCAAATAACATTCCCTTCTTGTACCTTGAGCGATATGGATCAATGACTATCAGTTGGATATAAAACCATGTATATATACTAATATAAGACAATTTACAATGCGTCAGTGCATTTTAAATGCAGCTGTATATTGGCTTGCGTTGCTGTTTATCAGCATAGTCAGCAATAATTCAGTTATCTATCCATGTCACAAAGACGGTGACACAAACGAAAGGCCACATCTATAGATGTCTACTACCCAATGGAAGCGCCCAATTTGCCTAGCTATTCCATGAATGAGTCTGCTTATTGCTCTCACCACTCTCATATGAAAACATGCATATTTTCCATACTATAAAGAAGCAGTAAAAGTTAAATATAAAATGAAATGTAGTACATGTAAGTGCCCATACATCTTTGATATTATTCGTATTTTCAGGCCTGTGCATTTCTAGTTGTACGCTTGCACATACAGACACATGAACAAAACATACAATTAGGTAGCCAGATGGAAGCAGGCAAAATGATTGTACTTAGTAGGCATGAAACACGTTAATAACCCATTATCCGTAGAACTATATTAGCAGATTGGATTGTATCGTAAACCACACCATTTGATGTCACAAAGTAATCGTCTGCTGTAATCTTTATGGACATTTTATATCTGAGCAAATACTACGATATCTATCCAAGGTGTATTGCACTGGCAGTACAAAAATGGGTACTAAACGGATATTTTCATTCCAACAAAAACCAAGTTATTTATTTTTACAAGATATCAGAGCAGTAACATTGATATCATTCTCCACCAAAATTTAAATCTAGTTAGGGTTTTGCTATACCTTTGCGCATACAATTTTCAGGGTGAAGAAACCATCATGTAAAATTTTAAAAACGAAAAACTGTGTTCCATTTGAGGTGCAATATACCAGTAGTGACAGAGATTTACTATAATATTGAACTTTTGCATGAAACAACTCATGCGCGGATCCAGAGGGGGACAAGGGGGACAGGGGTCCGGACCCCCCCCTGAAAAATCATAAAAATATAAGATTTCCTGGCATAACTGGTCCGGATTCCCTGCATAACCAAGCCAGCATTCAATGTTGGGCCATCATCCCCCCGCTCAGCGAAATGCCTTTTCAATGGTGTGTCACTGGTGGGCTGATGATGGCCCGCTTTGAGCGATATTTTGATCCATTCTCATCACATCAACTATAAAAGGTTGTCTGAATTGGACCGTCCCTGACAAAACTTTTTTGGATCCGCACATGCAACTTCAACCATTATTCTTTCCAAGGAGCAAACAACAATGGGGCTGATTAGTGTTGTTCTGTGCATTTGTTGTTCGCATACAACAAAGTCAGGTTTTCTTGCGTCGTGGCCCAAATTTTACCAATGCATGTCATATTCGAATGTTTAAGCGTGCATGCTTTAATAGGTGCACACTGATTCTTTTAGAGGCTATTCACACTTAATAAACGTCAATGTAGAGGTGTACTGTTGATTCAAAGATGCATACTAATAGACATTTTTCAGTTACCGCGGACCTTAGGATTTGTAAGATGTAGCACACCTTAGACTTACGTTATTTAAGAGGGGCGATCTCAGCAGTGTAATTCAGAAACGTTTAACAACTTCATTAGGTGTAACTTGCGACTCTGTTAATTTCTTGTTAGGAAATAATTCGAAGTGCTTTAATAAATTCATCTTCAGCAAACTTATATTTTCTTTTTAAGTGCTGATGTATTGTAGTTGTGAAAATGTTGCATGCTTTTTATGTCTGCTGATTATAATAAAATGGACTCTGGACTACTTTTATGATGGAAGTTAACATAATGAATCCATAACAGACTGCAACTCATGCAACGGTTTGACTCTGTTAGAGAGAAAGATTTCAACCTCCACTTCTGCACTAGAAACCGAAATTATATTCAAACTACATGTATTGAGTCTGACTGCAGATCTATAATCCAGGGGTTATGAGCTCGCTCCTGACCTGGCCCCGTACCTTTAGGGAATTTGATCATGAAATAATTTCGCAATAACTGAGTCAGATTGTAATTATTTTTTACCTGTTTTTAGTATGCAGGCAGAGGTGCAATAGATATTGAAACATATCAAGTGAAATTTTAGTTTGTAGGCCTGGGACCAACCCTTTGGGTGGACTTAGGGATGGGGTGTTGACCAAAATAAGTAAGGGTGCAAAGATCAGGAATCGATACAATCAAGTACCACACCTGACCCAGGATACAAGACATAGAGAATATCCAGGAACAGGAATAATGGACGGAGATTTTACACACAATCCTGAGGATTGGAATAATAAGAGCATTAAATGAAAGTGTGGGGAGAATTTTAGGGCTGCCACGCAGCACAGACAAAACAACTCTGATAATCAAAGTAAGTAAGGGTGCAAAGATCAGGAATCGATACAATCAAGTACCACACCTGACCCAGGATACAAGACATAGAGGATATCCAGGAACAGGAATAATGGATGGAGATTTTACACACAATACTGAGGATTGGAATAATAAGAGCATTTAATTAAAGTGCGGGGACTTTTTAGGGTCGCCAATCAGCACAGACAAAACAACTCTGATAATCATAGTAAGTAAGGGTGCAAAGATCAGGAATCAGTACAACCAAGTACCTCACCTGACCCAGGATACATATGGTATATGCAGCAACATGGTAGCAATAGTTTGCCAGAAGGCACAACCTCTACCCTTGCATTGAGCTACATTAAATTAAGGCCTCGTTACAGCTCTACTCCAAGGGAATTTTAATTGATCGGAACTGAATACTGCTGGTACAAGAAGGGTTGTTGTCAGTTTCTAGTGTAGGTATGTGCACAAAGTACTGTTAAACCGCTTAGACAAGCTGGTCATAAAAATCTGTGGTGCCACCCCAACCCACTTCACCAAATTAAAAAAATGAGGTAAAAAGCTATACTTATTGTCTTTTAGTATTTTACTCCTTCTGAATTTCTAAGGGTGGTCAACTAAATTGACTTTTGGTGTATTTACAGGGGCGGATGCAGGATTTCTGGCAAGGGTGTTCATATGTATAAAGGTGCTGGGTTTGCTTTTTTGATTTTATCTCATTTTTCTTAAATATCCCATGAAAATGAAATAATTTGGCCTCACTGAGAGCAAAAAATTTTATAGGATATTTAAAAACTAGAGAGGGGGGGGGGGGGCGGGGGGGTTCAAGCAAACCAAATCTGGATCTGCCACTGATTTATCCTAACATTAGCAATTTCCCAGTATGCATCATGGTTTCTTAGATTCTGAAACATAGGAAACTAGATTTTTGTTTGAAAGTCTGGCGGAAGCTTTTTGCATACTCAGGGGCGTACTTAAGTGTACAAAAATACGAACGAGCCTACAACTTGATGATGCAAGTATGGGGTTTTAGCCATTCAATTTGATTTTTGGAAGAAAAATCCAGTTTATTGTGTTTATGCTGTGTGTCCTCATAGCTCATTTAGCCCTGTGAAATTCTCTTAAACCATTTTCCGCCAAAGGGCCGAACCCCTGTCTTCATAAAGGGGGACTATTCAGAGTGTGAACTCTATAAAATGCCCTTGGAATGCGCCTGATCCTTATATCTCAAGCATCAGCTTTCTGCTGCAAGTGAGCTCTCTGCCAATTAGTATAATGTACCAGTCGGTTTTAACCACACACACTATCCTCTGACATGGCAGGGATATAGCCGGGCAAATGAACCATGTTTTAACTTTTTGCATTGTCCCCTTAGTGTGGGTAAATGTGGGGCAATTGATATACAAAGGCAAATATGGCAGTATAAAGTAAAACATAACAGATGGTCTTTAAAACTGCCAAGTCAAATCAAAGTCTCCGCTGTTCTCTTGTTAGAAATGACTAGTGCATATATTCAAGTCCTCTTAAGGGTCAAGGGGAAATCCAAATTCCCTAGTAGTTTGGTACATGAATCATCATAACAAGATATGGACGTTTATGCTTGAATTTCATGTCCACTCCATACCTCCTTTACAATAGAAGGATTTTCAATTACTGTGGTCAGCTAGTTTGGCTTGCATAAGCTGCGAAAGACTTATGCATTTCCACTGCCCATTAACCTGAGCTTGGTGAAATATTGACGCCAAAAAATAATCATATTGGACGCAAAAACATCGAATTTACCTACTCGCAAGTTACAACCAGTGAATGCATACATGCATGGAACAAGAAATAACTTTAAAAAAGATATTCGGCTGCATTTCAATTGTGAAATATATATTTTTGGTACATGTTTTTTACACTTGTAAACTGCTGAAATGCCATCATGCGGCATTTCATCATGGTATGCACTGTTTGTTACAATAAAAAAAGATCTCAGGACAAAACATATAATATTTAGTAGCAGACGAAAAAGATAGATTCCAGTTACTGCTGACATCGCCTCTCTTTAATAGTGTCCAAAGTAAGTCTCCGTTGACGGACAAATCGTAATGTAAGGTGTAACTGAAAAATGTCTAATAGGACTATACTATTTTTCTTTGAAACAGGTAAATAACGGCAAATGTATTATTGCAGTTAGAGGTAGTTTAGGGTACGTGGGTCATCCAATAAGTTCTGACAATTGTCTCATATCACAGAAACTGTTATTGAAATCAAAATTCTATTACCCATTGCATGTGACCATGGGTGTTGCCTATTCATGTTTGAAATATGGAGTTTTTATAACAACCTGATCTTATGGTATACAAATTTGAAAAAAAACACTGTGAAAGCTCATGGCCGCAAAAAATCACGTTTTAAACAACTTTTTGCTAGGGGTAGAGTTAGATAATGATGCAGTACGTTTCTTTAGAAAATTATATTAGTGTTTTGGGATATTGTCTGAATACACAATTGACCCATAAAAGCAAATACCACAATTACATTAACCTAGTTCCTTTGAATGTTCTTGGTTGCTAGCCAACAACAGAAACACTATTAGTACAACCAATTTGTAAGTAAAATATTTCTTGCAAAATCGGTGATATGTTATAATCTAAACCCTGCTAACTCCACAGTCGCAAGCTAAACCATTATCTAAGGCGTTCAGAATCAACATACATAATGTCTTAATTTATCTATATAAAAGGTTTTAAAGAGGAGTTGGTAATTTCTTAGAAGTTTGGGTATGTATACCGCATATACTGTCCTGTCCATGGCCCTTTACCTTGTGTTTTTTAGTTGCCTAGCAACCATTGCGATTGCAACATGGAAAATATTTGAACAGGTGTTTCAATTCCCTATATTCTAAATAACGTGTGAAGGTTACTGAAGCACGTCCTAAAGAAATTGGTTTTGTTTTATGGGGTGGTTGTCAGAACTTATTGGATGACCCTCGTATATACCTGTATAAATAGCCCAATATTGGTAAATTTCGACCTCAGACGGATCAAAGATCAGACGATTCGAATTTACAGCACATGAAAGGGGAAACAGGTAGAAACCGTTATAAAGCAGTATCATAGACGTTACATAATACTATATCATAATTATATAGGTAACTTTCAACACTTTACTCAACTTTCTCTGTAGCTCGGTAGGTAAGCGTTAGTCTTATAAGGTATAAGTATTTTTTCTTTAATGCGAGTTCAAGTCTTGGTCAGGCCTTTTTTTTACTTTTAATAAAAGTGTGTGTGTGTGTGTGTGTGTGTGTGTGTGTGAGTGTGCGTGCGTGCGTGATTGCGTGCGTGAGAGCGAGCGTGCGTAGGTGCGTGTTCATTTTAGCTCTTTTTCTATTGTATTTTTTCATCCTGGTTTATATTTTATTTCATATTGATACAATTAATTTTACATGCTCTCTGTCTCGCTGGCAGTGTCAGTATCGGAGCTCCGGTCGGAGTCAGTAGCAAAATATCAATAACCACTGGCTCATGATCATCTTCCTCTGTCGTGATCTCCTTTAGTATGTTTACCGGCTCTACTGCCAAAAATGGTTGACTCCACCCAGTCACCAGGTGTGATGCCTCATATGCCCTCTTCAATCAGTTTCTTGATGGGCGAAATTATTCCTCGAAATGAAACAATCATAAACACGCATTATGTGATACAATTTACCGCAAAGAAGTCAAAATAAAATGTATCATGTTGGAAAACAATACAGTATATTCCGAACCGCGGGCTGCCATTCCCGCCAAACTTGCGATGTTTATACAATAAAACTTTTATGTACTAAATTGTCATATCACTGGTACCCAAAGGTAGTAGATTTACCATTCCTACCCCTCCTCCCCTCCAACTAAAAAAGAAGAAAAAAAGATATGTCAATAAAAAAAAGATCTTTGGGACTCGAACTATGCAATCTTCCAGAGAATATTTTCAATTCAAGACGTTGACCGCTCGACTAAGCCTGTAGTTGTTACTTTGGTCATGTCATTACATATTTATGGGAAATTTTGTTACGTCGATAGAACAAGCAGCCTAAGTATTAGGCGAGAAAATAACCGTTACAATCTTATTTACCTTTCTCATGCTCCTAAGTAGACCCGTCTGACCTTTGATCCGTCTGAGGTCAAAATTGACCTATACTCGGATTTGTTCATATATTTTGTTTACAACGATTCTCATCTTTCTTTGAATCAACAATACTTTCATTATTGGTATGGTTCCATCGTGAGGATTAAAATTGTGTGGACCCGTTCATCTGGTTCCATTACAAGCCCATATCCATGTCTATACACTCTTTAACCAACACCTAAACGGGTTGTTTTATAAATAGTGAAGAACAAGATGAAATGCCGTATTGTGAGGCATTTCTTCAGGGTCTACACTGTTTGTTAAAGTAAAAAAAATATCTTCAGACACAATAAATGTAATATTATTTTTAATTATAAACTGCCATCCCTAGATTTGTACAATGGATTATCCCAAGTTTATTGTTTCAAATCAGAAGGAAGAATCTATTAATTTTACAAAGGGTTGAAAGTGATATTAGAGTTTTAAGTCTTTGGATATGGTAAGAAATTTCACGAAATTACAAAATGTTAACTATTGTGTGACTTGAGTTGATATCAATAAGACAGAGAATATAAATTTAATATATTAACCATTGAATCGTAGAATAGACCATGGTGTGATTTCTACCATAGAATATCAATATGTTGACTATTGAGTCACAGACTATAATGCCTTCAATGTTTACTGTCGTGAGTTGGCTCCTGGAACCGTTAGTTTAACAGGTTACACTGCCCAGGGCGACGACGGCAAACATTGGGCTTACTGTAGGGTGTGGTAGTTACCATAGAATATCAATGTGTTTACTATTGAGTCATTGACTATAATGTAATGTCTACCATAGAATATCAATGTGTTGAATGTTGAGTCATTGACTATAATGTGATATCCACCATAGAATATTAATATGTTGACTATTGAGTTATAGACTATGGTGTGATATCTACCAACGAATACAAATATGTTGACTATTGAGTCATTGACTATGATGTGATATCAACCAGAGAATACCAATGTGTTGACTATTGAGTCATTGACTATGATGTGATACTTACCATAGAATATCAATGTGTTGACTATTGAGTCATAGACTCTGATGTGATATCAACCAAGGAATACCAATTTGTTGACTATTGAGTCATTGACTATGATGTGATATAAACCATAGAATATCAATGTGTTGACTATTGAGTCATAGACTATGATGTGATATCTACTATAGAATATCAATATGTTGACTATTGAGTCATAGACTATTGTGTGATATCTACTATAGAATATCAGTATGTTGACTATTGAGTCATAGACTATTGTATGATATTTATCATTGAATATAAATGTGTTGACTATTGAGTCATAGACTATGGTGTGATATCTACAATAAAATATCAATATGTTGACTATTGAGTCATAGACTATGATGTGATATCTACTATAGAATATCAATATGTTGACTATTGAGTCATAGACTATTGTGTGATATCTACTATAGAATATCAGTATGTTGACTATTGAGTCATAGACTATTGTATGATATTTATCATTGAATATAAATGTGTTGACTATTGAGTCATAGACTATGGTGTGATATCTACAATAAAATATCAATATGTTGACTATTGAGTCATAGACTATGATGTGATATCTACTATAGAATATCAATGTGTTGACTATTGAGTCATAGACTATGGTGTGATATCTACTATAGAATATCAATGTGTTGAATATTGAGTCATAGACTATGGTGTGATATCTACCATAGAATATCAATGTGTTGACTATTGAGTCATAGACTATGGTGTGATATCTACTATAAAATATCAATGTGTTGACTATTGAGTCATAGACTATGGTGTGATATCTACCATAGAATATCAATGTGTTGACTATTGAGTCATAGACTATGGTGTGATATCTACCATAGAATATCAATGTGTTGACTATTGAGTCATAGACTATGGTGTGATATCTACTATAGAATATCAATGTGTTGACTATTGAGTCATAGACTATGGTGTGATATCTACCATAGAATATTAATGTGTTGACTATTGAGTCATAGACTATAGAATATCAATTTTGTTGACTATTGAGTCATAGACTATGGTGTGATATCTACCAAAGTATATCAATGTGTTGACTATTGAGTCATAGACTATGATGTGATATCTACTATAGAATATCAATGTGTTGACTATCGAGTCATAGACTATGGTGTGATATCCACTATAGAATATCAATTTTGTTGACTATTGAGTCATAGACTATGGTGTGATATCTACCAAAGTATATCAATGTGTTGACTATTGAGTCATAGACTATGGTGTGATATCTACTATAGAATATCAATGTGTTGACTATTGAGTCATAGACTATGGTGTGATATCTAATATCAATGTGTTGACTATTGAGTCATAGACTATGATATGATATCTACCATAGAATATCAATGTGTTGACTATTGAGTCATAGACTATGATATGATATCTACCATAGAATATCAATGTGTTGACTATTGAGTCATAGACTATGGTGTGATATCTACAATAGAATATCAATGTGTTGACTATTGAGTCATAGACTATGGTGTGATATCTACTATAGAATATCAATATGTTGACTATTCAGTAATAGACTATGGTGTGATATCAACCAGAGAATACCAATTTGTTGACTATTGAGTCATTGACTATGATGTGATATCTACTATAGAATATCAATGTGTTGACTATTGAGTCATAGACTATGGTGTAATATCTCCTATAGAATATCAATATGTTGACTATTGAGTCATTGACCATGGTGAGATATCTACCAAAGTATATCAATGTGTTGACTATTGAGTCATAGACTATGGTGTGATATCTACTATAGAATATCAATGTGTTTACTATTGAGTCATAGACTATGGTGTGATATCTACTATAGAATATCAATATGTTGACTATTGAGTCATTGACCATGGTGAGATATTAACTATAGAATATCAATGTGTTGACTATTGAGTCATAGACTATGGTCTGATATCTACCAAAGACTATCAATGTGTTGACTATTGAGTCATAGACTATGGTGTGATATCTACTATAGAATATCAATGTGTTGACTATTGAGTCATAGACGATGGTGTGATATCTATCATTAAATATCAATGTGTTGACTATTGAGTCATAGACTAAGGTGTAATATCTATCATTGAATATCAATGTGTTTACTATTGAGTCATAGACTAAGGTGTTATATCTACAATAGAATACCAATTTGTTGACTATTGAGTCAAAGACTATGGTGTGATATCTACTATAGAATATAAATGTGTTGACTATTGAGTCATAGATTATGGTATGATATCTACCATTGAATATCAATGTGTTGACTATTGAGTCATAGACTATGGTTTGATAACTACCATTGAATATCAATGTTTAGACTATTGAATCATAGACTGTTGTGTGATATCTACCATTGGATATCAATGTGTTGACTATTGAGTCATAGACTATGGTGTGATATCTACAATAGAATATCAATGTGTTGACTATTGAGTCATAGACTATTGTGTGATATCTACCATTGAATATCAATGTGTTGACTATTGAGTCATAGACTATGGTATGATATCTACCATTGAATATCAATGTGTTGACTATTGATCCATAGTCTATTTTGTGATATCTACCAAAAAATATCAATGTGTTGACTATTGAGTCATAGACTTTGGTGTGATATCTATTATTGAATATCAATGTGTTGACTATTGAGTCATAGACTATGGTGTGATATCTACTATAGAATATCAATGTGTTGACTATTGAGTCATAGACTATGGTGTGATATCTACTATAGAATATCAATGTGTTGACTATTGAGTCATAGACTATGGTGTGATATCTACTATAGAATATCAATATGTTGACTATTGAGTCATAGACTATGATGTGATATCTACAATAGAATATCAATGTGTTGACTATTGAGTCATAGACTATGATGTAATATCTACTATAGAATATCAATATGTTGTCTATTTAGTTATAGACTATGGTGTGATATCAACCAAAGAATACCAATATGTTGACTATTGAGTCATAGACTATGGTTTGATATCTACGATAGAATGTCAATGTGTTGACTATTGAGTCATAGACTATGGTGTGATATCTACTATAGAATATCAATGTAGTGACTATTGAGTCATAGACTATGATGTGATATCTACCAAAGTATATCAATGTGTTAACTATTGAGTCATTGACTATGATGTGATATCTACTATAGAATATCAATGTGTTGACTATTGAGTCATAGATTATAGTCAATATCTACTATAGAATATTTATGTGTTGACTATTGAGTCATAGACTATGGTGTGATATCTACTATAGAATATCAATGTGTTGACTATTGAGTCATAGACTATGGTGTAATATCTACTATAGAATATCAATGTGTTGACTATTGAGTCATAGACTATGGAGTGATATCAACCAGAGAATACCAATTTGTTGACTATTGATCCATTGACTATGATGTGATATCTACTACAGAATATCAATGTGTTGACTATTGAGTCATAGACTATGGTGTGATATCTACTATAGAATATCAATGTGTTGACTATTGAGTCATAGACTATGATGTGATATCTATCATTGAATATCAATGTGTTGACTATTGAGTCATAGACTAAGGTGTAATATCTACAATTGAATTTCAATGTGTTGACTATTGAGTCATAGACTAAGGTGTAATATCGACCATTGAATTCAATGTTTTGACTATTTAGTCATAGACTATGGTGTAATATCTACCATTGAATATCAATTTTTTGACAATTGAGTCATAGACTATTGTATGATATCTTCCATTGAATATCAATGTGTTGACTATTGAGCCATAGACTAAAGTGTAATATCTACCATTGAAAATCAATGTGTTGACTATTGAGTCATTGACTATTGAGTGATATCTACTATAGAATATCAATGTGTTGACTATTGAGTCATTGACTATGGTGTGATATCTACTATAGAATATCAATGTGTTGACTATTGAGTCATAGACTATGGTGTGATATCTACCATTGAATATCAAAGTGTTGACTATTGAGTCATAGACTATGGTATGATAACTACCATTAAATATCAATGTTTTGACTATTGAGTCATAGACTATTGTGTAATATCTACCATTGAATATCAATGTGTTGACTATTGAGTCTTAGACTATGGTGTGATATCTACAATAGAATATCAATATGGTGACTATTGAGTCATTGACTATGGTGTGATCTCTACTATAGAATATCAATGTGATGACTATTGAGTCATAGACTATTGTGTGATATCTATCATTGAATATCAATTTGTTGACTATTGAGTCATAGACTATGGTATGATATCTACCATTGAATATCAATGTGTTGACTATTGAGTCATAGACTATGGTGTGATATCTATCATTGAATATCAATGTGTTGATTATTGAGTCATAGACTATGATGTGATATTTACTATAGAATATCAATGTGTTGACTATTGAGTCATAGACTATGATGTGATATTTACTATAGAATATCAATGTGTTGACTATTGAGTCATAGACTATGGGGTGATATTTATCATTGAATATCAATGTGTTGACTATTGAGTCATAGACTATGATGTGATATTTACTATAGAATAACAATGTGTTGACTATTGAGTCATCGACTGTGGTTTGATTTCTACTATAGAATATCAATGTGTTGACTATTGAGTCATCCACTATGATGTGAAATCTATCATTGAATATCAATGTGTTGACTACTGAGTCATAGACAATGGTGTGATATCTACCATTGAATATCAATGCGTTGACTATTAAGTCATAGACAATTTTGTGATTTCTATCATTGAATATCAATGTGTTGACTATTAAGTCATAGACTATGCTGTGATATGTACTATTGAATATCAATGTGTTGACTATTGAGTCATAGACTATGGTGTGATATCTACCATTGAATATCAATGTGTTGATATAGAGTCATAGGCTATGGTTAATATCTACGATAGAATATCAATGTTTTGACTATTGAGTTATAGACTATTGTGTGATATCTACCATTGAATATCAATGTGTTGACTATACAGTCATAGGCTATGGTTAATATCTACGATAGAATATCAATGTGTTGACTATTGAGTCATGGACTATAATGTGATATTTTCCATAGAATATCAATGTGTTGACATAGAGTCATAGACTATGGTTAATATCTACGATAGATTATCAATGTGATGACATATGTCATAGGCTATGGTTAATATCTACGATAGAATATCAATGTGTTGACTATTGAGTCATATATTATTGTGTGATATTAACGATTGAATATCAATGTGTTGACTATCGGGTCATTGTCTTTGGTTAATATCTACGATAGAATATCAATGTTTTGACTATTGAGTCATAGATATAATGTGATATTTACGATTGAATATCAATGTGTTGACTATCGAGTTATTGTCTATGGTTAATATCTACCATTGAATATCAGTGTGCTGACTATTTAGTCATAGTCTATGGTGTAATATCTACCATTGAATATCAATTTGTTGACAATTGAGTCATTGACTTTGGTATGATATCTATCATTGAATATCAATGTGTTGACTATTGAGTCATAGACTATTGTGTGATATCTACTGTAGAATATCAATGTGTTGACAATTGAGTCATAGACTATTGTGTGATTTCTTTCATTGAATATCATTGTGTTGACTATTGAGTCATAGACTATGGTGTGATATCTATCATTAAATATCAATGTGTTGACTATTGAGTCATAGACTATGGTGTGATATCTATCATTGAATATCAATGTGTTGACTATTGAGTCATATACTAGTGTGTGATATCTTTCATTAAATATCAATGTGTTGACTATTGAGTCATAGACTGTTGTGTGATATCTATCATTGAATATCAATGTGTTGACTATTGAGTCATAGACTATTGTGTGATTTCTTTCATTGAATATCATTGTGTTGACTATTGAGTCATAGACTATTGTGTGATATCTTTCATTGAATATCATTGTGTTGACTATTGAGTCATAGACTATTGTGTGATATCTATCATAGAATATCAATGTGTTGACTATTGAGTCATTGACTATGGTAGGATATCTACAATAGAATATCAATGTGTTGTCTATTTAGTTATAGACTATGGTGTGATATCAACCAAAGAATACCAATATGTTGACTATTGAGTCATAGACTATGGTTTGATATCTACGATAGAATGTCAATGTGTTGACTATTGAGTCATAGACTATGGTGTGATATCTACTATAGAATATCAATGTAGTGACTATTGAGTCATAGACTATGATGTGATATCTACCAAAGTATATCAATGTGTTAACTATTGAGTCATTGACTATGATGTGATATCTACTATAGAATATCAATGTGTTGACTATTGAGTCATAGATTATAGTCAATATCTACTATAGAATATTTATGTGTTGACTATTGAGTCATAGACTATGGTGTGATATCTACTATAGAATATCAATGTGTTGACTATTGAGTCATAGACTATGGTGTAATATCTACTATAGAATATCAATGTGTTGACTATTGAGTCATAGACTATGGAGTGATATCAACCAGAGAATACCAATTTGTTGACTATTGATCCATTGACTATGATGTGATATCTACTACAGAATATCAATGTGTTGACTATTGAGTCATAGACTATGGTGTGATATCTACTATAGAATATCAATGTGTTGACTATTGAGTCATAGACTATGATGTGATATCTATCATTGAATATCAATGTGTTGACTATTGAGTCATAGACTAAGGTGTAATATCTACAATTGAATTTCAATGTGTTGACTATTGAGTCATAGACTAAGGTGTAATATCGACCATTGAATTCAATGTTTTGACTATTTAGTCATAGACTATGGTGTAATATCTACCATTGAATATCAATTTTTTGACAATTGAGTCATAGACTATTGTATGATATCTTCCATTGAATATCAATGTGTTGACTATTGAGCCATAGACTAAAGTGTAATATCTACCATTGAAAATCAATGTGTTGACTATTGAGTCATTGACTATTGAGTGATATCTACTATAGAATATCAATGTGTTGACTATTGAGTCATTGACTATGGTGTGATATCTACTATAGAATATCAATGTGTTGACTATTGAGTCATAGACTATGGTGTGATATCTACCATTGAATATCAAAGTGTTGACTATTGAGTCATAGACTATGGTATGATAACTACCATTAAATATCAATGTTTTGACTATTGAGTCATAGACTATTGTGTAATATCTACCATTGAATATCAATGTGTTGACTATTGAGTCTTAGACTATGGTGTGATATCTACAATAGAATATCAATATGGTGACTATTGAGTCATTGACTATGGTGTGATCTCTACTATAGAATATCAATGTGATGACTATTGAGTCATAGACTATTGTGTGATATCTATCATTGAATATCAATTTGTTGACTATTGAGTCATAGACTATGGTATGATATCTACCATTGAATATCAATGTGTTGACTATTGAGTCATAGACTATGGTGTGATATCTATCATTGAATATCAATGTGTTGATTATTGAGTCATAGACTATGATGTGATATTTACTATAGAATATCAATGTGTTGACTATTGAGTCATAGACTATGATGTGATATTTACTATAGAATATCAATGTGTTGACTATTGAGTCATAGACTATGGGGTGATATTTATCATTGAATATCAATGTGTTGACTATTGAGTCATAGACTATGATGTGATATTTACTATAGAATAACAATGTGTTGACTATTGAGTCATCGACTGTGGTTTGATTTCTACTATAGAATATCAATGTGTTGACTATTGAGTCATCCACTATGATGTGAAATCTATCATTGAATATCAATGTGTTGACTACTGAGTCATAGACAATGGTGTGATATCTACCATTGAATATCAATGCGTTGACTATTAAGTCATAGACAATTTTGTGATTTCTATCATTGAATATCAATGTGTTGACTATTAAGTCATAGACTATGCTGTGATATGTACTATTGAATATCAATGTGTTGACTATTGAGTCATAGACTATGGTGTGATATCTACCATTGAATATCAATGTGTTGATATAGAGTCATAGGCTATGGTTAATATCTACGATAGAATATCAATGTTTTGACTATTGAGTTATAGACTATTGTGTGATATCTACCATTGAATATCAATGTGTTGACTATACAGTCATAGGCTATGGTTAATATCTACGATAGAATATCAATGTGTTGACTATTGAGTCATGGACTATAATGTGATATTTTCCATAGAATATCAATGTGTTGACATAGAGTCATAGACTATGGTTAATATCTACGATAGATTATCAATGTGATGACATATGTCATAGGCTATGGTTAATATCTACGATAGAATATCAATGTGTTGACTATTGAGTCATATATTATTGTGTGATATTAACGATTGAATATCAATGTGTTGACTATCGGGTCATTGTCTTTGGTTAATATCTACGATAGAATATCAATGTTTTGACTATTGAGTCATAGATATAATGTGATATTTACGATTGAATATCAATGTGTTGACTATCGAGTTATTGTCTATGGTTAATATCTACCATTGAATATCAGTGTGCTGACTATTTAGTCATAGTCTATGGTGTAATATCTACCATTGAATATCAATTTGTTGACAATTGAGTCATTGACTTTGGTATGATATCTATCATTGAATATCAATGTGTTGACTATTGAGTCATAGACTATTGTGTGATATCTACTGTAGAATATCAATGTGTTGACAATTGAGTCATAGACTATTGTGTGATTTCTTTCATTGAATATCATTGTGTTGACTATTGAGTCATAGACTATGGTGTGATATCTATCATTAAATATCAATGTGTTGACTATTGAGTCATAGACTATGGTGTGATATCTATCATTGAATATCAATGTGTTGACTATTGAGTCATATACTAGTGTGTGATATCTTTCATTAAATATCAATGTGTTGACTATTGAGTCATAGACTGTTGTGTGATATCTATCATTGAATATCAATGTGTTGACTATTGAGTCATAGACTATTGTGTGATTTCTTTCATTGAATATCATTGTGTTGACTATTGAGTCATAGACTATTGTGTGATATCTTTCATTGAATATCATTGTGTTGACTATTGAGTCATAGACTATTGTGTGATATCTATCATAGAATATCAATGTGTTGACTATTGAGTCATTGACTATGGTAGGATATCTACAATAGAATATCAATGTGTTGACTATTGAGTCATAGACTATGGTGTGATATCTACTATAGAATATCAATGTGTTGACTATTGAGTCATAGACTATGATATGATATCTATCATTTAATATCAATGGGTTGCCTATTGAGTTATAGACTATGGTTAATATCTACGATAGAATATCAATGTGTTGGCTATGATGTGTCATAGATTAGGATGTGATGTCACGCAGAAAACATAAATATGTTGACAATTGTGTCAAAGACTATGGTTTGATATTCAATGTATTGACAATTCAGATATTGATACTGATACATCTACCGTAGGCTATCAGTGTAATCACTATTGAGTAATTGATTATGATGTGATATCAATCAGATAATTTCAAAAGTTGTCAATTGAGCCATGACTATGATTTTATATCTGTCTTACGATATCAATAAGTTGACAATTGAGTCATTGACTATGATGTTTAATCCGCCTAAGGCTTTAAAAAAGTTAACAGTTGAGTCATTGACTTTGATTTTACATTTGTCTAAGGATATCAATTAGCTGAAAATTGGACCATTGACTATGATGCAACATCTACCTTAGGATATCAATATGTTGACAATTGAGTCATTGACTATGATGTAATATCTGTCCTAGGATATCAATAAATTGATAATTGAGTCATTGACTATGATGTAATATCTGTCTTAGGATATCGATAAGTTGACAATTGAGTCATTGACTATGATGTTACATCTGTCTTAGGATATCAATATGTTAAAATTTAGTCATTGACTATGATGTTCATTCTGCCTAAGACTATCAAACAGTTGACAATTGATTCATTGACTTTGATGTTACATTTGTTTTAGGATATCAATATGTTGACTGTCGAGTCATTAAGTATGATATGATATCAATCATTATGTTTCTATAAGCAGAAAATTGAGCCTTTGACTATGATGTTACATCTGTCTGAGGATATCAATTATTGACAATTGCGTCATTGAGTATGATGTTACATCTGTCTTAGGATATCAATAAGTTGACAATTGAGTCATTGACAATGATGTTACATCTGCCTAAGGATATCAATAAGTTGACAATTGTATCATTAACTATAATGTTACATCTGCCTTAGGATATCAATAAGTTGAAAATTGAGTCATTGACTGTGATGTGATACCAATATGTTCACTATTTAGTCATTGACTATGATGTTATATCTGCCTTTAGGGTTTCAATAAGTTGACAATTGCGTCATTGACTATGATGTTACATCTGCCTTAGGATATCAATATGTTAAATTTTAGTCATTGACTTTTATGCTTCACCTAGCTTAGGATATCAATATGTTGAATATTGAGTCATTAACTATGATGTGATATCAACCAGAGAATACCATTTTTTTACTATTGAGTCATTGACTATGATGTGATATTTACCATAGAATATCAATATGTTGACTATTGAGTCATTGACTATGGTGTGATATCAACCAGAGAATACCTGTATGCTGAATGTTGAGTCATTGACTAGGATGTGAAATCAACCAGAGGATACACATATGTTGACTATTAAGTCATGGCTATGATGGGCACCATAAAATATGAATATGTTGACTATTGAGTCATTGACTATAATGTAATATAATCCAGAGAATACCAATTTGTTAACTATTGAGTCATTGACTATGATGTGATATCAACCAGAACGTACCAATTTGTTGACTATTGAGCCATTGACTTTGATGTGATATCAACCAGAGAATACCAATTAGTTGACTATTGAGCCTTTGACTATGATGTGATATCAACCAGAACATACCAATTTGTTGACTTTTGTGCCATTGACTATGATGTGATATCATCCAGAGAATACCATTTTTTTGACTATTGAGTCATTGACTATGATGTGATATTTACCATAGAAGATCAATATGTTAACTATTGAGTCATTGACTATGGTGTGATATCAACCAGAGAATACCATTTTTTTGACTATTGAGTCATTGACTATGATGTGATATTTACCATAGAAGATCAATATGTTGACTATTAAGTCATTAACTATGATGTGATATCAACCAGAGAATACCATTTTTTTGACTATTGAGTCATTGACTATGATGTGATATTTACCATAGAAGATCAATATGTTGACTATTGAGTCATTGACTATGGTGTGATATCAACCAGAGAATACCTATATGCTGAATGTTTAGTCATTGACTAGGATGTGAAATCAACCAGAGGATACACATATGTTGACTATTAAGTCATGGCTATGATGAGCACCATAGAATATCAATATGTTGACTATTGAGTCATTGACTATAATGTAATATTATCCAGAGAATACCAATTTGTTGACTATTGAGTCATTTACTATGATGTGATATCAACCAGAACGTACCAATTTGTTGACTATTGAGCCATTGACTTTGATGTGATATCAACCAGAGAATACCAATTTGTTGACTATTGAGCCATTGACTATGATGTGATATCAACCAGAACGTACCAATTTGTTGACTATCGAGCCTTTGACTATGATGTGATATCAACCAAAACATACCAATTTATTGACTATTGTGCCATTGACTATGATGTGATATCATCCAAAGAATATCAATATGTTGACTATTGAGCCATTGACTATGATGTGATATCAACCAGAACATACCCATTTGTTGACTATTGAGCCATTGACTATGATGTGATATCAACCAGAACATACCAGTTTGTTGACTCTTAAGTCATTGACTATGATGTAATATTCACCATAGAATATCATTATGTTGACTATTGAGTCATTGACTATGATGTGATATCAACCAGAACGTACCAATTTGCTGACTATTGCGCCTTTGACTATGATGTGATACTCACCATATAGTATCAATATGTTGACTATTGAGTCATTGACTATGATGTGATATCATCCAGAGAATACCAATTTGTTGACTCCTGAGTCATTGACTTTGATGTAATATCAACCAGAACATAGTAATATGTTGACTATTGAGCCATTGACTTTGATGTGATATCAACCAGAACATATCAATATGTTGACTATTGAGCCATTGACTATGATGTGATATCAACAAGAGAATATCAATATGTTGATTATTGAGCCATTGACTATGATGTGATATCATCCAGAACATATCAATATGTTGACTTTTGAGCCATTGACTATTATGTGATATCAACCAGAACATACCAATTTGTTGACTATTGAGCCATTGACTTTGATGTGATATCAACAAGAGAATATCAATATGTTGACTATTGAGCTATTGACTTTGATGTGATATCAACCAGAACATATCAATATGTTCACTATTGAGCCATTGACTATGATGTGATATCAACCAGAACATATCAATATGTTGACTATTTAGCCATTGACTAGGATGTGATATCAACCAGAGAATATCAATATGTTGACTATTGAGCCAATGACTTTGATGTGATGTCAACCAGAGAATATCAATATGTTGACTCTTGAGTCATTGACTTTGATGTGATATCAATTAGAACATATCAATATGTTGACTATTGAGCCATTGGCTATGATGTGATATCAACCAGAACATATCAATATGTTGACTATTGAGTCATTGACTATGATGTGATATCAACCAGAACATACCAATATGTTGACTATTGAGTCATTGACTATGATGTGATATCAACCAGAGAATATCAATCTGTTGACTATTGAGCCATTGACTATGGTGTGATATCAACCAGAACATATCAATATGTTGAATATTGAACCATTGACTTTGATGTGATATCAACCAGAGAATATCAATATGTTGACTGTTGAGCCATTGACTATGATGTGATATCAACCAGAGAATATCAATATGTTAACTATTGAGCCATTGACTATGATGTGATATCAACCAGAAATTATCAATATGTTGACTATTGAGCCATTTACTATGATGTGATATCAACCAGAGAATATCAATATGTTGACTAGTGAGCCATTGACTATGATGTGATATCAACCAGAGAATATCAATCTGTTGTCTATTGAGCCATTGACTATGATGTGATATCAACAAGAACATACCAATTTGTTGACTATTGTGTCATTGACTTTGATGTGATATCAACGGGAGAATATCAATCTGTTGACTATTGAGCCATTGACTTTGATGTGATATCAACCAGAGAATATCAATCTGTTGACTATTGAGCCATTGACTATGATGTGATATCAACCAGAACATACCAATTTGTTGACTATTGAGCCATTGACTATGATGTGATATCAACCAGAGAATATCAATATGTTGACTATTTAGCCATTGGCTATGATGTGATATCAACCAGAGAATATCAATATGTTGACTATTAAGCCATTGACTATTATGTGATATCAACCAGAACATACCAATATGTTGAGAATTGAGCCTTTGACAATGAATTGATATCAACCAGAGAATATCAATATGTTGACTATTTAGCCATTGGCTATGATGTGATATCAACCAGAGAATATCAATATGTTGACTATTGAGCCATTGACTATGATGTGATATCAACCAGAGAATATCAATATGTTGACTATTGAGCCATTGACTATGATGTGATATCAACCAATACATACCAATAGTTGACTATTGAGCCATTGACTATGTTGTGATATCAACCAGAACATACCAATTTGTTGACTATTGAGCCATTGGTTATGATGTGATACTCACCATATAGTATCAATATGTTGACTATTGAGCCATTGACTTTGATGTAATATCAACCATAACATACTAATATGTTGACTTTTGAGCCTTTGACTATGATGTGATATCAACCAGAACATATCAATATGTTGACTATTGCGTCATTGAGTATAATGTGATACTCACCATAGAATATTAATCTGTTGACTAGTGAGCCATTGACTATGATGTGATATCAACCAGAACATACCAATATGTTGACTATTGAGCCATTGACTATGATGTGATATCACCCAGAACATACCAATATGTTGACTATTGAGCCATTGACTATGATGTGATATCAACCAGAACATACCAATATGTTGACTATTGAGCCATTGACTATGATGTGATATCAACCAGAACATACCAATATGTTGACTATTGAGCCATTAACTATAATGTGATATCAACTAGAATATACCAATTTGTTGACTATTGAGCCATTGACTATGATGTTATATAAACCAGAATATATCAATATGTTGACTATTGAGCCATTGACTAGGATGTGATATCAACCAGAACATACCAATTTGTTGGCTATTGAGTCATTGAATATGATGTGATATCAACCAAAGAATATCAATCTGTTGACTATTGAGCCATTGACTATAATGTGATATCAACCAGAACATATCAATATGTTGACTATTGAGCCATTGACTATGATGTGATATCAACCAGAACATATCAATATGTTATCTATGATGTCATTGTCTATGATGTGATATTAACCAGAACATATCAATATGTTGACTATTGAGCCATTGACTTTGATGTGATATCATCAAGAACATAGCAATATGTTGACTATTGGGCCTTTGACTATGATGTAATATCAACCAGAACGTACCAATATGTTGACTATTGGGCCTTTGACTATGATGTGATATCAACCAGAACGTACCAATTTGTTGACTATTGAGCCATTGACTATGATGTTATATCAACCAGAACATATCAATATGTTGACTATTGAGCCATTGACTATGATGTGATATCAACCAGAACATATCAATATGTTGACTATTGAGCCATTGACTATGATGTGATATCATCAAGAACATATCAATATGTTCACTATTGAGCCATTGACTATGATGTGATATCAACCGGAAAATACCAATATGTCGACTATTGAGCCTTTGACTTTGATGTTATATCAACCAGAACATACCAATTTGTTGACTATTGTGTCATTGACTATGATGTGATATCAACCAGAGAATATCAATATGTTGACTATTGAGCCATTAACTATGATGTGATATCAACCAGAACATATCAATATGTTGACTATTGAGCCATTGACTATGATTTGATATTAACCAGAGAATATCAATATGTTGACTATTGAGCCATTGACTTTGATGTAATATCAACCAGAACATACCAATTTGTTGACTATTGAGCCGTTGACTATGATGTGATATCAACCAGAGAATACCAATATGTTGACTATTGAGCCATTGACTATGATGTGATATCAACCAGAACAAACCAATTTGTTGACTATTGAGCAATTGTCTATAATGTGATATCAACCAGAGAATATCAATATGTTGACTATTAAGCCATTGACTATGATGTGATATCAACCAGAACATACCAATTTGTTGACTATTGAGCCATTGACTATGATGTGATATCAACAAGAACATACCAATATGTTGACTATTAAGCCATTGACTATGATGTGATATCAACCAGAACATATTAATTTGTTGACTATTGAGCCATTAACTATGATGTGATATCAACCAGAGAATATCAATATGTTGACTATTAAGCCATTGACTATGATGTGATATTCACCATAGAATATCAATATGTTGACTATTAAGCCATTGACTATGATGTGATATCAACCAGAACATACCAATTTGTTGACTATTGAGCCATTGACTATGATGTGATATCAACCAGAACATATCAATATGTTGACTATTGAGTCATTGACTATGTTGTGATATCATCCAGAGAATACCAATTTGTTGACTCTTGAGCCATTGACTATGATGAAATATCAACCAGAACGTACCAATTTGTTGACTCTTGAGCCATTGACTATGATGTGATATCAACCAGAACATATCAATATGTTGATTATTTAGCCATTGACTATGATGTGATATCAACCAGAACATACCAATATGTTGACTATTGAGCCATTGACTATGATGTTATTTCAACCAGAACATACCAATTTGTTGACTTTTGAGTCATTGACTATGATGTGATATCAACCAGAACATACAAATTTGTTGACTATTGAGCCATTGACTATGATGTGATATCAACCAGAACATACCAATTTGTTGACAATTGAGCCATTGACTATGATGTGATATCAACCAGAACATACCAATTTGTTGACTATTGAACCATTGACTATGATGTGATATCAACTAGAACATACCAATTTGTTGACTATTGAGTCATTGACTATAATGTGATATCAACCAGAACATACCAATTTGTTGACTATTGAGCCATTGACTATGATGTGATATCAACCAGAACATACCAATTTGTTGACTATTGAGCCATTGACTATGATATGATATCAACCAGAACATACCAATTTGTTGACTATTGAACCATTGACTATGATATGATATCAACCAGAACATACCAATTTGTTGACTATTGAGTCATTGACTATGATGTGATATCAACCAGAGAATACCAATATGTTGACTATTGAGCCATTGACTATGATGTGATATCAACCAGAACATACCATTTTGTTGACTATTGAGCCATTGACTATGATGTGATATCAACCAGAGAACATCAATATGTTGACTATTGAGTCATTGACTATGATGTGATATCAACCAGAACATACCAATTTGTTGACTCTTGAGTCATTGACTATGATGTGATATCAACCAAAGAATATCAATATGTTGACTATTGAGCCATTAACTATGATGTGATATCAACCAGAACATATCAATATGTTGACTATTGAGCCGTTGACTATGATTTGATATCAACCAGAACATACTAATATGTTGACTATTGAGCCATTGACTTTGATGTGATATCAACCAGAACATATCAATATGTTGACTATTGAGCCATTGACTATGATGTGATATCAACCAGAGAATATCAATATGTTGACTATTAAGCCTTTGACTATGATGTGATATCAACCAGAACATATCAATATGTTGAATATAGAGCCATTGACTATGATGTGATATCAACCAGAGAATATCAATATGTTGCCTATTGAGCCATTGACTATGATGTGATATCAACCAGAACATATCAATATGTTGAATATTGAGCCATTGACTATGATGTGATATCAACCAGATAATATCAATATGTTGACTATTGATCCATTGACTATGATGTGATATCAACCAGAGAATATCAATATGTTGACTATTGAGCCATTGACTATGATGTGATATCAACCAGAACATACCAATTTATTGACTATTAAGCCATTGACTATAATGTGATATCAACCAGAACATATCAATATGTTGAATATTGAGCCATTAACTATGATGTGATATCAACCAGAGAATATCAATCTGTTGACTATTGAGCCATTAACTAGGATGTGATATCAACCAGAACATACTAATATGTTGACTATTAAGCCATTGACTATGATGTAATATCAACCAGAACATATCAATATGTTGACTCTTGAGTCATTGACTATGATGTGATATCAACCAGAACATACCAATTTGTTGACTATTGAGTCATTGACTATGATGTGATATCAACCAGAACATACCAATATGTTGACTCTTTAGTCATTGACTAGGATGTGATATCAACCAGAACATACCAATTTGTTGACTATTGAGCCATTGACTATGATGTTTTATCAACCAGAGAATATCAATATGTTGACTCTTGGGTCATTGACTAAGATGTGATATCATCCAGAGAATACCAATTTGTTGACTATTGAGTCATTGACAATGATGTGATATTTACCATAGAAGATCAATATGTTGACTATTGAGCCATTGACTATGATGTGATACTTACCATATAGTATCAATATGTTGACTATTGAGCCATTGACTATGATGTGATATCAACCAGAACATACCAATATGTTGACTATTGAGCCATTGACCATGATGTGATATCAACCAGAACATACCAATTTGTTTTACTATTGAGCCATTGACTATGATGTGATAGCACCCAGAACATACCAAATTGTTTTACTATTGAGCCATTGACTATGATGTGATACTTACCATATAGTATCAATATATTGACTATTGAGCCATTGACTATGATGTGATATCAACCAGAACATACCAATTTGTTGACTATTGATCCATTGACTATGATGTGATATCAACCAGAGAATATCAATATGTTGAATATTGAGCCATTGTCTATGATGTGATTTCAACCATAACGTACCAATTTGTTGACTTTTTAGTCATTCACTTTGATGTGATATCAACCAGAACATACCAATTTGTTGACACTTGTGTCATTGACTATGATGTGATATCAACCAGAACATACCAATTTGTTGACTATTGAGTCATTGACTATGATGTGATATCAACCAGAACATACCAATATGTTGACTATTGAGCCATTGACTATGATGTGATATCAACCAGAACATACCAATATGTTGACTCTTGAGTCATTGACTATGATGTGATATCAACCAGAACATATCAATATGTTGAATATTGAGCCATTGTCTATGATGTGATATCAACCAGAACGTACCAATTTGTTGACTATTGAGTCATTCACTTTGATGTGATATCAACCAGAACATACCAATTTGTTGACTATTTAGCCATTAACTATGATGTGATATCAACCAGAGAATATCAATATGTTGACGATTGAGCCATTGACTATGATGTGATATCATCCAGAGAATACCAATTTGTTGACTATTGTGTCATTGACTGTGATGTGATATCAACCAGAACATACCAATATGTTGACTATTGAGCCATTGACTATGATGTGATACTCACCATATAGTATCAATATGTTGACTATTGAGTCATTGACCATGATGTGATATCATCCAGAGAATACCAATTTGTTGACTCTTGAGTCATTGACTATGATGTGATATCAACCAGAACATACCAATTTGTTTTACTATTGAGCCATTGACTATGATGTGATAGCACCCAGAACATACCAATTTGTTTTACTATTTAGCCATTGACTTTGATGTGATACTCACCATATAGTATCAATATGTTGACTATTGAGCCATTGACTATGATGTGATATCATCCAGAGAATACCAATTTGTTGACTCTTGAGTCATTAACTATGATGTGATATCAACCAGAACATACCAATTTGTTTTACTATTGAGCCATTGTCTATGATGTGATTTCAACCAGAACGTACCAATTTGTTGACTATTTAGTCATTGACTATGATGTGATATCAACCAGAGAATATCAATATGTTGACGATTGAGCCATTGACTATGATGTGATATCATCCAGAGAATACCAATTTGTTGACTATTGTGTCATTGACTATGATGTGATATCAACCAGAGCATACCAATATGTTGACTATTGAGCCATTGACTATGATGTGATACTCACCATATAGTATCAATATGTTGACTCTTGAGTCATTGACTATGATGTGATATCAACCAGAGAATATCAATATGTTGACTATTGAGCCATTGACTCTGATGTGATATAATTCAGAACATACCAATTTGTTGACTATTGAGCCATTGGCTATAATGTTATATCAACCAGAACATACCAATTTGTTGACTATTGAGCCATTGACTATGATGTGATATCAACCAGAACATACCAATATGTTGACTCTTGAGTCATTGACTATGATGTGATTTCAACCATAACGTACCAATTTGTTGACTTTTTAGTCATTCACTTTGATGTGATATCAACCAGAACATACCAATTTGTTGACACTTGTGTCATTGACTATGATGTGATATCAACCAGAACATACCAATTTGTTGACTATTGAGTCATTGACTATGATGTGATATCAACCAGAACATACCAATATGTTGACTATTGAGCCATTGACTATGATGTGATATCAACCAGAACATACCAATATGTTGACTCTTGAGTCATTGACTATGATGTGATATCAACCAGAACATATCAATATGTTGAATATTGAGCCATTGTCTATGATGTGATATCAACCAGAACGTACCAATTTGTTGACTATTGAGTCATTCACTTTGATGTGATATCAACCAGAACATACCAATTTGTTGACTATTTAGCCATTAACTATGATGTGATATCAACAAGAGAATATCAATATGTTGACGATTGAGCCATTGACTATGATGTGATATCATCCAGAGAATACCAATTTGTTGACTATTGTGTCATTGACTGTGATGTGATATCAACCAGAACATACCAATATGTTGACTATTGAGCCATTGACTATGATGTGATACTCACCATATAGTATCAATATGTTGACTATTGAGTCATTGACCATGATGTGATATCATCCAGAGAATACCAATTTGTTGACTCTTGAGTCATTGACTATGATGTGATATCAACCAGAACATACCAATTTGTTTTACTATTGAGCCATTGACTATGATGTGATAGCACCCAGAACATACCAATTTGTTTTACTATTTAGCCATTGACTATGATGTGATACTCACCATATAGTATCAATATGTTGACTATTGAGCCATTGACTATGATGTGATATCATCCAGAGAATACCAATTTGTTGACTCTTGAGTCATTAACTATGATGTGATATCAACCAGAACATACCAATTTGTTTTACTATTGAGCCATTGTCTATGATGTGATTTCAACCAGAACGTACCAATTTGTTGACTATTTAGTCATTGACTATGATGTGATATCAACCAGAGAAATCAATATGTTGACGATTGAGCCATTGACTATGATGTGATATCATCCAGAGAATACCAATTTGTTGACTATTGTGTCATTGACTATGATGTGATATCAACCAGAGCATACCAATATGTTGACTATTGAGCCATTGACTATGATGTGATACTCATTATATAGTATCAATATGTTGACTCTTGAGTCATTGACTATGATGTGATATCAACCAGAGAATATCAATATGTTGACTATTGAGCCATTGACTATGATGTGATATAATTCAGAACATACCAATTTGTTGACTATTGAGCCATTGGCTATAATGTTATATCAACCAGAACATACCAATTTGTTGACTTTTGTGTCATTGAGTATGATGTGATATCAACCAGAGAATATCAATATGTTGACTATTGAGCCATTGACTATGATGTGATATCAACCAGAACATACAAATTTGTTGACTATTGAGCCATTGACTATGATGTGATATCAACCAGAACATACCAATTTGTTGACTATTGAGCCATTGACTATGATGTGATATCAACCAGAACATACCAATTTGTTGACTATTGAGCCATTGACTATGATGTGATATCAACCAGAGAACATCAATATGTTGACTATTGAGTCATTTACTATGATGTGATATCAACCAGAACATACCAATTTGTTGACTCTTGAGTCATTGACTATGATGTGATATCAACCAAAGAATATCAATATGTTGACTATTGAGCCATTAACTATGATGTGAAATCAACCAGAACATATCAATATGTTGACTATTGAGCCATTGACTAGGATGTGATATCAACCAGAACATATCAATATGTTGACTATTAAGCCATTGACTTTGATGTGATATCAACCAGAGCATATCAATATGTTGACTATTGAGCCATTGACTATGATGTGATATCAACCAGAGAATATCAATATGTTGACTATTTAGCCTTTGACTATGATGTGATATCAACCAGAACATATCAATATGTTGAATATCGTCACATTGACTATGATGTGATATCAACCAGAGAATATCAATATGTTGACTATTGAGCCATTGACTATGATGTGATATAAACCAGAACATATCAATATGTTGAATACTGAGCCATTGACTATGATGTGATATCAACCAGAGAATATCATTATGCTGACTATTGAGCCATTGACTATGATGTGATATCAATCAGAGAATATCAATAGGTTGACTATTGAGCCATTGACTATGATGTGATATCAACCAGAACATACCAATTTATTGACTATTAAGCCATTGACTATGATGTGATATCAACCAGAGAATATCAATCTGTTGACTATTGAGCCATTGACTATGATGTGATATAAACCAGAACATATCAATTTGTTGAAAAATTGAGCCATTGACTATGATGTGATATTAACCAGAGAATATCAATATGTTGACTATTGAGCCATTGGTTATGATGTGATATCAACCAGAGGATATCAATATGTTGACTATTGAGCAATTGACTTTGATGTGATATCAATCAGAACATACCAATTTGTTGACTATTGAGCCATTGACTATGATGTGATATCAACCAGAGAATATCAATATGTTGACTCTTGAGCCATTGACTATGATGTGATATCAACCAGAACATACCAATATGTTGACTATTGAGCCATTGACCATGATGTGATATCAACCAGAACATACCAATTTGTTTTACTATTGAGCCATTGACTATGATGTGATAGCACCCAGAACATACCAAATTGTTTTACTATTGAGCCATTGACTATGATGTGATACTTACCATATAGTATCAATATATTGACTATTGAGCCATTGACTATGATGTGATATCAACCAGAACATACCAATTTGTTGACTATTGATCCATTGACTATGATGTGATATCAACCAGAGAATATCAATATGTTGAATATTGAGCTATTGTCTATGATGTGATTTCAACCATAACGTACCAATTTGTTGACTTTTTAGTCATTCACTTTGATGTGATATCAACCAGAACATACCAATTTGTTGACACTTGTGTCATTGACTATGATGTGATATCAACCAGAACATACCAATTTGTTGACTATTGAGTCATTGACTATGATGTGATATCAACCAGAACATACCAATATGTTGACTATTGAGCCATTGACTATGATGTGATATCAACCAGAACATACCAATATGTTGACTCTTGAGTCATTGACTATGATGTGATATCAACCAGAACATATCAATATGTTGACTATTGAGTCATTCACTTTGATGTGATATCAACCAGAACATACCAATTTGTTGACTATTTAGCCATTAACTATGATGTGATATCAACCAGAGAATATCAATATGTTGACGATTGAGCCATTGACTATGATGTGATATCATCCAGAGAATACCAATTTGTTGACTATTGTGTCATTGACTGTGATGTAATATCAACCAGAACATACCAATATGTTGACTATTGAGCCATTGACTATGATGTGATACTCACCATATAGTATCAATATGTTGACTATTGAGTCATTGACCATGATGTGATATCATCCAGAGAATACCAATTTGTTGACTCTTGAGTCATTGACTATGATGTGATATCAACCAGACCATACCAATTTGTTTTACTATTGAGCCATTGACTATGATGTGATAGCACCCAGAACATACCAATTTGTTTTACTATTTAGCCATTGACTATGATGTGATACTCACCATATAGTATCAATATGTTGACTATTGAGCCATTGACTATGATGTGATATCATCCAGAGAATACCAATTTGTTGACTCTTGAGTCATTAACTATGATGTGATATCAACCAGAACATACCAATTTGTTTTACTATTGAGCCATTGTCTATGATGTGATTTCAACCAGAACGTACCAATTTGTTGACTATTTAGTCATTGACTATGATGTGATATCAACCAGAGAATATCAATATGTTGACGATTGAGCCATTGACTATGATGTGATATCATCCAGAGAATACCAATTTGTTGACTATTGTGTCATTGACTATTATGTGATATCAACCAGAGCATACCAATATGTTGACTATTGAGCCATTGACTATGATGTGATACTCACCATATAGTATCAATATGTTGACTCTTGAGTCATTGACTATGATGTGATATCAACCAGAGAATATCAATATGTTGACTATTGAGCCATTGACTATGATGTGATATAATTCAGAACATACCAATTTGTTGACTATTGAGCCATTGGCTATAATGTTATATCAACCAGAACATACCAATTTGTTGACTTTTGTGTCATTGAGTATGATGTGATATCAACCAGAGAATATCAATATGTTGACTATTGAGCCATTGACTCTGATGTGATATCAACCAGAGAATATCAATTTGTTGACTATTGAGCTATTGACTTTGATGTGATATCAACCAGAACATACCAATTTGTTGCTTATTGAGCAATTAACTATGATGTGATATCAACCAGAGAATATCAATCTGTTGACTATTGAGCCATTGACTTTGATGTGATATCAACCAGAACATACCAATATGTTGACTATTGAGCCATTGACTATGATGTGATATCAACCAGAGAATATCAATTTGTTGACTATTGAGCCATTGACTATGATGTGATATCAACCAGAACATACCAATTTGTTGACTTTTGTGTCATTGACTATGATGTGATATCAACCAGAGAATATCAATATGTTGACTTTTGAGCCATTGACTATGATGTGATATCAACCAGAGAATATCAATTTGTTGACTATTGAGCTATTGACTATGATGTGATATCAACCAGAACATAACAATTTGTTGACTATTTTGTCATTGACTATGATGTGATATCAACCAGAGAATATCAATCTGTTGACTATTGAGCCATTGACTATGATGTGATATCAACCAGAGAATATTAATCTGTTGACTATTGAGCCATTGACTATGATGTGATATCAACCAGAACATACCAATTTGTTGACTATTGAGCCATTGACTATGATGTGATATCAACCAGAGAATATCAATATGTTGACTATTTAGCCATTGGCTATAATGTCATATCAACCAGAGAATATCAATATGTTGACTATTAAGCCATTGACTATTATGTGATATCAACCAGAACATACCAATATGTTGACTATTGAGCCATTGACTATGATGTGATATCAACCAGAACATATCAATATGTTGACTATTGCTTCATTGAGTATGATGTGATACTCACCATAGAATATCAATATGTTGACTATTGAGCCATTGACTTTGATGTGATATCAACCAGAACATACCAATTTGTTGACTATTGAGCCATTGACTTTGATGTGATATCAACCAGAGAATATCAATATGATGACTATTGAGCCATTGACTATGATGTGATATCAACCAGAGAATATCAATATGTTGACTATTGAGCCATTGACTATGATGTGATATCAACCAGAACATACCAATATGTTGACTATTGAGCCATTGACTATGATGTGATATCAACCAGAACATATCAATATGTTGACTATTGCGTCATTGAGTATATTGTGATACTCACCATAGAATATTAATCTGTTGACTATTGAGCCATTGACTATGATGTGATATCAACCAGAACATACCAATATGTTGACTATTGAGTCATTGACTATGATGTGATATCAACCAGAACATACCAATTTGTTGACTATTGAGTCATTGACTATGATGTGATATCAACCACAGAATATCAATCTGTTGACTATTGAGCCATTGACTATGATGTGATATCAACCAGAACATATCAATATGTTGACTATTGAGCCATTGACTATGATGTGATATCAACCAGAACATATCAATATGTTGACTATTGGGCCTTTGACTATGATGTGATATCATCAAGAACATATCAATATGTTGACTATTGAGCCATTGACTATGATGTGATATCAACCGGAACATACCAATATGTTGACTATTGAGCCTTTGACTTTGATGTTATATCAACCAGAACAATCCAATTTGTTGACTATTGTGCCATTGACTATGATGTGATATCAACCAGAGAAGATCAATATGTTGACTATTGAGCCATTAACTATGATGTGATATCAACCAGAACATATCAATATGTTGACTATTGAGCCATTGACTATGATGTGATATCAACCAGAGAATAACAATATGTTGACTATTAAGCCATTGACTTTGATGTGATATCAACCAGAACATACTAGTTTGTTGAATATTGAGCCGTTGACTATGATGTGATATCAACCAGAGAATACCAATATGTTGACTATTGAGCCATTGACTATGATGTGATATCAACCAGAACATACCAATTTGTTGACTATTGTGCCATTGACCATAATGTGATATCAACAAGAACATACCAATATGTTGACTATTAAGCCACTGACTATGATGATATATCAACCAGAACATACCAATTTGTTGACTATTGAGCCATTGACTATGATGTGATATCAACCAGAGAATATCAATATGTTGACTATTAAGCCATTGACTATGATGTGATATTCACCGTAGAATATCAATATGTTGACTATTAAGCCATTGACTATGATGTGATATTCACCATAGAATATCAATATGTTGACTATTAAGCCATTGACTATGATGTGATATCAACCAGAACATACCAATTTGTTGACTATTGAGCCATTGACTATGATGTGATATCAACCAGAACATATCAATATGTTGACTATTGAGCCATTGACTATGATGTGATATCAACCAGAGAATATCAATATGTTGACTATTGAGTCATTGACTATGTTGTGATATCATCCAGAGAATACCAATTTGTTAACTCTTAAGCCATTTACTATGATGTGATATCAACCAGAACGTACCAATTTGTTGACTCTTGAGCCATTGACTATGATGTGATATCAACCAGAACATACCAATATGTTGAATATTGAGCGTTTGTCTATGATGTGATATCAACCAGAACATACCAATATGTTGACTATTGAGTCATTGACTATGATGTGATATCAACCAGAACATACAAATTTGTTGACTATTGAGCCATTGACTATGATGTGATATCAACCAGAACATACCAATTTGTTGACTATTGAGCCATTGACTATGATGTGATATCAACCAGAACATACCAATTTGTTGACTATTGAGCCATTGACTATGATGTGATATCAACCAGAGAACATCAATATGTTGACTATTGAGTCATTTACTATGATGTGATATCAACCAGAACATACCAATTTGTTGACTCTTGAGTCATTGACTATGATGTGATATCAACCAAAGAATATCAATATGTTGACTATTGAGCCATTAACTATGATGTGAAATCAACCAGAACATATCAATATGTTGACTATTGAGCCATTGACTAGGGTGTGATATCAACCAGAACATATCAATATGTTGACTATTGAGCCATTGACTTTGATGTGATATCAACCAGAGCATATCAATATGTTGACTATTGAGCCATTGACTATGATGTGATATCAACCAGAGATATCAATATGTTGACTATTTAGCCTTTGACTATGATGTGATATCAACCAGAACATATCAATATGTTGAATATCGTCACATTGACTATGATGTGATATCAACCAGAGAATATCAATATGTTGACTATTGAGCCATTGACTATGATGTGATATAAACCAGAACATATCAATATGTTGAATACTGAGCCATTGACTATGATGTGATATCAACCAGAGAATATCATTATGCTGACTATTGAGCCATTGACTATGATGTGATATCAATCAGAGAATATCAATAGGTTGACTATTGAGCCATTGACTATGATGTGATATCAACCAGAACATACCAATTTATTGACTATTAAGCCATTGACTATGATGTGATATCAACCAGAGAATATCAATCTGTTGACTATTGAGCCATTGACTATGATGTGATATAAACCAGAACATATCAATTTGTTGAAAAATTGAGCCATTGACTATGATGTGATATCAACCAGAGAATATCAATATGTTGACTATTGAGCCATTGGTTATGATGTGATATCAACCAGAGGATATCAATATGTTGACTATTGAGCAATTGAATTTGATGTGATATCAATCAGAACATACCAATTTGTTGACTATAGAGCCATTGACTATGATGTGATATCAACCAGAGAATATCAATATGTTGACTCTTGAGCCATTGACTATGATGTGATATCAACAAGAACATACCAATTTGTTGACTATTAAGCCATTGACTATGATGTGATACAACCGGAACATACCAATTTGTTGACTATTAAGCCATTGACTATGATGTGATATCAACCAGAACATGCCAATTTGTTGACTATTAAGTCATTGACTATGATGTTATATCAACCAGAGAATATCAATATGTTGACTCTTGAGCCATTGACTATGATGTGATATCAACCAGAACATACCAATTTGTTGACTATTTAGCCATTGACTATGATGTTATATCAACCAGAGAATATCAATATGTTGACTATTGAGTCATTGACTATGATGTGATATCAACCAGAACATACCAATTTGTTGACTATTGAGCCATTGACTATGATGTTATATCAACCAGAGAATATCAATATGTTGACTATTAAGCCATTGACTATGATGTGATATCAACCAGAACATACCAATTTGTTGACTATTGAGCCATTGACTATGATGTGATATCAACCAGAACATACCAATTTGTATACTATTGAGCCATTGACTATGATGTTATATCAACCAGAGAATATCAATATGTTGACTCTTGAGCCATTGACTATGATGTGATATCAAACAGAACATACCAATTTGTTGACTATTGAGCCATTGACTAAGATGTGATATCAACCAGAGAATATCAATATGTTGACTATTGAGCCATTGGCTATGATGTGATATCAACCAGAGAATATCAATATGTTGACAATTAAGCCATTGACTATGATGTGATATCAACCAGAACATACCAATTTGTTGACTATTGAGCCATTGACTATGATGTGATATCAACCAGAGAATATCAATATGTTGACTATTGAGCCATTGACTATGATGTGATATCAATTAGAACATACCAATATGTTGACTATTAAGCCATTGACTATGATGTGATATCAACCAGAACATACCAATTTGTTGACTATTGAGCCATTGACTATGATGTGATATCAACCAGAACATATCAATATGTTGACTCTTGAGTCATTGACTATGATGTGATATCAACCAGAACATACCAATGTGTTGACTATTGAGCCATTGACTATGATGTTATATCAACCAGAGAATATCAATATGTTGAACAATGAGCCATTGACTATGATGTGATATCAACCAAAGAATATCAATATGTTGACTCTTGAGTCATTGACTTAGATGTGATATCATCCAGAGAATACCAATTTGTTGACTATTGAGCCATTGACTATGATGTGATATCTACCAGAACATTCCAATTTTTTGACTATTGAGCCATTGACTATGATGTGATATCAACCAGAACATACCAATATTTTGACTATTGAGTCATTGACCATGATGTGATATCAACCAGAACATATCAATATATTGACTCTTGAGTCATTGACTATGATGTGATATCAACCAGAGAATACCAATTTGTTTACTATTGAGCCATTGACTATGATGTGATACTCACCATATAGTATCAATATGTTGACTATTGAGTCATTGACCATGATATGATATCAACCAGAGAATACCAATATGTTGACTCTTGAGTCATTGACTATGATGTGATATCAACCAGAACATACCAATTTATTTTACTATTGAGCCATTGACTATGATGTGATAGCACCAAGAACATACCAATTCGTTTTACTATTGAGCCATTGACTATGATGTGATACTTACCATATAGTATCAATATGTTGACTATTGAGCCATTGACTATGATGTGATATCAACCAGAACGTACCAATTTGTTGACTATTGAGCCATTGACTATGATGTGATATCAACCAGAACATACCAATTTGTTGACTATTGAGTCATTGACTATGATGTGATATCAACCAGAACATACCAATTTGTTGAAACTTGTGTCATTGACTATGATGAGATATCAACCAGAACATACCAATTTGTTGACTATTGAGCCATTGACTATGATGTTATATCAACCAGAGAATATCAATATATTGAACAATGAGCCATTGACTATGATGTGATATCAGCCAGAGAATATCAATATTTTGACTCTTGGGTCATTGACTAAGATGTGATATCATCCAGAGAATACCAATTTGTTGACTATTGAGTCATTGACAATGATGTGATATTTACCATAGAAGATCAATATGTTGACTATTGAGCCATTGACTATCATGTGATATCAACCAGAACATACCAATTTGTTGACTATTGAGCCATTGACTATGATGTATTATCAACCAGAACATACCAATATGTTGACTATTGAGCCATTGACTATGATGTGATACTTACCATATAGTATCAATATGTTGACTATTGAGCCATTGACTATGATGTGATACTTACCATATAGTATCAATATGTTGACTATTGAGCCATTGACTATGATGTGATATCAACCAAAACATACCAATATGTTGACTATTGAGCCATTGACCATGATGTGATATCAACCAGAACATATCAATATGTTGACTCTTGAGTCATTGACTATGATGTGATATCAACCAGAACATACCAATTTGTTGACTATTGAGTCATTGACTATGATGTGATATCAACCAGAACATACCAATATGTTAACTCTTGAGTCATTGACTATGATGTGATATCAACCAGAACATACCAATTTGTTGACTATTGACCCATTGACTATGATGTTATATCAACCAGAGAATATCAATATATTGAACAATGAGCCATTGACTATGATGTGATATCAGCCAGAGAATATCAATATGTTGACTCTTGGGTCATTGACTAAGATGTGATATCATCCAGAGAATACCAATTTGTTGACCATTGAGTCATTGATAATGATGTGATATTAACCATAGAAGATCAATATGTTGACAATTGAGCCATTGACTATCATGTGATATCAACCAGAACATACCAATTTGTTGACTATTGAGCCATTGACTATGATGTGATATCAACCAGAACATACCAATATGTTGACTATTGAGCCATTGACTATGATGTGATACTTACCATATAGTATCAATATGTTGACTATTGAGCCATTGACTATGATGTGATACTTACCATATAGTATCAATATGTTGACTATTGAGCCATTGACTATGATGTGATATCAACCAGAACATACCAATATGTTGACTATTGAGCCATTGACCATGATGTGATATCAACCAGAACATATCAATATGTTGACTCTTGAGTCATTGACTATGATGTGATATCAACCAGAACATACCAATTTGTTGACTATTGAGCCATTGACTATGATGTGATTTCAACCAGAACGTACCAATTTGTTGACTATTTAGTCATTCACTTTGATGTGATATCAACCAGAACATACCAATTTGTTGACTCTTGAGTCATTGACTATGATGTGATATCAACCAGAACGTACCAATTTGTTGACTATTGTGCCATTGACTATGATGTGATATCAACCAGAACATACCAATATGTTGACTATTGAGTCATTGACTATGATGTGATATCAACCAGAACATATCAATATGTTGACTATTGAATCATTCACTTTGATGTGATATCAACCAGAACATACCAATTTGTTGACTATTTAGCCATTAACTATGATGTGATATCAACCAGAGAATACCAATTTGTTGACTATTGTGTCATTGTCTATGATGTGATATCAACCAGAACATACCAATATGTTGACTATTGAGCCATTGACTATGATGTGATACTCACCATATAGTATCAATATGTTGACTATTGAGTCATTGACCATGATGTGATATCATCCAGAGAATACCAATTTGTTGACTCTTGAGTCATTGACTATGATGTGATATCAACCAGAACATACCAATTTGTTTTACTATTGAGCCATTGACTATGATGTGATAGCACCCAGAACATACCAATTTGTTTTACTATTTAGCCATTGACTATGATGTGATACTTACCACATAGTTTCAATATGTTGACTATTGAGCCATTGACTATGATGTGATATCATCCAGAGAATACCAATTTGTTGACTCTTGAGTCATTGACTATGATGTGATATCAACCAGAACATATCAATTTGTTTTACTATTGAGCCATTGACTATGATGTGATAGCACCCAGAACATACCAATTTGTTGACTATTTAGTCATTGACTATGATGTGATGCTCACCATATAGTATCAATATGTTGACTATTCAGACATTGACTATGATGTGATATCATCCAGAGAATACCAATTTGTTGACTCTTGAGTCATTGACTATGATGTGATATCAACCAGAGAATATCAATATGTTGACTATTGAGCCATTGACTATGATGTGATTTCATTCAGAACATACCAATTTGTTGACTATTGAGTCATTGACTATGATGTGATATCAACCAGAACATACCAATTTGATGACTATTGAGCCATTGGCTATGATGTGATATCAATCAGAACATACCAATTTGTTGACTATTGCGCCATTGACTATAATGTTATATCAACCAGAACATACCAATTTGTTGACTTTTGTGTCATTGACTATGATGTGATATCAACCAGAGAATATCAATATGTTGACTATTGAGCCATTGACTATGATGTGATATCAACCAGAGAATATCAATTTGTTGACTATTGAGCTATTGACTATGATGTGATATCAACCAGAACATACCAATTTGTTGCTTATTGAGCCATTAACTATGATGTGATATCAACCAGAGAATATCAATCTGTTGACTATTGAGCCATTGACTTTGATGTAATATCAACCAGAACATACCAATATGTTGACTATTGAGCCATTGACTATGATGTGATATCAACCAGAGAATATCAATTTGTTGATTATTGAGCCATTGACTATGATGTGATATCAACCAGAACATACCAATTTGTTGACTTTTGTGTCATTGACTTTGATTTGATATCAACCAGAGAATATCAATATGTTGACTATTGAGCCATTGACTATGATGTGATATCAACCAGAGAATATCAATCTGTTGACTATTGAGCCATTGACTATGATGTGATATCAACCAGAACATACCAATTTGTTGACTATTGAGCCATTGACTATGATGTGATATCAACCAGAGAATATCAATATATTGACTATTTAGCCATTGGCTATGATGTCATATCAACCAGAGAATATCAATATGTTGACTATTAAGCCATTGACTATTATGTGATATCAACCAGAGCATACCAATATGTTGACTATTGAGCCATTGACTATGATGTGATATCAACCAGAACATATCAATATGTTGACTATTGCTTCATTGAGTATGATGTGATACTCACCATAGAATATCAATATGTTGACTATTGAGCCATTGACTTTGATGTTATATCAACCAGAAAATACCAATTTGTTGACTATTGAGCCATTGACTTTGATGTGATATCAACCAGAGAATATCAATATGATGACTATTGAGCCATTGACTATGATGTGATATCAACCAGAGAATATCAATATGTTGAATATTGAGCCATTGACTATGATGTGATATCAACCAGAACATACCAATATGTTGACTATTGAGCCATTGACTATGATGTGATATCAACCAGAACATATCAATATGTTGACTTTTGTGTCATTGACTATGATGTGATATCAACCAGAAAATATCAATATGTGGACTATTGAGCCATTGACTATGATGTGATATCAACCAGAGAATATCAATTTGTTGACTATTGAGCTATTGACTATGATGTGATGTCAACCAGAACATACCAATTTGTTGACTTTTGTGTCATTGACTATGATGTGATATCAACCAGAGAATATCAATATGTTGACTATTGAGCCATTGACTATGATGTGATATCAACCAGAGAATATCAATTTGTTGACTAATGAGCTATCGACTATGATGTGATATCAACCAGAACATAACAATTTGTTGACTATTTAGTCATTGACTATGATGTGATATCAACCAGAGAATATCAGTCTGTTGACTATTGAGCCATTGACTATGATGTGATATCAACCAGAGAATATCAATCTGTTGACTATTGAGCCATTGACTATAATGTGATTTCAACCAGAACATACCAATTTGTTGACTATTGAGCCATTGACTATGATGTGATATCAACCAGAGAATGTCAATATGTTGACTATTTAGCCATTGGCTATGATGTCATATCAACCAGAGAATATCAATATGTTGACTATTAAGCCATTGACTATTATGTGATATCAACCAGAACATACCAATTTGTTGACTATTGAGCCATTGACTATGATGTGATATCAACCAGAGAATATCAATATGTTGACTATTTAGCCATTGGCTATGATGTCATATCAACCAGAGAATATCAATATGTTGACTATTAAGCCATTGACTATTATGTGATATCAACCAGAACATACCAATATGTTGACTATTGAGCCATTTACTATGATGTGATATCAACCAGAACATACCAATATGTTGACTATTGAGCCATTGACTATGATGTGATATCAACCAGAACATATCAATATGTTGACTATTGCGTCATTGAGTATAATGTGATACTCACCATAGAATATTAATCTGTTGACTATTGAGCCATTGACTATGATGTGATATCAACCAGAACATACCAATATGTTGACTATTGAGTCATTGACTATGATGTGATATCAACCAGAACATACCAATTTGTTGACTATTGAGTCATTGACTATGATGTGATATCAACCACAGAATATCAATCTGTTGACTATTGAGCCATTGACTATGATGTGATATCAACCAGAACATATCATTATGTTGACTATTGAGCCATTGACTATGATGTGATATCAACCAGAACATATCAATATGTTGACTATTGGGCCTTTGACTTTGATGTGATATCGTCAAGAACATATCAATATGTTGACTATTGAGCCATTGACTATGATGTGATATCAACCGGAACATACTAATATGTTGACTATTGAGCCATTGACTATGATGTGATACTCACCATATAGTATCAATATGTTGACTATTGAGTCATTGACCATGATGTGATATCATCCAGAAAATACCAATTTGTTGACTCTTGAGTCATTGACTATGATGTGATATCAACCAGAACATACCAATTTGTTTTACTATTGAGCCATTGACTATGATGTGATAGCACCCAGAACATACCAATTTGTTTTACTATTTAGCCATTGACTATGATGTGATACTTACCACATAGTTTCAATATGTTGACTATTGAGCCATTGACTATGATGTGATATCATCCAGAGAATACCAATTTGTTGACTCTTGAGTCATTGACTATGATGTGATATCAACCAGAACATATCAATTTGTTTTACTATTGAGCCATTGTCTATGATGTGTTTTCAACCAGAACGTACCAATTTGTTGACTATTTAGTCATTGACTATGATGTGATGCTCACCATATAGTATCAATATGTTGACTATTCAGTCATTGACTATGATGTGATATCATCCAGAGAATACCAATTTGTTGACTCTTGAGTCATTGACTATGATGTGATATCAACCAGAGAATATCAATATGTTGACTATTGAGCCATTGACTATGATGTGATTTTATTCAGAACATACCAATTTGTTGACTATTGAGTCATTGACTATGATGTGATATCAAGCAGAACATACCAATTTGATGACTATTGAGCCATTGACTATGATGTGATATCAATCAGAACATACCAATTTGTTGACTATTGAGCCATTGACTATAATGTTATATCAACCAGAACATACCAATTTGTTGACTTTTGTGTCATTGACTATGATGTGATATCAACCAGAGAATATCAATATGTTGACTATTGAGCCATTGACTATGATGTGATATCAACCAGAGAATATCAATTTGTTGACTATTGAGCTATTGACTATGATGTGATATCAACCAGAACATACCAATTTGTTGCTTATTGAGCCATTAACTATGATGTGATATCAACCAGAGAATATCAATCTGTTGACTATTGAGCCATTGACTTTGATGTGATATCAACCAGAACATACCAATATGTTGACTATTGAGCCATTGACTATGATGTGATATCAACCAGAGAATATCAATTTGTTGATTATTGAGCCATTGACTATGATGTGATATCAACCAGAACATACCAATTTGTTGACTTTTGTGTCATTGACTATGATTTGATATCAACCAGAGAATATCAATATGTTGACTATTGAGCCATTGACTATGATGTGATATCAACCAGAGAATATCAATCTGTTGACTATTGAGCCATTGACTATGATGTGATATCAACCAGAACATACCAATTTGTTGACTATTGAGCCATTGACTATGATGTGATATCAACCAGAGAATATCAATATGTTGACTATTTAGCCATTGGCTATGATGTCATATCAACCAGAGAATATCAATATGTTGACTATTAAGCCATTGACTATTATGTGATATCAACCAGAGCATACCAATATGTTGACTATTGAGCCATTGACTATGATGTGATATCAACCAGAACATATCAATATGTTGACTTTTGCTTCATTGAGTATGATGTGATACTCAACATAGAATATCAATATGTTGACTATTGAGCCTTTTACTTTGATGTGATATCAACCAGAAAATACCAATTTGTTGACTATTGAGCCATTGACTTTGATGTGATATCAACCAGAGAATATCAATATGATGACTATTGAGCCATTGACTATGATGTGATATCAACCAGAGAATATCAATATGTTGACTATTGAGCCATTGACTATGATGTGATATAAACCAGAACAAACCAATATGTTGACTATTGAGCCATTGACTATGATGTGATATCAACCAGAACATATCAATATGTTGACTTTTGTGTCATTGACTATGATGTGATATCAACCAGAGAATATCAATATGTTGACTATTGAGCCATTGACTATGATGTGATATCAACCAGAGAATATCAATTTGTTGGTTATTGAGCTATTGACTATGATGTGATGTCAACCAGAACATACCAATTTGTTGACTTTTGTGTCATTGACTATGATGTGATATCAACCAGAGAATATCAATATGTTGACTATTGAGCCATTGACTATGATGTGATATCAACCAGAGAATATCAATTTGTTGACTATTGAGCTATTGACTATGATGTGATATCAACCAGAACATAGCAATTTTTTGACTATTTAGTCATTGACTATGATGTGATATCAACCAGAGAATATCAGTCTGTTGACTATTGATCCATTGACTATGATGTGATATCAACCAGAGAATATCAATCTGTTGACTATTGAGCCATTGACTATGATGTGATTTCAACCAGAACATACCAATTTGTTGACTATTGAGCCATTGTCTATGATGTGATATCAATCAGAGAATGTCAATATGTTGACTATTTAGCCATTGGCTATGATGTCATATCAACCAGAGAATATCAATATGTTGACTATTAAGCCATTGACTATTATGTGATATCAACCAGAACATACCAATTTGTTGACTATTGAGCCATTGACTATGATGTGATATCAACCAGAGAATATCAATATGTTGACTATTTAGCCATTGGCTATGATGTCATATCAACCAGAGAATATCAATATGTTGACTATTAAGCCATTGACTATTATGTGATATCAACCAGAACATACCAATATGTTGACTATTGAGCCATTTTCTATGATGTGATATCAACCAGAACATACCAATATGTTGACTATTGAGCCATTGACTATGATGTGATATCAACCAGAACATATCAATATGTTGACTATTGCGTCATTGAGTATAATGTGATACTCACCATAGAATATTAATCTGTTGACTATTGAGCCATTGACTATGATGTGATATCAACCAGAACATACCAATATGTTGACTATTGAGTCATTGAATATGATTTGATATCAACCAGAACATACCAATTTGTTGACTATTGAGTCATTGACTATGATGTGATATCAACCACAGAATATCAATCTGTTGACTATTGAGCCATTGACTATGATGTGATATCAACCAGAACATATCATTATGTTGACTATTGAGCCATTGACTATGATGTGATATCAACCAGAACATATCAATATGTTGACTATTGGGCCTTTGACTTTGATGTGATATCGTCAAGAACATATCAATATGTTGACTATTGAGCCATTGACTATGATGTGATATCAACCGTAACATACCAATATGTTGACTATTGAACCTTTGACTTTGATGTTATATCAACCAGAACATATATCAATTTGCTGACTTTTGTGCCATTGACTATGATGTGATATCAACCAGAGAAGATCAATATGTTGACTATTGAGCCATTAACTATGATGTGATATCAACCAGAACATATCAATATGTTGACTATTGAGCCATTGACTATGATGTGATATCAACCAGAGAATATCAATATAGTGACTATTGAGCCATTGACAATGATGTGATATCAACCAGAACATACTAGTTTGTTGAATATTGAGCCGTTGACTATGATGTGATATCAACCAGAGAATACCCATATGTTGACTATTAAGCCATTGACTATGATGTGATATCAACCAGAACATACCAATTTGTTGACTATTGAGCCATTGACTATAATGTGATATCAACAAGAACATACCAATATTTTGACTATTAAGCCATTGACTATGATGTGATATCAACCAGAACATACCAATTTGTTGACTATTGAGCCATTGACTATGATGTGATATCAACCAGAGAATATCAAAATGTTGACTATTAAGCCATTGACTATGATGTGATATTCACCATAGAATATCAATATGTTGACTATTAAGCCATTGACTATGATGTGATATCAACCAGAACATACCAATTTGTTGACTATTGAGCCATTGACTATGATGTGATATCAACCAGAACATATCAATATGTTGGCTATTGAGCCATTGACCATGATTTGATATCAACCAGAACATACCAATTTGTTGACTATTGAGCCATTGACTATGATGTGATAACAACCAATGAATATCAATATGTTGACTATTAAGCCATTGACTATGATGTGATATTCACCATAGAATATCAATATGTTGACTATTAAGCCATTGACTATGATGTGATATCAACCAGAACATACCAATTTGTTGACTATTGAGCCATTGACTATGATGTGATATCAACCAGAACATATCAATATGTTGGCTATTGAGCCATTGACTATGATGTGATATCAACCAGAGAATATCAATATGTTGACTAATGAGTCATTGACTATGTTGTGATATCATCCAAAGAATACCAATTTGTTGACTCTTAAGCCATTGACTATGATGTGATATCAACCAGAACGTACCAATTTGCTGACTCTTGAGCCATTGACTATGATGTGATATCAACCAGAACATACCAATATGTTGACTATTGAGCCATTGACTATGATGTGATATCAACCAGAACATACCAATATGTTGACTATTGAGTCATTGACTATGATGTGATATCAACCAGAAAATACAAATTTGTTGACTATTGAGCCATTGACTATGATGTGATATCAACCAGAACATACCAATTTGTTGACTATTGAGCCATTGACTATGATGTGATATCAACCAGAACATACCAATTTGTTGACTATTGAGCCATTGACTATGATGTGATATCAACCAGAACATAGTAATATGTTGACTATTGAGCCATTGACTATTATGTAATATCAACCAGAGAATACCAATTTGTTGACTATTGAGCCATTAACTATGATGTGAAATCAACCAGAACATATCAATATGTTGACTATTGAGCCATTGACTAGGATGTGATATCAACCAGAGAACATCAATATGTTGACTATTGAGTCATTGACTATGATGTGATATCAACCAGAACATACCAATTTGTTGACTCTTGAATCATTGACTATGATGTGATATCAACCAAAGAATATCAATATGTTGACTATTGAGCCATTAACTATGATGTGAAATCAACCAGAACATATCAATATGTTGACTATTGAGCCATTGACTAGGATGTGATATCAACCAGAACATATCAATATGTTGACTATTGAGCCATTGACTTTGATGTGATATCAACCAGAACATATCAATATGTTGACTCTTGAGCCATTGACTATGATGTGATATCAACCAGAGAATATCAATATGTTGACTATTAAGCCTTTGACTATGATGTGATATCAACCAGAACATATCAATATGTTGAATATCGAGATATTGACTATGATGTGATATCAACCAGAGAATATCAATATGTTGACTATTGAGCCATTGACTATGATGTGATATAAACCAGAACATATCAATATGTTGAATACTGAGCCATTGACTATGATGTGATATCAACCAGAGAATATCAATATGTTGACTATTGAGCCATTGACTATGATGTGATATCAATCAGAGAATATCAATATGTTGACTATTGAGCCATTGACTATGATGTGATATAAACCAGAACATATCAATTTGTTGAATATTGAGCCATTGACTATGATGTGATATCAACCAGAGAATATCAATATGTTGACTATTGAGCCATTGGTTATGATGTGATATTAACCAGAGGATATCAATATGTTGACTATTGAGCAATTGACTTTAATGTGATATCAATCAGAACATACCAATTTGTTGACTATTTAGCCATTAACTATGATGTGATATCAACCAGATAATATCAATATGTTGACTCTTGAGCCATGGACTATGATGTGATATCAACCAGAACATACCAATTTGTTGACTATTAAGCCATTGACTATGATGTGATACAACCGGAACATACCAATTTGATGACTATTAAGCCATTGACTATGATGTGATATCAACCAGAACATGCAAATTTGTTGACTATTAAGTCATTGACTATGATGTTATATCAACCAGAGAATATCAATATGTTGACTCTTGAGCCATTGACTATGATGTGATATCAACCAGAACATACCAATTTGTTGACTATTGAGCCATTGACTATGATGTTATATCAACCAGAGAATATCAATATTTTGACTATTGAGTCATTGACTATGATGTGATATCAACCAGAACATACCAATTTGTTGACTATTGAGCCATTGACTATGATGTTATATCAACCAGAGAATATCAATATGTTGACTATTAAGCCATTGACTATGATGTGATATCAACCAGAACATACCAATTTGTTGACTATTGAGCCATTGACCATGATGTGATATCAACCAGAACATACCAATTTGTTGACTATTGAGCCATTGACTATGATGTTATATCAACCAGAGAATATCAATATGTTGACTCTTGAGCCATTGACTATGATGTGATATCAACCAGAACATACCAATTTGTTGACTATTGAGCCATTGACTATGATGTGATATCAACCAGAGTATATCAATTTGTTGAATATTGAGCCATTGGCTATGATGTGATATCAACCAGAGAATATCAATATGTTGACTATTGAGCCATTGACTTTGATTTGATATCAACCAGAACATACCAATTTGTTGACTATTGAGCCATTGACTATGATGTGATATCAACCAGAGAATATCAATATGTTGACTATTGAGCCATTGACTATGATGTGATATCAACCAGAACATACCAATATGTTGACTATTGAGCCATTGACTATGATGTGATATCAACCAGAACATATCAATATGTTGACTCTTGAGTCATTGACTATGATGTGATATCAACCAGAACATACCAATTTGTTGACTATTGAGCCATTGACTATGATGTTATATCAACCAGAGAATATTAATATGTTGAACAATGAGTCATTGACTATGATGTGATATCAACCAAAGAATATCAATATGTTGACTATTGAGCCATTGACTATGATGTGATATCAACCAGAACATACCAATATGTTGATTATTAAGCCATTGCCTATGATGTGATATCAACCAGAACATACCAATTTGTTGACTATTGAGTCATTGACTATGATGTGATATCAACCAGAGAATACCAATATGTTGACTATTAAGCCATTGACTATGATGTGATATCAACCAGAACATATCAATATGTTGACTCTTGAGTCATTGACTATGATGTGATATCAACCAGAACATACCAATGTGTTGACTATTGAGCCATTGACTATGATGTTATATCAACCAGAGAATATCAGTATGTTGAACAATGAGCCATTGACTATGATGTGATATCAACCAAAGAATATCAATATGTTGACTCTTGAGTCATTGACTAAGATGTGATATCATCCAGAGAATACCAATTTGTTGACTATTGAGTCATTGACTATGATGTGATATTGACCATAGAAGATCAATATGTTGACTATTGAGCCATTGACTATGATGTGATATCAACCAGAACATTCCAATTTTTTGACTATTGAGCCATTGACTATGATGTGATATTAACCAGAACATACCAATATTTTGACTATTGAGTCATTGACCATGATGTGACATTAACCAGAACATATCAATATGTTGACTCTTGAGTCATTGACTATGATGTGATATCAACCAGAAAATACCAATTTGTTGACTATTGAGCCATTGACTATGATGTGATACTCACCATATAGTATCAATATGTTGACTATTGAGTCATTGACCATGATATGATATCACCCAGAGAATACCAATTTGTTGACTCTTGAGTCATTGACTATGATGTGATATCAACCAGAACATACCAATTTGTTTTACTATTGAGCCATTGACTATGATGTGATAGCACCCAGAACATACCAATTCGTTTTACTATTGAGCCATTGACTATGATGTGATACTTACCATATAGTATCAATATGTTGACTATTGAGCCATTGACTATGATGTGATATCAACCAGAACATATCAATATGTTGACTATTGAGCCATTAACTATGATGTGATATCAACCAGAACATATCAATATGTTGACTATTGAGCCATTGACTATGATGTGATATCAACCAGAACATACCAATTTGTTGACTATTGAGCCATTGACTATGATGTGATATCAACCCGAACATACCAATTTGTTGACTATTGAGCCATTGACTTTGATGTGATACAACCTGAACATACCAATTTGTTGACTATTGAGTCATTGACTATGATGTGATATCAACCAGAACATACCAATTTGTTGACTATTGAGTCATTGACTATGATGTTATATCAGTCAGAGAATATCAATATGTTGAATATTGAGCCATTGACTATGATGTGATATCAACCAGAGAATATCAATATGTTGACTATTGAGCCATTGACTATGATGTGATATCAACCAGAACATATCAATATGTTGACTATTGAGCCATTAACTATGATGTGATATCAACCAGAACATATCAATATGTTGACTATTGAGCCATTGACTATGATGTGATATCAACCAGAACATACCAATTTGTTGACTATTGAGCCATTGACTATGATGTGATATCAACCCGAACATACCAATTTGTTGACTATTGAGCCATTGACTTTGATGTGATACAACCTGAACATACCAATTTGTTGACTATTAAGCCATTGACTATGATGTGATATCAACCAGAACATACCAATTTGTTGACTATTGAGCCATTGACTTTGATGTTATATCAACCAGAGAATATCAATATATTGAACAATGAGCCATTGACTATGATGTGATATCAGCCAGAGAATATCAATATGTTGACTCTTGGGTCATTGACTAAGATGTGATATCATCCAGAGAATACCAATTTGTTGACTATTGAGTCATTGACAATGATGTGATATTTCTCATAGAAGATCAATATGTTGACAATTGAGCCATTGACTATCATGTGATATCAACCAGAACATACCAATTTGTTGACTATTGAGCCATTGACTATGATGTGATATCAACCAGAACATACCAATATGTTGACTATTGAGCCATTGACTATGATGTAATACTTACCATATAGTATCAATATGTTGACTATTGAGCCATTGACTATGATGTGATACTTACCATATAGTATCAATATGTTGACTATTGAGCCATTGACTATGATGTGATATCAACCAGAACATACTAATATGTTGACTATTGAGCCATTTACCAGGATGTGATATCAACCAGAACATATCAATATGTTGACTCTTGAGTCATTGACTATGATGTGATATCAACCAGAACATACCAATTTGTTGACTATTGAGTCATTGACTATGATGTGATATCAACCAGAACATACCAATATGTTAACTCTTGAGTCATTGACTATGATGTGCTATCAACCAGAACATACCAATTTGTTGACTATTGAGCCATTGACTATGATGTTATATCAACCAGAGAATATCAATATATTGAACAATGAGCCATTGACTATGATGTGATATCAGCCAGAGAATATCAATATGTTGACTCTTGGGTCATTGACTAAGATGTGATATCATCCAGAGAATACCAATTTGTTGACTATTGAGTCATTGATAATGATGTGATATTTCTCATAGAAGATCAATATGTTGACAATTGAGCCATTGACTATCATGTGATATCAACCAGAACATACCAATTTGTTGACTATTGAGCCATTGACTATGATATGATATCAACCAGAACATACCAATATGTTGACTATTGAGCCATTGACTATGATGTGATACTTACCATATAGTATCAATATGTTGACTATTGAGCCATTGACTATGATGTGATACTTACCATATAGTATCAATATGTTGACTATTGAGCCATTGACTATGATGTGATATCAACCAGAACATACTTATATGTTGACTATTGAGCCATTGACCATGATGTGATATCAACCAGAACATATCAATATGTTGACTCTTGAGTCATTGAGTATGATGTGATATCAAGCAGAACATATTAATATGTTGACTATTAAGCCATTGACTATGATGTGATATCAACCAGAACATACCAATTTGTTGACTATTGAGCCATTGACTATGTTGTGATATCAACCAGAACATACCAATTTGTTGACTATTGAGCCATTGACTATGATGTGATACTCACCATATAGTATCAATATGTTGACTATTGAGTCATTGACCATGATGTGATATCATCCAGAGAATACCAATTTGTTGGCTCTTGAGTCATTGACTATGATGTGATATCAACCAGAACATACCAATTTGTTGACTATTGAGCCATTGACTATGATGTGATAGCACCCAGAACATACCAATTTGTTTTACTATTGAGCCATTGACTATGATGTGATACTTACCATATAGTATCAATATATTGACTATTGAGCCATTGACTATGATGTGATATCAACCAGAACATACCAATTGGTTGACTATTGATCCATTGACTATGATGTGATATCAACCAGAGAATATCAATATGTTGAATATTGAGCCATTGTCTATGATGTGATTCCAACCAGAACGTACCAATTTGTTGACTATTTAGTCATTCACTTTGATGTGATATCAACCAGAACATACCAATTTGTTGACTCTTGAGTCATTGACTATGATGTGATATCAACCAGAACGTACCAATTTGTTTACTATTGTGCCATTGACTATGATGTGATATCAACCAGAACATACCAATATGTTGACTATTGAGTCATTGACTATGATGTGATATCAACCAGAACATATCAATATGTTGAATATTGAGCCATTGTCTATGATGTGATATCAACCAGAACGTACCAATTTGTTGACTATTGAGTCATTCACTTTGATGTGATATCAACCAGAACATACCAATTTGTTGACTATTTAGCCATTTTCTATGATGTGATATCAACCAGAGAATATCAATATGTTGACGATTGAGCCATTGACTATGATGTGATATCATCCAGAGAATACCAATTTGTTGACTATTGTGTCATTGACTATGATGTGATATCAACCAGAACATACTAATATGTTGACTATTTAGCCATTGACTATGATGTGATACTCACCATATAGTATCAATATGTTGACTATAGGGTCATTGACCATGATGTGATATCATCCAGAGAATACCAATTTGTTGACTCTTGAGTCATTGACTATGATGTGATATCAACCAGAACATACCAATTTGTTTTACTATTGAGCCATTGACTATGATGTGATAGCACCCAGAACATACCAATTTGTTTTACTATTTAGCCATTGACTATGATGTGATACTTACCACATATTTTCAATATGTTGACTATTGAGCCATTGACTATGATGTGATATCATCCAGAGAATACCAATTTGTTGACTCTTGAGTCATTGACTATGATGTGATATCAACCAGAACATATCAATTTGTTTTACTATTGAGCCATTGTCTATGATGTGATTTCAACCAGAACGTACCAATTTGTTTTACTATTGAGCCATTGACTATGATGTGATAGCACCCAGAACATACCAATTTGTTGACTATTTAGTCATTGACTATGATGTGATACTCACCATATAGTATCAATATGTTGACTATTGAGTCATTGACTATGATGTGATATCATCCAGAGAATACCAATTTGTTGACTCTTGAGTCATTGACTATGATGTGATATCAACCAGAGAATATCAATATGTTGAATATTGAGCCATTGACTATGATGTGATTTCATTCAGAACATACCAATTTGTTGACTATTGAGTCATTGACTTTGATGTGATATCAACCAGAACATACCAATTTGATGACTATTGAGCCATTGACTATGATGTGATATCAATCAGAACATACCAATTTGTTGACTATTGAGCCATTGACTATAATGTTATATCAACCAGAACATACCAATTTGTTGACTTTTGTGTCATTGACTATGATGTGATATCAACCAGAGAATATCAATATGTTGACTATTGAGCCATTGACTATGATGTGATATCAACCAGAGAATATCAATTTGTTGACAATTGAGCTATTGACTATGATGTGATATCAACCAGAACATACCAATTTGTTGCTTATTGAGCCATTGACTATGATGTGATATCAACCAGAGAATATCAATTTGTTGACTATTGAGCCATTGACTATGATGTGATATCAACCAGAACATACCAATTTGTTGACTTTTGTGTCATTGACTATGATGTGATATCAACCAGAACATACCAATTTGTTGACTATTGAGCCATTGACTATGATGTGATATCAACCAGAGAATATCAATCTGTTGACTATTGAGCCATTGACTATGATGTGATATCAACCAGAGAATATCAATCTGTTGACTATTGAGCCATTGACTATGATGTAATATCAACCAGAACATACCAATTTGTTGACTATTGAGCCATTGACTATGATGTGATATCAACCAGAGAATATCAATATGTTGACTATTTAGCCATTGGCTATGATGTCATATCAACCAGAGAATATCAATATGTTGACTATTAAGCCATTGACTATTATGTGATATCAACCAGAGCATACCAATATGTTGACTATTGAGCCATTGACTATGATGTGATATCAACCAGAACATATCAATATGTTGACTATTGCTTCATTGAGTATGATGTGATACTCACCATAGAATATCAATATGTTGACTATTGAGCCATTGACTTTGATGTGATATCAACCAGAAAATACCAATTTGTTGACTATTGAGCCATTGACTTTGATGTGATATCAACCAGAGAATATCAATATGATGACTATTGAACCATTGACTATGATGTGATATCAACCAGAGAATATCAATATGTTGACTATTGAGCCATTGACTATGATGTGATATCAACCAGAACATACCAATATGTTGACTATTGAGCCATTGACTATGATGTGATATCAACCAGAACATATCAATATGTTGACTTTTGTGTCATTGACTATGATGTGATATCAACCAGAGAATATCAATATGTTGACTATTGAGCCATTGACTATGATGTGATATCAACCAGAGAATATCAATTTGTTGACTTTTGTCTCATTGACTATGATGTGATATCAACCAGAGAATATCAATATGTTGACTATTGAGCCATTGACTATTTTGTGATATCAACCAGAGAATATCAATTTGTTGACTATTGAGCTATTGACTATGATGTGATATCAACCAGAACATAACAATTTGTTGACTATTTAGTCATTGACTATGATGTGATATCAACCAGAGAATATCAGTCTGTTGACTATTGAGCCATTGACTATGATGTGATATCAACCAGAGAATATCAATCTGTTGACTATTGAGCCATTGACTATGATGTGATATCAACCAGAGAATATCAATATGTTGACTATTTAGCCATTGGCTATGATGTCATATCAACCAGAGAATATCAATATGTTGACTATTAAGCCATTGACTATTATGTGATATCAACCAGAACATACCAATTTGTTGACTATTCAGCCATTGACTATGATGTGATATCAACCAGAGAATATCAATATGTTGACTATTTAGCCATTAGCTATGATGTCATATCAAGCAGAGAATATCAATATGTTGACTATTAAGCCATTGACTATTATGTGATATCAACCAGAACATACCAATATGTTGACTATTGAGCCATTGACTATGATTTGATATCAACCAGAACATACCAATATGTTGACTATTGAGCCATTGACTATGATGTGATATCAACCAGAACATATCAATATGTTGACTATTGCGTCATTGAGTATAATGTGATACTCACCATAGAATATTAATCTGTTGACTATTGAGCCATTGACTATGATGTGATATCAACCAGAACATACCAATATGTTGACTATTGAGTCATTGACTATGATGTGATATCAACCAGAACATACCAATTTGTTGACTATTGAGTCATTGACTATGATGTGATATCAACCAGAGAATATCAATCTGTTGACTATTGAGCCATTGACTATGATGTGATATCAACCAGAACATATCATTATGTTGACTATTGAGCCATTGACTATGATGTGATATCAACCAGAACATATCAATATGTTGACTATTGGGCCTTTGACTATGATGTGATATCGTCAAGAACATATCAATATGTTGACTATTGAGCCATTGACTATGATGTGATATCAACCGGAACATACCAATATGTTGACTATTGAACCTTTGACTTTGATGTTATATCAACCAGGGAAGATCAATATATTGACTATTGGGCCTTTGACTATGATGTGATATCGTCAAGAACATATCAATATGTTGACTATTGAGCCATTGACTATGATGTAATATCAACCGGAACATACCAATATGTTGACTATTGAACCTTTGACTATGATGTGATATCAACCAGAACATACCAATTTGTTGACTTTTGTGCCATTGACTATGATGTTATATCAACCAGAGAAGATCAATATGTTGACTATTGAGCCATTAACTATGATGTGATATCAACCAGAACATATCAATATGTTGACTATTGAGCCATTGACTATGATGTGATATCAACCAGAGAATATCAATATGTTGACTATTGAGCCATTGACTTTGATGTGATATCAACCAGAACATACTAGTTTGTTGAATATTGAGCCGTTGACTATGATGTGATATCAACCAGAGAATACCAATATGTTGACTATTGAGCCATTGACTATGATGTGATATCAACCAGAACATACCAATTTGTTGACTATTGAGCCATTGACTATAATGTGATATCAACAAGAACATACCAATATGTTGACTATTGAGCCATTGACTATGATGTGATATCAACCAGAGAATATCAATATGTTGACTATTAAGCCATTGACTATGATGTGATATTAACCAGAACATACCAATTTGTTGACTATTGAGCCATTGACTATGATGTGATATCAACCAGAACATATCAATATGTTGGCTATTGAGCCATTGACCATGATGTGATATCAACCAGAGAATATCAATATGTTGACTAATGAGTCATTGACTATGTTGTGATATCATCCAGAGAATACCAATTTGTTGACTATTAAGCCATTGACTATGATTTGATATCAACCAGAACATACCAATTTGTTGACTATTGAGCCATTGACTATGATGTGATAACAACCAGAGAATATCAATATGTTGACTATTAAGCCATTGACTATGATGTGATATTCACCATAGAATATCAATATGTTGACTATTAAGCCATTGACTATGATGTGATATCAACCAGAACATACCAATTTGTTGACTATTGAGCCATTGATTATGATGTGATATCAACCAGAACATATCAATATGTTGGCTATTGAGCCATTGACTATGATGTGATATCAACCAGAGAATATCAATATGTTGACTAATGAGTCATTGACTATGTTGTGATATCATCCAGAGAATACCAATTTGTTGACTCTTAAGCCATTGGCTATGATGTGATATTCACCATAGAATATCAATATGTTGACTATTAAGCCATTGACTATGATGTGATATTCACCATAGAATATCAATATGTTGACTATTAAGCCATTGACTATGATGTGATATCAACCAGAACATACCAATATGTTGACTATTGAGCCATTGACTATGATGTGATATTCACCATAGAATATCAATATGTTGACTATTAAGCCATTGACTATGATGTGATATCAACCAGAACATACCAATATGTTGACTCTTGAGTCATTGACTATGATGTGATATCAACCAGAGAATATCAAAATGTTGACTATTGCGTCATTGAGTATAATGTGATACTCACCATAGAATATTAATCTGTTGACTATTGAGCCATTGACTATGATGTGATATCAACCAGAACATACCAATTTGTTGACTATTGAGCCATTGACTATGATGTGATATCAACCAGAACATACCAATTTGTTGACTATTGAGCCATTGACTATGATGTGATATCAACCAGAGAACATCAATATGCTGACTATTGAGTCATTGACTATGATGTGATATCAACCAGAACATACCAATTTGTTGACTCTTGAGTCATTGACTATGATGTGATATCAACCAAAGAATATCAATATGTTGACTATTGAGCCATTAACTATGATGTGAAATCAACCAGAACATATCAATATGTTGACTATTGAGCCATTGACTAGGTTGTGATATCAACCAGAACATATCAATATGTTGACTATTGAGCCATTGACTTTGATGTGATATCAACCAGAGAATATCAATATGTTGACTATTAAGCCTTTGACTATGATGTGATATCAACCAGAACATATCAATATGTTGAATATCGAGACATTGACTATGATGTGATATCAACCAGAGAATATCAATATGTTGACTATTGAGCCATTGACTATGATGTGATATAAACCAGAACATATCAATATGTCGAATACTGAGCCATTGACTATGATGTGATATCAACCAGAACATATCAATATGTTGACTATTGGGCCTTTGACTATGATGTGATATCGTCAAGAACATATCAATATGTTGACTATTGAGCCATTGACTATGATGTGATATCAACCAGAACATATTAATATGTTGACTATTGAGCCATTGACTATGATGTGATATCAACCAGAGAATATCAATATGTTGACTATTGAGCCATTGACTTTGATGTGATATCAACCAGAACATACTAGTTTGTTGAATATTGAGCCGTTGACTATGATGTGATATCAACCAGAGAATACCAATATGTTGACTATTGAGCCATTGACTATGATGTAATATAGTCAAGAACATATCAATATGTTGACTATTGAGCCATTGACTATGATGTTATATCAACCGGAACATACCAATATGTTGACTATTGAACCTTTGACTATGATGTGATATCAACCAGAACATACCAATTTGTTGACTTTTGTGCCATTGACTATGATGTTATATCAACCAGAGAAGATCAATATGTTGACTATTGAGCCATTAACTATGATGTGATATCAACCAGAACATATCAATATGTTGACTATTGAGCCATTGACTATGATGTGATATCAACCAGAGAATATCAATATGTTGACTATTGAGCCATTGACTTTGATGTGATATCAACCAGAACATACTAGTTTGTTGAATATTGAGCCGTTGACTATGATGTGATATCAACCAGAGAATACCAATATGTTGACTATTGAGCCATTGACTATGATGTAATATCAACCAGAACATACCAATTTGTTGACTATTGAGCCATTGACTATAATGTGATATCAACAAGAACATACCAATATGTTGACTTTTGTGCCATTGACTATGATGTTATATCAACCAGAGAAGATCAATATGTTGACTATTGAGCCATTAACTATGATGTGATATCAACCAGAACATATCAATATGTTGACTATTGAGCCATTGACTATGATGTGATATCAACCAGAGAATATCAATATGTTGACTATTGAGCCATTGACTTTGATGTGATATCAACCAGAACATACTAGTTTGTTGAATATTGAGCCGTTGACTATGATGTGATATCAACCAGAGAATACCAATATGTTGACTATTGAGCCATTGACTATGATGTAATATCAACCAGAACATACCAATTTGTTGACTATTGAGCCATTGACTATAATGTGATATCAACAAGAACATACCAATATGTTGACTATTGAGCCATTGACTATGATGTGATATCAACCAGAACATACCAATTTGTTGACTATTGAGCCATTTACTATGATGTGATATCAACCAGAGAATATCAATATGTTGACTATTAAGCCATTGACTATGATGTGATATTCACCATAGAATATCAATATGTTGACTATTAAGCCATTGACTATGATGTGATATTAACCAGAACATACCAATTTGTTGACTATTGAGCCATTGACTATGATGTGATATCAACCAGAACATATCAATATGTTGGCTATTGAGCCATTGACCATGATGTGATATCAACCAGAGAATATCAATATGTTGACTAATGAGTCATTGACTATGTTGTGATATCATCCAGAGAATACCAATTTGTTGACTATTAAGCCATTGACTATGATTTGATATCAACCAGAACATACCAATTTGTTGACTATTGAGCCATTGACTATGATGTGATAACAACCAGAGAATATCAATATGTTGACTATTAGGCCATTGACTATGATGTGATATTCACCATAGAATATCAATATGTTGACTATTAAGCCATTGACTATGATGTGATATCAACCAGAATATACCAATTTGTTGACTATTGAGCCATTGATTATGATGTGATATCAACCAGAACATATCAATATGTTGGCTATTGAGCCATTGACTATGATGTGATATCAACCAGAGAATATCAATATGTTGACTAATGAGTCATTGACTATGTTGTGATATCATCCAGAGAATACCAATTTGTTGACTCTTAAGCCATTGGCTATGATGTGATATTCACCATAGAATATCAATATGTTGACTATTAAGCCATTGACTATGATGTGATATTCACCATAGAATATCAATATGTTGACTATTAAGCCATTGACTATGATGTGATATCAACCAGAACATACCAATATGTTGACTATTGAGCCATTGACTATGATGTGATATTCACCATAGAATATCAATATGTTGACTATTAAGCCATTGACTATGATGTGATATCAACCAGAACATACCAATATGTTGACTATTGAGTCATTGACTATGATGTGATATCAACCAGAACATACCAATTTGTTGACTATTGAGCCATTGACTATGATGTGATATCAACCAGAACATACCAATTTGTTGACTATTGAGCCATTGACTATGATGTGATATCAACCAGAACATATCAATATGTTGACTATTGAGCCATTGACTAGGTTGTGATATCAACCAGAACATATCAATAAAATGACTATTGAGCCATTGACTTTGATGTGATATCAACCAGAACATATTAATATGTTGACTATTGAGCCATTGACTATGATGTGATATCAACCAGAGAATATCAATATGTTGACTATTAAGCCTTTGACTATGATGTGATATCAACCAGAACATATCAATATGTTGAATATCGAGACATTGATTTTGATGTGATATCAACCAGAGAATATCAATATGTTGACTATTGAGCCATTGACTATGATGTGATATAAACCAGAACATATCAATATGTTGAATACTGAGCCATTGACTATGATGTGATATCAACCAGAGAATATCAATATGTTGACTATTGAGCCATTGACTATGATGTGATATCAATCAGAGAATATCAATATGTTGACTATTGAGCCATTGACTATGATGTGATATCATCCAGAACATACCAATTTATTGACTATTGTGCCATTGACTATGATGTGATACAACCGGAACATACCAATTTGTTGACTATTAAGCCATTGACTATTATGTGATATAAACCAGAACATATCAATATGTTGAATACTGAGCCATTGACTATGATGTGATATCAACCAGAGAATATCAATATGTTGACTATTGAGCCATTGACTATGATGTGATATCAATCAGAGAATATCAATATGTTGACTATTGAGCCATTGGTTATGATGTGATATCAACCAGAGGATATCAATATGTTGACTATTGAGCAATTGACTTTAATGTGATATCAATCAGAACATACCAATTTGTTGACTATTTAGCCATTAACTATGATGTGATATCAACCAGAGAATATCAATATGTTGACTCTTGAGCCATTGACTATGATGTGATATCAACAAGAACATACCAATTTGTTGACTATTGTGCCATTGACTATGATGTGATACAACCGGAACATACCAATTTGTTGACTATTAAGCCATTGACTATGATGTGATATCAACCAGAACATGCCAATTTGTTGACTATTAAGTCATTGACTATGATGTTATATCAACCAGAGAATATCAATATGTTGACTCTTGAGCCATTGACTATGATGTGATATCAACCAGAACATACCAATTTGTTGACTATTGAGCCATTGACTATGATGTTATATCAACCAGAGAATATCAATATTTTGACTATTGAGTCATTGACTATGATGTGATATCAACCAGAACATACCAATTTGTTGACTATTGAGCCATTGTCTATGATGTTATATCAACCAGAGAATATCAATATGTTGACTATTAAGCCATTGACTATGATGTGATATCAACCAGAACATACCAATTTGTTGACTATTGAGCCATTGACCATGATGTGATATCAACCATAACATACCAATTTGTTGACTATTGAGCCATTGACTATGATGTTATATCAACCAGAGAATATCAATATGTTGACTCTTGAGCCATTGACTATGATGTGATATCAACCAGAACATACCAATTTGTTGACTATTGAGCCATTGACTATGATGTGATATCAACCAGAGTATATCAATATGTTGACTATTGAGCCATTGGCTATGATGTGATATCAACCAGAGAATATCAATATGTTGACTATTGAGCCATTGACTTTGATTTGATATCAACCAGAACATACCAATTTGTTGACTAGTGAGCCATTGACTATAATGTAATATCAACCAGAGAATATCAATATGTTGACTATTAAGCCATTGACTATGATGTGATATCAACCTGAACATACCAATTTGTTGACTATAGAGTCATTGACTATGATGTGATATCAACCAGAGAATATCAATATGTTGACTATTGAGCCATTGACTATGATGTGATATCAACCAGAACATACCAATATGCTGACTATTAAGCCATTGACTATGATGTGATATCAACCAGAACATACCAATTTGTTGACTATTGAGCCATTGACTATGATGTTATATCAACCAGAGAATATTAATATGTTGAACAATGAGCCATTGACTATGATGTGATATCAACCAAAGAATATCAATATGTTGACTCTTGAGTCATTGACTAAGATGTGATATCATCCAGAGAATACCAATTTGTTGACTATTGAGTCATTGACTATGATGTGTAATTAACCATAGAAGATCAATATGTTGACTATTGAGCCATTGACTATGATGTGATATCAACCAAAACATTCCAATTTGTTGACTATTGAGCCATTGACTATGATGTGATATCAACCAGAACATACCAATATGTTGACTATTGAGTCATTGACCATGATGTGATATCAACCAGAACATATCAATATGTTGACTCTTGAGTCATTGACTATGATGTGATATCAACCAGAACATACCAATTTGTTGACTATTGAGCCTTGACTATGATGTGATACTCACCATATAGCATCAATATGTTGACTATTGAGTCATTGACCATGATGTGATATCATCCAGAGAATACCAATTTGTTGACTCTTGAGTCATTGACTATGATGTGATATCAACCAGAACATACCAATTTGTTTTACTATTGAGCCATTGACTATGATGTGATAGCACCCAGAACATACCAATTTGTTTTACTATTGAGCCATTGACTATGATGTGATACTTACCATATAGTATCAATATGTTGACTATCGAGCCATTGACTATGATGTGATATCAACCAGAACATATCAATATGTTGACTATTGAGCCATTAACTATGATGTGATATCAACCAGAACATATCAATATGTTGACTATTGAGCCATTGACTATGATGTGATATCAACCAGAACATACCAATTTGTTGACTATTGAGCCATTGACTATGATGTGATATCAACCAGAACATACCAATTTGTTGACTATTGAGTCATTGACTATGATGTGATATCAACCAGAACATACCAATTTGTTGACTATTGAGTCATTGACTATGATGTTATATCAACCAGAGAATATCAATATGTTGACTATTGAGCCATTGACTATAATGTGATATCAACCAGAGAATATCAATATGTTGAATATTGAGCCATTGACTATGATGGGATATCAACCAGAGAATATCAATATGTTGAATATTGAGCCATTGACTATGATGTGATATCAACCAGAGAATATCAATATGTTGAATATTGAGCCATTGACTATGATGTGATATCAACCAGAACATATCAATATGTTGGCTATTGAGCCATTGACTATGATGTGATATCAACCAGAGAATATCAATATGTTGACTAATGAGTCATTGACTATGTTGTGATATCATCCAGAGAATACCAATTTGTTGACTCTTAAGCCATTGGCTATGATGTGATATTCACCATAGAATATCAATATGTTGACTATTAAGCCATTGACTATGATGTGATATTCACCATAGAATATCAATATGTTGACTATTAAGCCATTGACTATGATGTGATATCAACCAGAACATACCAATATGTTGACTATTGAGCCATTGACTATGATGTGATATTCACCATAGAATATCAATATGTTGACTATTAAGCCATTGACTATGATGTGATATTCACCATAGAATATCAATATGTTGACTATTAAGCCATTGACTATGATGTGATATCAACCAGAACATACCAATATGTTGACTATTGAGTCATTGACTATGATGTGATATCAACCAGAGAATATCAGTATGTTGACTATTGCGTCATTGAGTATAATGTGATACTCACCATAGAATATTAATCTGTTGACTATTGAGCCATTGACTATGATGTGATATCAACCAGAACATACCAATTTGTTGACTATTGAGCCATTGACTATGATGTGATATCAACCAGAACATACCAATTTGTTGACTATTGAGCCATTGACTATGATGTGATATCAACCAGAGAACATCAATATGTTGACTATTGAGTCATTGACTATGATGTGATATCAACCAGAACATACCAATTTGTTGACTCTTGAGCCATTGACTATGATGTTATATCAACCAGTGATATCAATATGTTGACTATTGCGTCATTGAGTATAATGTGATACTCACCATAGAATATTAATCTGTTGACTATTGAGCCATTGACTATGATGTGATATCAACCAGAACATACCAATTTGTTGACTATTGAGCCATTGACTATGATGTGATATCAACCAGAACATACCAATTTGTTGACTATTGAGCCATTGACTAGGATGTGATATCAACCAGAGAACATCAATATGTTGACTATTGAGTCATTGACTATGATGTGATATCAACCAGAACATACCAATTTGTTGACTATTGAGCCATTGACTATGATGTTATATCAACCAGAGAATATCAATATTTTGACGATTGAGTCATTGACTATGATGTGATATCAACCAGAACATACCAATTTGTTGACTATTGAGCCATTGTCTTTGATGTTATATCAACCAGAGAATATCAATATGTTAACTATTAAGCCATTGACTATGATGTGATATCAACCAGAACATACCAATTTGTTGACTATTGAGCCATTGACCATGATGTGATATCAACCAGAACATACCAATTTGTTGACTATTGAGCCATTGACTATGATGTTATATCAACCAGAGAATATCAATATGTTGACTCTTGAGCCATTGACTATGATGTGATATCAACCAGAACATACCAATTTGTTGACTATTGAGCCATTGACTATGATGTGATATCAACCAGAGTATATCAATATGTTGACTATTGAGCCATTGGCTATGATGTGATATCAACCAGAGAATATCAATATGTTGACTATTGAGCCATTGACTTTGATTTGATATCAACCAGAACATACCAATTTGTTGACTATTTTGCCATTGACTATAATGTAATATCAACCAGAGAATATCAATATGTTGACTATTAAGCCATTGACTATGATGTGATATCAACCAGAGAATATCAATATGTTGACTATTGAGCCATTGACTATGATGTGATATCAACCAGAACATACCAATATGTTGACTATTAAGCCATTGACTATGATGTGATATCAACAAGAACATACCAATTTGTTGACTATTGAGCCATTGACTATGATGTTATATCAACCAGAGAATATTAATATGTTGAACAATGAGCCATTGACTATGATGTGATATCAACCAAAGAATATCAATATGTTGACTCTTGAGTCATTGACTAAGATGTGATATCATCCAGAGAATACCAATTTGTTGACTATTGAGTCATTGACTATGATGTGATATTTACCATAGAAGATCAATATGTTGACTATTGAGCCATTGACTATGATGTGATATCAACCAAAACATTCCAATTTGTTGACTATTGAGCCATTGACTATGATGTGATATCAACCAGAACATACCAATATGTTGACTATTGAGTCATTGACCATGATGTGATATCAACCAGAACATATCAATATGTTGACTCTTGAGTCATTGACTATGATGTGATATCAACCAGAACATACCAATTTGTTGACTATTGAGCCATTGACTATGATGTGATACTCACCATATAGTATCAATATGTTGACTATTGAGTCATTGACCATGATGTGATATCATCCAGAGAATACCAATTTGTTGACTCTTGAGTCATTGACTATGATGTGATATCAACCAGAACATACCAATTTGTTTTACTATTGAGCCATTGACTATGATGTGATAGCACCCAGAACATACCAATTTGTTTTACTATTGAGCCATTGACTATGATGTGATACTTACCATATAGTATCAATATGTTGACTATTGAGCCATTGACTATGATGTGATATCAACCAGAACATATCAATATGTTGACTATTGAGCCATTGACTATGATGTGATATCAACCAGAACATATCAATATGTTGACTATTGAGCCATTGACTATGATGTGATATCAACCAGAACATACCAATTTGTTGACTATTGAGCCATTGACTATGATGTGATATCAACCAGAACATACCAATTTGTTGACTATTGAGTCATTGACTATGATGTGATATCAACCAGAACATACCAATTTGTTGACTATTGAGTCATTGACTATGATGTTATATCAACCAGAGAATATCAATATGTTGACTATTGAGCCATTGACTATAATGTGATATCAACCAGAGAATATCAATATGTTGAATATTGAGCCATTGACTATGATGGGATATCAACCAGAGAATATCAATATGTTGAATATTGAGCCATTGACTATGATGGGATATCATCCAGAACGTACCAATTTGTTGACTATTAAGCCATTGACTATGATTTGATATCAACCAGAACATACCAATTTGTTGACACTTGTGTCATTGACTATGATGTGATATCAACCAGAACATACCAATTTGTTGACTATTGAGCAATTGACTATGATGTGATATCAACCAGAGAATATCAATATGTTGAATATTGAGCCATTGACTATGATGTGATATCAACCAGAGAATATCAATATGTTGAATATTGAGCCATTGACTATGATGTGATATCAACCAGAGAATATCAATATGTTGAATATTGAGTCATTGACTAAGATGTGATATCAACCAGAACGTACCAATTTGTTGACTATTGAGCCATTGACTATGATGTGATATCAACCAGAGAACATCAATATGTTGACTATTGAGCCATTGACTATGATGTGATATCAACCAGAGAACATCAATATGTTGACTATTGAGCCATTGACTATGATGTGATATCAACCAGAACATACCAATTTGTTGACTATTGTGTCATTGACTATGATGTAATATCAACCAGAACATACCAATTTGTTGACTATTGAGCCATTGACTATGATGTGATATCAACCAGAACATATCAATATGTTGAATATTAAGCCATTGTCTATGATGTGATATCAACCAGAACATACCAATTTGTTGACTATTGTGTCATTGACTATGATGTAATATCAACCAGAACATACCAATTTGTTGACTATTGAGCCATTAACTATGATGTGATATCAACCAGAGAATATCAATTTTTTGACTATTGAGCCATTGACTATGATGTGATATCATCCAGAGAATACCAATTTGTTGACTATTGTGTCATTGACTATGATGTGATATCAACCAGAACATTCTAATATGTTGACTATTGAGCAATTGACTATGATGTGATACTCACCATATAGTATCAATATGTTGACTATTGAGTCATTGACCATGATGTGATATCATCCAGAGAATACCAATCTGTTGACTCTTGAGTCATTGACTATGATGTGATATCAACCAGAACATACCAATTTGTTTTACTATTGAGCCATTGACTATGATGTGATAGCACCCAGAACATACCAATTTGTTTAACTATTTAGCCATTGACTATGATATGATACTCACCATATAGTATCAATATGTTGACTATTGAGCCATTGACTATGATGTGGTATCAACCAGAGAATACCAATTTGTTGACTCTTGAGTCATTGACTATGATGTGATATCAACCAGAATATACCAATTTGTTTTACTATTGAGCCATTGTCTATGATGTGATTTCAACCAGAACGTACCAATTTGTTGACTATTTAGTCATTGACTATGATGTGATACTCACCATATAGTATCAATATGTTGACTATTGAGTCATTCACTATGATGTGATATCATCCAGAGAATACCAATTTGTTGACTCTTGAGTCATTGACTATGATGTGATATCAACCAGAGAATATCAATATGTTGACTATTGAGCCATTGACTTTGATGTGATATCAACCAGAACATACCAATTTGATGACTATTGTGTCATTGACTATGATGTGATATCAACCAGAGAATATCAATATGTTGACTATTGAGCCATTGACTATGATGTGATATCAACCAGAGAATATCAATTTGTTGACTATTGAGCCATTGACTATGATGTGATATCAACTAGAACATACCAATTTGTTGACTATTGAGCCATTGACTATGATGTGATATCAACCAGAGAATATCAATATGTTGACTATTGAGTCATTGACTATGATGTGATATCAACCAGAACATACCAATTTGTTGACTATTGAGTCATTGACTATGAAGTGATATAAACCAGAGAATACCAATTTGTTGACTATTGAGCCATTGACTATGATGTGATATCAACCAGAACATACCAATATGTTGACTATTGAGTCATTGACTATGATGTGATATCAACCAGAGAATACCAATTTGTTGACTATTGAGTCATTGACTATGATGTGATATTAACCAGAGAATAACAATATGTTGACTATTGAGCCATTGACTATGATGTGATATCAACCAGAGCATACCAATTTGTTGACTATTGAGTCATTGACTATGATGGGATATCAACCAGAACATACCAATATGTTGACTATTGAGCCATTTACTATGATGTGATATCAACCAGAACATACCAATATGTTGACTATTGAGTCATTGACTATGATGTGATATCAATCAGAAAATACCAATATATTGACTCTTGAGCCATTGACTATGATGTGATATCATCCAGAACATACAAATATGTTGACTCTTGAGTCATTGACTATAATGTGATATCAACCAGAACATACCAATTTGTTGACTATTGAGCCATTGACTATGATGTGATATCATCCTGAGTATACCAATTTGTTGACTATTGAGTCATTGACTATGATGTGATATCACCCAGAACATACCAATTTGTTGACTCTTGAGTCATTGACTATGATGTGATATCAACCAGAACATACCAATTTGATGACAATTGAGCCATTGATGATGATGTGATATCAACCAGAGAATATCGATATGTTGACTATTGAGCCATTGACTATGATGCGATATCAACCAGAGAATATCAATATGTTGACTATTGAGCCATTGACTATGATGTGATATCATTAAGAACATACCAATTTGTTGACTATTGAGTCATTGAGTTTGATTTTATATCAACCAGAACATACCAATTTGATGACTATTGAGTCAATGACTATGATGTGATATCAACCAGAGAATATCAATATGTTGACTATTAAGCCTTTGACTATGATTTGATATCAACCAGAATATACCAATTTGTTTTACTATTAAGCCATTGACTATGATGTGATACTCACCATATAGTATCAATATGTTGACTAATGTGCCATTGACTATGATGTGATATCAACCAGAACATACCAATTTGTTTACTATTGTGTCATTGACTATGATGTGATATCAACCAGAACATATCAATATGTTGACTATTGTGTCATTGACTATGATGTGATATCAACCAGAACATACCAATATGTTGACTATTGTGTCATTGACTATGATGTGATATCAACCAGAGAATATCAATATGTTGACTATTGAGCCATTGGCTATGATGTGATATCAACCATAACATACCAATATGTTGACTATTGAGCCATTGACTATGATGTGATACTCACCATATAGTATCAATATGTTGACTATTCAGTCATTGACCATGATGTGATATCATCCAGAGAATACCAATTTGTTGACTCTTGAGTCATTGGCTATGATGTGATATCAACCAGAACATACCAATTTGTTTTACTATTGAGCCATTGACTATGATGTGATAGCACCCATAACATACCAATTTGTTCAACTATTTAGCCATTGACTATGATATGATACTCACCATATAGTATCAATATGTTGACTATTGAGTCATTGACCATGATGTGATATCATCCAGAGAATACCAATTTGTTGACTATTGAGCCATTGACTATGATGTGATATCAACCAGAACATACCAATATGTTGACTATTGAGTCATTGACTATGATGTGATATCAACCAGAGAATACCAATTTGTTGACTATTGAGTCATTGACTATGATGTGATATCAACCAGAGAATATCAATATGTTGACTATTGAGCCATTGACTTTGATGTTATATCAACCAGAACATACCAATTTGATGACTATTGAGTCATTGACTATGATGTGATATCAACCAGAGATTATCAATATGTTGACTATTGAGTCATTGACTATGATGTGATATTCACCATATATACCAATATGTTGACTATTGAGTCATTGATGTGATTTTATAGCTTTTCTCCTGCTACAAATGTAAATCTGAAAATGTCATCAGCTGAAATCGTCTGCTGCATGTAAATGCTTACATGAGGGAATACATTTGGCATGCATACAAACAGTGTAGACGCAGATCAGACTGCTCCTAGAGGAGCAGACTGATCCGTTTTCACACTGTTTGCTACACGGACGTTTTTAAAAAGAACCAGCAGACAAAGCACAACAGACGACATTTAGTCGTGTTGCAGTCGAAGAGTTAACCCTTAAAGCGCCAATCACGACTGCAGCAGACGACAAATATTGTGACTTCTTTCCTAATTTTCGAAAGAAATAAGGTATGATATTTTATGAGAATCGTCTACCAGCAGACGTTTCTCATTAAATACCATGCCTTATTTGTTATTTTTGAAAAAGCAGCAAAATTTGAAATTGTCGTCTGCTGCAAATTATAGGTGGCGCTTTAAGGGTTAATACGGATTTATTCTATTTGCTGTCACATGACTTTACACCTTTTTTCCAGCGACAAGCCTAACCGTCAACAATCCAAACTGCAACGTCACAAGCGTGCCACAGGATACTTGCACAGGTGAGTTTATTTAACCCTTTTTGTCGTCTGCTCTACTCGTCTGCTTATGTTCTTAGATAGCCTATTTTGTAAACAACAATTGGGAACAATCTTATCAGGGTTTGTAGCGATTGTTTCCATGATAACATCAAGTCTGAAATGTACGTGAATATAGACAGCAGACATAAAAATCTCTAGGTTGGTAGCGTTATGTATCAACTGCTGCTAATTTATAACAGAGGTATGACCCTTAATTCGGTTCGAGCCTCACTGGCGTCACTGCGTTGTGGTCCTTGATCAAGAAACATTTATCCTAGCTTAGTACTGGTTCAACTCAGGAAGACCCGTCCCTGTTTAACTGAAAGATTGTTGGTGGGACGTAAAGAATCAAATCAAACAAACAAATGGCCCTTAATTCATGTTAGGATTGTGTTTATACTCTTAATAATGAGAATAAAAGAATGGACTACATCAGTCATTTCTGGGCAACTTTTTTTCTCATACAATGGACCTTTGCGGGGGCATCTGTGTCACACTGACACATTTCTAGTTTTTATATAGGATATATACTAATTCAGCAGGGAAAATGTGTACGTTGAATGATCCGCCTTAAATGAAAGTCATCTCTTATACATATAAGTGCTTTTATTATGCGTGTTTTGTTACATTTTCAAAGGTGTTTCAATAAAACTATTTTTATCACATGACGTCGCGTCTGGGAGTGATATAACGTCATGTATTAAAATTAATAAGCAACTAGTGGTTTGCATATTACGTTGGTAATGACGACCACAACGACGTCGTGTAAATAATTTAAGATCTGTCATGAGCGTGAGGGTAGGATAGAAAAATCCGTCCCGAGGATCGCCATTTGGTATCACGAGTCTTGCCGAGTGATGACAAACGGTGATCCCGAGGGATGGATTTTTCTATCTAAACCTAACACAAATAATGGATTATTTTCTTGCTCACCACTGTTTTTTGTATCCCTGAATTCCCTTAAATGCAATTTCACATGATGACGTCGTCATTTTAACATAACAATGACGTCACTTAATGACCATGTGCACGAGTTCCAATACAACCATTGTATGTAGCCCTCGCGTGACAGCCTGGGTAAGATAGCCTAGGTAAGCCAAGATTTTATATCCTCGGATATACTCTCAGATATCCTTATCTGGTGTGCAAGAAAATTATTAGCACATTTTACGTTTCGCATGATAAATAGAATATAACCCTTCTAAAATTTATTGGATTATTTATTTAAGACCTGTGATATCTTTGGTATGTTATAGTGGGCCAGGCCATCTTCTATAACTTTTATTCTCCAGTTTTTTGCACTCCTCTTTAAATTATTGTATAGTCTGGTACCATTCCAATTGACGCCATTGTACGGCGTGTGTATTTCAGCAACATTCCACTGTTATCGCAATGACACAGATCCAAATTACGCCCACCTGCTGATCAGTTTCAAGTGGTACGTACACAGATGGGTACAGGCACTGAACCACACCGCTTTCATGGGGGCTGGTGCCACCCCTGCTTACATACAGTCGTTTGTTGGAGACCACGCAGGAAAACTCTGTGGTAAAGAGTTAGCTGATCCGGCCTCATCTGACTCTGATTACATTGAGTATGTTTTACCCCTTGCTGCCGGGTCCACAGCAGAAGACCAGTGTGGATTTAGTGTGGTTAGTATCTGTTAATATATATATAGTGTTAGAGACCAGGCAGTAAATCTCTGTGGTAAAGAGTTAGCTGATCCGGCCTCATCTGACTCTGATTACATTGAGTATGTTTTACCCCTTGCTGCCGGGTCCACAGCAGAAGACCAGTGTGGATTTAGTGTGGTAAGTATCTGTTAATATATATATAGTGCTAGAGACCATGCAGGAAAGCTCTGTGGTAAAGAGTTAGCTGATCCGGCCTCATCTGACTCTGATTACATTGAGTATGTTTTACCCCTTGCTGCCGGGTCCACAGCAGAAGACCAGTGTGGATTTAGTGTGGTTAGTATCTGTTAATATATATATAGTGTTAGAGACCAGGCAGGAAATATCTGTGGTAAAGAGTTAGCTGATCCGGCCTCATCTGACACGGATTACATTGAGTATGTTTTACCCCTTGCTGCCGGGTCCACAGCAGAAGACCAGTGTGGATTTAGTGTGGTTAGTATCTGTTAATATATATATAGTGTTAGAGACCAGGCAGGAAATATCTGTGGTAAAGAGTTAGCTGATCCGGCCTCATCTGACTCTGATTACATTGAGTATGTTTTACCCCTTGCTGCCGGGTCCACAGCAGAAGACCAGTGTGGATTTAGTGTGGTAAGTATCTGTTAATATATATATAGTGCTAGAGACCATGCAGGAAAGCTCTGTGGTAAAGAGTTAGCTGATCCGGCCTCATCTGACTCTGATTACATTGAGTATGTTTTACCCCTTGCTGCCGGGTCCACAGCAGAAGACCAGTGTGGATTTAGTGTGGTTAATATCTGTTAATATATATATATATATATATATATATATATATATATAGTGTTAGAGACCACGCAGGAAAACTCTATGGTAAAGAGTTAGCTGATCCGGCCTCATCTGACACAGATTACATTGAGTATGTTTTACCCCTTGCTGCCAGGTCCACAGCAGAAGACCAGTGTGGATTTAGTGTGGTAAGTATCTGTTAATATATATATATATAGTGTTAGAGACCAGGCAGGAAATCTCTGTGGTAAAGAGTTAGCTGATCGGGCCTCATCTGACTCTGATTACATTGAGTATGTTTTACCCCTTGCTGCCAGGTCCACAGCAGAAGACCAGTGTGGATTTAGTGTGGTAAGTATCTGTTAATATATATATATATATATATATATATATATATATATATATATATATATATATATATATATATATATATATATATATATATATATATATATATATATATATATATATATATATATATATATATATATATATATATATATATATATATATAGTGTTAGAGACCAGGCTGGAAATCTCTGTGGTAAAGAGTTAGCTGATCCGGCCCCATCTGACTCTGATTACATTGAGTATGTTTTACCCTTTGCTGCCGGGTCCACAGCAGAAGACCAGTGTGGATTTAGTGTGGTAAGTATCTGTTAATATATATATATAGTGTTAGAGACAAGGCTGGAAATCTCTGTGGTAAAGAGTTAGCTGATCCGGCCTCATCTGACTCTGATTACATTGAGTATGTTTTACCCCTTGCTGCCGGGTCCACAGCAGAAGACCAGTGTGGATTTAGTGTGGTAAGTATCTGTTAATATATATATGTAGTGCTAGAGACCAGGCAGGAAATCTCTGTGGTAAAGAGTTAGCTGATCAGGCCTCATCTGACCTGGATTACTTTGAGTATATTTTACCCCTTGCTGCCGGGTCCACAGCAAAAGACCAGTTTTGATTTCGTGTAGTGAGTATCTATTTATATGCAGTAAAGCCTGTCTTAAGCAGTGCCTCGGAAGAAGACAAAAATGGTGTTCAAGACTTATTATCGCTCAATGCATAGTCAAATGTAGTGCAGAATGCTCCAAGCACTGCAGGTCAAAAGTTTTGAAGAATGCTCCAAGAGAGCATTCTGGAATGCTTTCGACGTGCATTAAGCTACATTCTGTCTTTGTTTGTCTATTTTTAAATGGCCGCATAAGACAGGTTTTACCGCATATGTAGTGCTAAATTCTGAGCTCCTTTGTCATTTCGAATAAGTCAGTGGAAGGTAATCCAACAGGATGAACCATTGTCTGATTCAGAGGGGGGGCAAGGAGTTCTGACCCCGCACCCCCACCCCTAGAAAATCACAAGTTGCTATATACTTCCGCATTTTGCGACGTCTGATCTAGGACTGCACTGTTTGCCTGTGTCCCACAAAAAGGACGCTAGGCTTAAAACATATGACCTATAAAACAGCAGTATAAAACGTCGGGGTGTCAAACAGTGTGGATCCAGATCAGGACCAACGCTCTGTCGGACCTGACTTGGATCCGGACTGCTTGTATATAATTCACTAAACATATCAGAAGAAATGCTAGATGCTCCTCAGGAAAATTGTTGTTGTTTTCACTACATTAATATATGTTAATGTGTAGGCTATAAACATTGTTATATGTTTAATGCTGAATAAATATATTGTAAATATTGTATTGCACAACTGAACAGTAAGCATGGAGCTGCCTGTATTTAAGTATAAGGCAACTCTTTAATGCAAACCAAATATCTGTGTGTCTTGTTCCACATCTGAATTAAGGGTGAGGTTGGCGGTGTTAAACCGGTTTTAGCCCTCCAGTAAAATATTTTACTGACCGTTTCAAGGCGGTACTTCTTTGTGGATCTTTTATGTTTTTACTGTCTTGTGTTTGCTATGACTTTGTGAGCGTCTGTTTATATGTGCCTTGGTGGTCACCTGCTGGGAAAGGGCTGACCTCTTGGCTCTCGTTTGTGGTGTCCAACTGTGAGTTTGTCACTTTCCCATTGATATCCCGGGTTAGGTGTGGTACTTGGTTGTATCGATTCCTGATCTTTGCACCCTTATTTACTTTGTGTGATTGATTTATTGTAAAGGTAAATGACCAGAACTGAACTGTAAGCAGGGAGCTACCTGTACGTTAGGATGTAGCAACTTGTGAGATAGATTGTGAGATAAAGGCATGTGACCAGAACTGAACAGTAAGCATGGAGCTACCTGAACTTAAGGATGTAGCAACTTGTGGGATAGAGTGTGTGATAAAGGCATGTGACTAGAATTAAACAGTAAGCATCGAACAACCTGTATTTAAAGATATATCAACTTGTGAGATAGAGTGTGTAGTTCAGGTAAATGACTGAAACTGAACAGTAAGCATGGAACAACCTGTATTTAAGAGTGATGCGAATTGTGAGATAGAGTGTGTGGTTTAGGTTTATAACCAGAACTGAACAGGAAGTGTGGAGCAACCTGTATTTAAAGATGTAGCAATTTGTGAGATAGAGTGAGATAGAGTGTGTGGTTAAGGCCAATTACCAGAACTGAACAGTAAGCACGGAGCTACTTGTATTTAAGGATGTAGGAACTTGTGAGATAGATCGTAAGGTTAAGGCCAATTACCAGAACTGAACAGTAAGCACGGAGCTACCTGTATTTAAAGATGTAGCAACTTGTGAGATAGAGTGTGTGGTTAAGGTCAATTGCCAGAACTGAACAGTAAGCATGGAGCTACCTGTATTTAAGGATGTAGGAACTTGTGTGATAGAGTGTGTGGTTCAGGTTTATAACCAGAACTGAACAGTAAGCATGGAGCTACCCGTATTTAAGGGCATAGCAACTTGTGAGATAGAGTTTGAGCTTAAGCTATATGACTGGAACTGAACAGTCACTATAGAGATAACTATTTATTTCAGGATGCTGCAACTGGCGAGATCGGATTTGCGGTTAAGTTATATGACTGGAATGGAACTGCTGCAGGCGCTCTTACTTTTGGGTCTAACTCAATTTTTGACAGCCCAGGAGATCTTATGGTCTATGGTACCTGTGACTTGGATGATCTTAACCCCAACGTTACTGTGCAAATGGACCTTAAGTAAGTCATCAGAAACATCTACATCATATTTAACCTTTCCTTCATGAATATTCATACTAAGCTCCGCCCACTATGAATTTTTATATAAATAATCGTTCATGTTTGTACATAAAACAAAGAAACTGCATGTTGCCATGTCCATTAGTGTAGGACCATATCTAAGTATATATTTATAAGCAAACAGTAGACCCTGATCAGGTAGCTCTTACAAGAACTGCCTGATCTGGGACTGCTCTGTGAAAAAGTGTCTCTATGCGGTTAAGGGTTAAGAATGAATAATTCTTTATGTGTTTCCCTGAGGTATGAAATGTTGGGAAATAATATCTAATTTGCATGAAAACTGAAGTGTTGGGAGAATTCCATCTAATTTACATGAAAACCGAAATGTATGGGAAATTACATCTAATTTACATGATGACCAAATGTTGTGGAAATTACATCTAATTTGCATGAAAACCGAAATATGGGGAATATTACATCTAATTGGCATGAAAACCAAAGTGTCAGGTAAATTACATCTAATTTGAATGAAAATCATAGTGTCAGGAAAATGACATCTTATTTGCATGAAAAGCAAAAGGCCGGTAAAATTACATCTAATTTGCAATGTTACCAAAATCTGTAAGTTTCTGGTTTATTGGTTTTAATGCATGGCGTTATAACACTCACGGACATACAATAAAACATCTTTCTCGATTGTTTCTCTTTATTATTATTTTTATCATTTTCTGTTTATTATATAGAATTTATTAATGGTTCTATTTGAATTATGGGATTTATAAACCGAGGGAGACGAAAAATCTGATTAAGAAACGAGTGCGCAATCACGATTTTCTTTATATGATTTTTCACCTCCCGAGGTTTATTAATCCCATAATTTAAATAGAATGATTCAATAAACTGTATATTACATGTATTCTGCTTGAACTGCTTGCTCAAATCAAGAAAATACTAGGGTATGGGATGTGGCAAAACTAGCGGTATCACAACATGTCTAATTCTAAAGCGAGTAGTAATACATCAGCTAGTTTTCCCTGGAAGTCCGCAATTTTGGAAATCTTCTTCATCGAGTCCACCTAAGAATTTCAAACGTCTGTAACTTTTTTATAAGTGAACGAAAACATAAAGTGTGGGTTGTCATTTTCTTAGCAAGATCATAACGATCATTGTGGTACTGAATTTATTGTTATTTTCTAGAATTTTTCGATTTTGTTTCTCGATCCTCCAGTGTTTCAGTGTTGGACGACAGAAACGTTATGCAACTTCATCGCATGTGTAAATGACGTCATTTGTTAATTGCGACGTCAAAATAATTAAACAAAAATGAATATGACATGTGTTTCATCTCATCGATGCCTTGGGTCACTTGTGGTCAGGAAAAAGGAGTTCCGCCTAAAGGGATTTATTTCCCTAGAGGAAATAATTTTTTCTAGGCAAAGACAAAATTACCGATTTTATTTGTTTGATAAATCATGGTATTTTCCCGCCAAACATGTAATATAATGTTTTCTGTTAACGTTTCGCGCATTTAGACATTGGCGTGCGAATGATAACGTCACGACGTTGGGACAAAACAAGATGTTGCGTTTTTGCATTAGATACCTGATCAACAGAAAAACTGATTATTTAAGCGTTATAAATTATTTGTGCTTTTTAGCTCTGAAAGTATATTACTCAAACTTAGATACTGTAAATTGGGAAATTTTCCTGAGGACTTTATTTTCTCGGAACTTCACATATGCAAAGTTTCCTGAAAATAAAACCATCTCTCTGTCGTGAATTCATATGTATAAATCTTGCCTTAGTCGCGAGTTTTCACATCAGTAATATGTCTTTTAATGCTATTCGCGAAAATGAATTATCGCTAAAAAAAATCCAAATCTACAGTAAGCATCACTTTAAATATTTCCATTGGGCTCTTTGCATTGAACCTCGCCACCTATACAGATGTTACAATGGAATGTTGACTATTATTGCCACATATCTCTCATATATCTCTTTTAGCGATGGCTCAGCGCCTACCCAGATGCTGTATAGGAATGTTAATGCCACATGTCTCTTTCAGTGATTCCTCGCCACCTATCCAGATGCACTCTAGGAATATTGACAATTACTGACACATTTCACTTTCTGCGATGTCTCACCACCTACCAAGATGCTATATAGGAATGTTAACTATTACTGCCACATATCTCGTTCTGCGATGCATCACCACCTACCCAGATGCTATATAGAAATGCTGACTATAACTGCCACATAACTCTTTCTGCGATGCCTCACCACCTACCTAAATGCTATATAGGAATGTTAACTATTACTGGCACATATCTCGTTCTGCGATGCATCACCACCTACCCAGATGCTATATAGAAATGCTGACTATTACTGCCACATATCTTTTTCTGCGATGCCTCACCACCCACCCAAATGCTATATAGGAATGTTAACTATTACTGCCACATATCTCGTTCTGCGATGCATCACCACCTACCCAGATGCTATATATAAATGCTGACTATAACTGCCACATAACTCTTTCTGCGATGCCTCACCACCTACCCAGATGCTATATAGGAATGTTGACTATTACTGCCACATGTCTCTTTCTGCGATGCCTCACCACCTACCCAAATGCTATATAGGAATGTTAACTATTACTGCCACATATCTCGTTCTGCGATGCATCACCACCTACCCAGATGCTATATAGAAATGCTGACTATTACTGTCACATATCTCGTTCTGCGATGCATCACCACCTACCCAGATGCTATATATAAATGCTGACTATAACTGCCACATAACTCTTTCTGCGATGCCTCACCACCTACCCAGATGCTATATAGGAATGTTAACTATTACTGCCACATATCTCGTTCTGCGATGCATCACCACCTACCCAGATGCTATATATAAATGCTGACTATAACTGCCACATAACTCTTTCTGCGATGCCTCACCACCTACCCAGATGCTATATAGGAATGTTGACTATTACTGCCACATGTCTCTTTCTGCGATGCCTCACCACCTACCCAAATGCTATATAGGAATGTTAACTATTACTGCCACATATCTCGTTCTGCGATGCATCACCACCTACCCAGATGCTATATATAAATGCTGACTATAACTGCCACATAACTCTTTCTGCGATGCCTCACCACCTACCCAGATGCTATATAGAAATGCTGACTATAACTGCCACATATCTCTTTCTGCGATGCCTCACCACCTACCCAGATGCTATATAGGAATGTTGACTATTACTGAAGCATATCTCTTTCTGCGATGCCTCACCACCAACCCAAATGCTATATAGGAATGTTGACTATTACTGCCACATTTCTCTTTCAGCGATGCCTCACCGCCTATCTAGATGACGTATAGGAATGTTTATGCCACATATCTCACTTAGCGATACCTGGCTGCCTATGCTGATGCAATCTAGGAATGTTGACTATTACTACTACATATCTCTTTCTGCGATGCCTCACCACCTACCCAGATGATATATAGGAATTTTGGCTATTACTGCCACATTTCTCTTTCAGCGATGCCTCACCACCTATCTAGATGCCGTGAAGGAATGTTAATACCGCATATCTCTCTTAGCGATACCTGGCTGCCTATGCTGATGCACTCTAGGATTGTTGACTATTACTACTACATATCTCTTTCAGCGATGCCTCGCCACCTACCCAGGTGCCATATGTGAATGTATCCGCCACCTTCGAAGCTGTCAATCAGGAAAGCGATGCAGATGGCATAACCATGAGTTATGCGCAAATTGGCCAAACGTATTACTTACGAATCTGCTATGACCGCGGAGATGTCTACACGAGTAAGCTTTCAATCTTAAAGGGACACAACTGATACGGATGCGGTGGGTCAGGCCCCAGACTCAACGAAGGCTCTGACGTAAAGCTTTAATCGATGGGTTGGTGCCTGATGCGTGATATAGCGCGGCCTACCCTGGCTCAACTTGAGGTTTTCTTTAACTCTGACTATCTGTGAGTCGTGAGCCTGATTCTCTGTTTCATCATAGTGGATTAATTTGATTATATTGTTTCACTATGATGGTACATTGCACTAGTTAGGAATCCTCCACGCGATCTTAACATTTGTGTGCTTCAACAACAGTAAAATCTAGGTCAAAGATTTGGTGCCAGTTAAATGCATTTAAGGCCCCAGTGACTTTGGCTGCCGTCCGTTCTAAGGCGATGGTTCTGTTGATGTTGATTCGTTGTTGATTGGTACTCCCATTGTGGGATTCCTTAATTGTTCTATGTTTTGTTGTGCGTTACTTTGTGTCCATTCTAGTTTTGCAATCATCGTGATGGGGAAGAGAGAGCTGAGTGCCTTGCTTTGTTTGTCTTCCTGGTGTCTCGTGATTGCTGTGTGGCTCTTCCTCAAGATGCTTCGGGTTTATCTGCAGTTTGTGATTGTGGCATTTTCTGATCAAACTCACTTACTTTTTTATAACCCACTGTATACGGGAAACCCCTAGACGGGTACTTTTACAAACAGTGAAGACCCAAACGCGGCATTTCATCAGGGTCTACATTGTTTGTTAAGGTAAAAAGATCTTCAGACATTTTTCTTTTTAATTATAACCTGACGCCCCTCGATATGTACACAGGACTATCCCAAGTTTATTGTATCAAATCAGAAGAATCCATTAGTATACAAAGGGTTAATTTCAATCCAAAAGAGGGGTTTCCAACTTTGACAACGTTTTTGTTTAGGTGATGAGGGGATAAGCGGGGCCATCATCGGTCCGCCGGTGGAACGCCATTTTAAAGGCGTTTCGCTGGCGTGCCGATGATGGCTTGCTTGGTAGCTTTGTAATTTCTCAGGGGATCCAAACCTGTATTTCTAGAAAACCCTATATTTTTGTGATTTTTCATGGGGGAGGGTCAAGACCCCCTGCCCCCGCCCCCCCCCCCCCCTCTGGATCCGCAAATGACTTTAGATGTGCTCTTGTTGTAGTGAATGTTTTCTCGTGCTCTTGTGTCGTGATGTAACACTAACAGAATCTAGGGTGGTGAATGTTTGGCGCCGGTAAAATGGATTGATGTCCACACCCAAGTCTTGGTCACTCTTGCCTTTTCATATTCACTTATCCTCTCTTAGAAATTGTAACAATAATGGCAGGAACGTCTATTTAATATTTTGGGGGCCGTATGTGGAAATTTTATAGGTATCATGTACATGTACCTGCATCTCTGTCCTTAACCCTTTGTATATAAATGGATTTTCCTTCTGGTTCGATGCAATAAACTGAAGATAGCCGATCGTAAATATCTAGGGGTGTCAGGTTATAGTTTTCAAAAAAATGTATTTTTTTCTGAAAATCTTTTTAACCATAACAAACAGCGTAGACCCTGATGAAATGCTGTATTGTGCGGTATTTCATCTAGGCCTTCACTGTTTTTAAAAGTACCCGTTTTGGGTTTCCCGTATACAATGGGTTAAACACTGTTTCTTCTAATCGAATAGATTAGACTGTGGCGATAAGCACCATTGTGTGTCATTTCTTGTGGATATTTGCTGCTTACTACTCAAGTACCAATTTTATTATACACCAGAGGGGGGAACATGGGGTCCGAGCTCCCTCCCGATTGAAAGTTCACAGAAGTATAGGGTTTCATAGCAATATTGGTCCGAATACCCTAAAAATCAATCACAAAGCTACCAAGCCAGCATTCAATGTTGGACCATAATCGGCACGCCAGCGAAACGCCATTTAAATGGCGTTTCGCTGGCGGGCCGATGATGGCCCGCTTTTAGTGGTATTTGGATCCTCCCTCCTCCTCATCAACCAAATAAAAAAACGTGTTAAATTTGGACCCCTCTGACAAAACTTTCTGGATCCGCGCATGCCCTAAAATTATGAAATGAGGAACCTGTTAAGTATGTTGAATTAGTAGATCTATAGCACATGAATCTGTATTTTTTAAGAACACAGCAAAATTAACAACAAATAAACCTTTTGTATAGTGGAAATCCCTAAACGGTATATTGACAAGCAGTGAACACCAAGATAAAATGCTGCATCGTGTTGCATTACATCAGGGTCTACCCTCTTTGCTAAGGTAAAAACAATATTCAAGGACAGAAATGCATCATATATGGTAAATGACGACCTGTGACCCCTTACAATAAATAAAGAACAACCCCATCCTAATTGCTTTTATCTGTATGATATGATTTCCATCTGAATACAAAAGGGTTAATTACTTTATCTGCAATCAACAATATTAAAAAGAAAAAAAAGTGAGTATGATATCAGGAAACACCACAATTACACACTGCAGACCAACCCACGGCACCACGAGGAAGAACCACAGAAGACCTCGGACCCAAAATAGCACGGTGGGCCCAGCCTAAGACAAGCATCAGGCACCAACCAATGGATGAAAGCTTAACGTCAGGCCGTCATTGAGTCTGAGGCCTGACATATTTTTATAACTACTCAGACCTGAAATTGTAGGCTATGGTGCAGTCGATTCTGGTAAATTCGAAGTCCTAGTTACTAGAGATTTTATTTCGAAGTATCGAAAGTTCGAACTATAGGAAGGTAGACATAAAAATATAACCCCAAAAATAATTATTATCAGTGGTTTCCTTCCAAACATACATGTATTTTTGGTGCGTAAAGAATCGGTTCATGGAGAAGTTTCTTTTACGCACCAAAAACATATGTAATATAGACAGTTATATCAAAATTGTTCGTATCTGAGTTCCACCCTATATGGAATTTACATAGGCTTCTGCCCACGCACAGAATTCTATAAAATTTTGTAGAAAGATTGTCTATTACATTTGTGTTCTATTTGTGAGATATTTACCAACCTATTTCAGTCGTTAAATTTAAATAATTTTAAATTTTAAAATTAAAAAGAATGGACTTCCTAATTAAAAGAGGCCCAATACGACAAGATTTTTGTTTTTTCAACCTAATTTGTTCTCAACATGGTGCCTAGTAATTTGTAATTATGTATGTATCATACATATATTTCAATGTATAAAATAAACAAGTCCACGTCAAATTTTGCTTAAAGGTACCCCTAAATTTGACATTTTGAAAATATTTTCAACAAATTAAATTGTCATTTTTGCCTAGTTACTGTTCTTGTCAACCTATGAAATTTAAATCAAATTTGTCTACACATTTGTTTGTTATAATCATAAAATCTCACGAAAAAATAAAACCGGTAAAATGGAGTTTTTTGAATTTCAATGTTAATGGTGAAAATTTTGCAGAATGTAAAAAAATCAAGATTTTATGTAAACTTCCAGCAGTATGCTCAATTTACATAGAGTTCTCGTCTGCACAGGCATAGATCTTGATGATATTATGCAAATTGACTGTTTGGCTTATAAGAATTTTGTTTTCTATTGCATTTGATTGGTTGGTTGCAACATTTGGTATTGTGTAGTATGTGATTATAGGGTACCACCCAACTTAGCCCAATATTACATCTATCAGAAGTCAGAATTTCTAAAATTGATATTTATTAGAATAATCTGTGAGTTCTAGCTTATGTGTGCGGTACACACATTACCATATCTATCATATAAAATGGTTAAAATAATGTTTCTTTTGGAATATTTACTCAAATTCAGCTGTACAAATTATATCAACAATGTTTGGGTTTTAATTATGGTGTGTTTTAGTTCTTATCAACCCTTCCCATCTATATATAATTTGACTATATGTGTAAGGATACTATTCACAAGATTTGAAGCCCCAGAAATATATTTTGTTTGAATGATGAGTCAGACTTTTGTTAAATGAATATTATTGAATTCATTATAAATAGTTATTGCCAGTTTTACAGAATTGTGTAGTATGTCTGCATTATGATTATGAGGTCATTTGAGAATCAAATTCGTGATTCTATAACCATGATTCAAATAACAGCACAAAGACTGTTTCACGGCGTCTAATGTCAGATGTATAGTATGTATAATTCAAAAAATCGCTGCTAAGTGTTTTTTTTAATATTTGAGTATCCATTTATAATCTTAAAAAGTATCATTTTTATTTTCATCAACTCCATTTCTATTTATTAGAGCAGTTTTAAAGCTTTGTTGGAATATTAATGATTTTAAACAGGGCTTATGATAAGTATTTTGGAATACTCTTTTGAAATATTTGGCGGATAAAACTTAATGAAGGAGAAATAGTCACAATCAATGTAAATTAAGATACAATGCAATTCAATAGGATTCTTTAACCCATACATTAAAATATACACATTGAGAGACTAAGGGACTGCAAAATAAGAATGCTATTTAAATAATGTGGGAAACAGATCATTCCATAATAGAAATAAACTATAAAGTTTTAAAACTTATGACTCAGTTTCACTCAGTCTCTGCAAAACACTAAATGGAAAGTTCTGCAGCTCTCATGCCTCCTAGCACTGGCTTAAATGATCTTCCACTTTCTGTTGAAACTAAATAGTCCAGAAGTACCCAAATATGAAAAAACAACACTCTATCAATATACGGGGGGGAGGGGGGATTTTAATCCAATACAAAGACAGCTGGTGTGAAATACAAGTTCTCTGAATAAAGAACCTACAAAAATAGTGAGAATGTACACTTGATCTGGTTTCACTAAGTTTATGAGAGTTAATGAGAAGTATGCACATAGTCCTGAACCAATTTACCCTGAATATTTGATTCGGAGAGACATAATATAGAGGAAATTCTAGGTGCAACAGGAACATAGAATGTAGATGGAGACGATGAATTACCTGGCATACCTATGCATACTAGCATAAATCCTAATCTGTTTGAATTTTATCAATGGCTGAAAGACTTTAAAAGCAACAACACCTGTTGACTTCAGTCCGAAAATAATTTGGAAACCAGTGGAAGATCAATTCACAATGATACTTGCTGGACATCCACCCATAAAGCTAAGTTCTCGACCAAGTGCTACTTATAAAAGTGCTGCTTAGAAATGCCAGTTTTATGCTATTAAATTAGCTAAAACTTCTGACACCGAATGTATCATGGACCTAATTTTGGTGAGGATACTAAAAAGTGATAGTCAATGCGTTTTTAGAATAATACTGGTGGAAAAACTGCGGTTTGTAAGACCTAACTGGAATATTTCATTTGAAATTACTTATGAATCAAAACTGACTTAACTCATTTCATACAAATTATAACACTGTTACCGGTGTCCAAATTTTATGAAAATTTACATGCATAAAGAGGATGTATTTGACCTACTTTTCTGAAAATATTATGGGTTGACAAAAACTGGAACATGGTAAATATTAGGACAGAATCCCCTATAGACACTAACTTTAGTGTTCATATGGGGATAATCAAATTTTGATGGGTCAGAAAAAAGTTATCTAGATGTATTCATACACATTAATGGTAGTCAGGTATACCCTAGGGAGTCTTCTTTCATATTCCATTCGAAGAATGTAGCAGTCAATAATGTTAATGATTTGAGACTGATATTAAAACGGTCATATATTGGTTCAGAATGGGTGTACAGCAAGGTGCCCCTTGTGGCCTAACAGCCTTCCTGGAACAAAATAATTTCACTTTTGTAGTTGCTATAACGTAGGTATTCAACAAACAAAATATTATCGAAATCCATGCGTGGGGAGATGTGGAACTCCCCCTTTATTTCGAACTAGCGAGTATTTAAAAAAAATCGGATTTCGCATTTTCATATTTTTACTGCATTCAGTAATTTTAGAGTGTCCACTATACAAGATGTTAAATGACTCAGGCCCCAAGGTTATAAAACTTTTTTCACAAAATTTCAACTTCTCATATTCACTAAAATACATGTACTTGCAAATGAAGAAGTTTCTTGCTTTTAATCTCTCAGATGTTGTATTTATCATGCTAATAAATGTTAAAATGCCAACAATTGTTAGGATTTTAACATTTATGAGCCGGATAAATTTCGTGCTCAGCTGAGTTGAGTATGAAAAAAGTTTAATAACCTTGGGGCCAGTTTAATTAATTGCTTCATAAAGCCCAACGATTAATCAAACCTTAATAACTTTTGCATGCTGTATAATTTTGTAAGTGTTTTCGTCTGCAGATTTTTTAACTCTTATAAAAAACATTAATATAAAGAGGGTGTCAAAATATCTCGGTCAAACTGTTTGCAAAGGTTATCAGCAAGTTTTCAAGTTTCAAGTTTATTATATTTTTTCAGGTTTACAATATTTAGCAAACAACATGAGATGCATGTACAACATTTCAAATAGTTCAGCAAGGCGTTAACTTCACAGTTGGACTACTGACAGTGGCTTACTTTTAATGGATTTAATTCCATATCTACAGTAGTGTTCAAAAACATGTCTGCAACTATCACCAGTCCAAATGTAATTGTTGTTTTACATAGAAGAAATACTAGCTCACAGCAGCTTTTATAAATCCCCCCCAATGCTCTAGAAGTGTGCAACAGCTTCATTTTTTAAAGCATTGGAATCTTTTCTCTCTTTTTTCTTTTTAGCGGAAATTTTATCTTTAATGAATGTTAATATTTTGAGGCGACTAGATATTGTAATAAATAAGTCGCATATTTTTTCGTCCAAATGCAAATTCTAAATAAGTGCCGTTAGCCAGCAATGACGTATCTTGACCTTGATAGGTAAAATCTACCAGCTATTCTTTTTTTAGCATTCAAAAATCTTTTCTTCCCTGGTGTTTAACGTTCGCTTGGGACATTTTGATAGTTGATTATCAGCAGAAGATGGCGGGAAGATAGAACTGTCAAACTGAGTCAGATTAGTTTCTATGTTTTTATTGGAGTTATTATATTCGCATGCCTCGGTTTTCTATCAGAAAGTTATCTTTTTTTGAATACGTATATTGTCTGCCAGTAAAGAAATATATAACATACCAAGACACAATTCTAACTTTTGTCGTCTGCTGATAACCTTTGCAAACAGATTGGACCAATAACAGGTCGCGGCTGATCTGGATTCAACTTGCTTGACACTTTGATTGTATTTCTGAAAGAATTCTTTGAAAAAGTTAATTTTGAAAAACGTCAGCAGGCGACAATTCTAGCGCAGTAATCCCCTATTATTTTTCAGAGAATGCACATCCCTTCGCCAAATATCCAATTGACTGTTGGGTATCAAACGACGCCAATTTCCCCGTGACTGCACCACCACTCTTCACATATCAGTTCCTCTCATCCAGGTAAAGTAGTCCAGCAGAAAATAGCAATATCTGCATGTGATTTCAAACAATATGGCATTTTGACAAGATTTGTGTAAACTCAGACCAGCCTGTGCAGCCTCCTTTTAAGCTTAGAAACTCCAAATGGTGTTGTATCAGCAGCTTAACAGTCATAGAATTATCAAGCGACTATCAAAGGCTCTGATCAGACTGATCGGAGGCTTTTCTGGTCGCGCATACCACATTATTGGAAATCTCATGTTTTGGCTCATTTATATCAGTTGGTAGAAAAGTCCAGCAGAAAGTAGCACTATCTGTCTTTACATCAACAGGTAATGTAGTCTAGCAGAAAATAAACAATATCTGCATTGATGGTCATCCAATAGAGAATAAGACTTTCTTCATAGTCTGAAAATCTGTGTGTGCATATAGTTAAAATTCACCATATTGATAGTATGACATCTTAACAATTCACGAATAGAAACAGTATGTTTGCAATTGATCCGTTGCCATAGTTACGGGATGATTCGTGGAAGGACTTGAAGATGCATGGCCGCGTTTATACTATTTTTTGCATGCCTATGGTCATTCAAAGTCGCTTATTTTTTGCATGCCTATGGTCATTCAAAGTCGTTTATTTTCGAATTTAATCTCTGTACATCATTTCTTCAACTGAACAGTCTTAATGTTGAATAACATTCTATAAAAGAAGAACAAAGTATGTATATGCTTTATTTTGGTTGCCTAGCAACCAATTTACTCGAATTTTTATAAACACACTACTTTGCGTTGCTATGGTAACTAAGCTAGCAATGTATATCCTACAAAAGGTATGTTTATATGCAGCTATTGTTATCCAGGTTACATGAACAAAACCCTGTTCAATTTAATTGCCTTTGACTATTTGATATTAACTTTTAAAGTCAATAGGTCAGCGAAAAATACCAGATATTTCTTGGAAATTTGATTTTTTAAGCTTTGTTTCCATGGTAACAGCTGAAGACTCTGGAGCATTGCTTTTCTTTATTGTTTATAGACAGATTGCATGAGCATAAACAAGTATTACTAGAAAAATAAACTATACATCTTAATATGATGACATAGTGACTACCTATAGTGAGCAGTCCACGCATATTCACCTAGTCTTCTTATGTTGCCTAGCAACAAAAATTGGAACTATGTAACAGGTCGAATATTGTTCATGTGAAAAGCCAAACAGACGTGCTAGTTTTGAATGAGATTTCTAAAGTCTAGCATGTAAATTCACTGCGCTATAGCAAAAGTCTCATTCTTTATTGGATGACCCTCGTATCAGGTAAAGTTGTCCAGCAGAAAAAAACGATACCTGCATTTATACCAGTTCCTCTTTTCCTGGAAAGTAGTCGAGCAGAAAATAACAATATATATATATATTATATCAGTTCCACTTTGCCTGGTAGAAGTGTCCAGCAGAAAATAAAATTATTATATACCTACAACTGATACGACTTTAGAACAGTCTGTTTTCTGGCCAACTGATACGGAAAGCCGAATCAACGAACTGAGGTTTTCTGAATCCATATCACTATCCTTTAAAACGAGCCTAACGTCGGTTACCTGCTTTTGCGGCGACGTTACATAAAGTAAATTGCAAGCATGGAACCAGAGACGGAAAACATGTTGACATGGCGTCAAGAAACGTAACGTAATGGCAAACGTTCCCACAATGTTTCTGGATTAAAGACCAAAACAAGTTTTAAAATCAGAAAAAAATTTAGAAAAAAAAGGCATATAATAAACATATTATCATAATAGTTACTTGATCTGGCGAACAGTATCACGTCTCGTGGATGAGGCCATACCATTGGATCACCCGAGACGCTACGCTTCTCGGGTGATCCAATGATATGACCTCATCCACTCGACGTGATACTGTACGCCAGATCAAGTTACTATTATGATAATGTACTATATCTGCAATTTATAAGAAGTCATCTCCTTCAGGTAAAGTAGTCCAGCAAATATCTGCATTAATATCAGTATCACTACTCAAGATAAGCAAGTCCAGCAGGAAAAAAAAGTTGTCCAGCGACAAATGAAAATATCTGGCTTGATACAGATCCTTTTCTTTAGATAACTTTGTTGAGCCGTGACATGTGATTTCCAACAATGTGGCATTTGGCAAGTGTAGACTCAGACGAGCCTCTGCAGCCTCCTTTTAAGCTTAGAAACTCCAAATGGTGTTCAATCAGTAGCTTAACGATCATAGAATACTCAAGCGACTAGTGAACGCTCTGATCAGACTGCGCGTATGCGCAGGCTGATCTGAGGCTGTGTTGGTTGCACCTACCACATTGTTGGAAGTCTGGCGCACTGGTTCAGTTTTTTTGTCCCCAAGAGTAGTATAGTCAAGCAGAAAAATGACAATAACTGTCTTGATATAGTTCCTGTTGTACAGATATGAAGTTCAGAAAATGGTGATAATTGCATTGATGTCAGTCCTTTAAGGTAAAACAAGTCCAACAAAAAAGAATATCGGTTTTCCCCTCATCAAGTGCAGCATAGTCAAGCAGAGAAATGACAATATTTGTCTCCCTGTTCGTCTTCTCTAGATAAAAAAGCCCAGTATAGATTGGAAATGTCTGCTTTGATATCAGCTTTCTATAACATAGTCAAGCAGGAAAATGGCAATATCTGATTAAATGACAGTTACTCTCCTCAGGGTAAAAAAAAGTCAACAGTAAAATAAGGACTTCCCAATTGATTCTAATCTGCTATTCAGTTTCTATTCTTTAGGTAAAAAGTGTAGCATTTAATGCTTTGATATATGTTAGCATATCCTCAAAGTAACATAGTCCTGGAAACAATTTCTATATCTGCATTTGATAAATATGCGCCGATCCAGAAAGTCTCATCGGATGGGGATGAGGGGTAGGAGGGGACTCAGGTCCAATAATAAAGTTCAGAAAGTTCTGATAATGTAGCAGTAATTCCAATAAAATCTATGCCTTACCTAGTAAACAACTACCAACTAAAAGCAGGCCACTATTGGCCCACCAGCAAAACACCATATTGATGGTGTTCCACTTGCGTGACGATGATGTCATTGAATGCTGGCTGGGTAGCTTCACAGGAGCTAGACGTTATTCTCTCTTTTCTATTATTGTATACCCTTTAAGAAGTAAAGGAAAGGACAGTCACTCCGCTGCTGCTCAAAATTGTTTAAGATGAGTCTTACCGTTATTACTCAGCTTACAAGCATGTGTGTATATGCAATGAATAAACAATGGTCAATATTCCACCATATACCAGCTCTGATCAACATTCACGGTTTCATTCTATTTTTTTTAAATGAAGTGTGATTGTATTGCTGTGATGGATGCAAACCCGATACATGGCCATCTTTTTTGCTTTGCGTGCACATATCGGAGCAAATGTATAGTGTCATCTGATTGGCCAATACATGATGACAGAATGTTCTCATCATCTTTACCAATCAAATGAAAATACGCATTCGCTCCGATCCATGTACATAACACAACAAAGATGGCCCTGTATCCAGTTTGCACCTATCACACGAATCCAATCAGAATTCATCAAAAAACAAAATGACAATAAAACCGTGAATATGGCAAACTTCTGATACAGGGCGGAGGATAGAGCATGCCGTTGTTTGTTCAAAGGGTATGAGCACGACTTTATAACCTGAATAATAACGGTATAATTCACCCAGAAACAATTTGTGCAGCAGTGGAGTTACCGTCCTTCCCTTTAGTTCCCAAAGAGTATACAAGTATAGAAAAAAGCAACGTCAAGCTCCTGTGGGTAGCTTAATGAACATTAAAGGGGATCCGTCCAATATTTCTAAGGAAACCTACCACTTTATGGATCCGCGCATGGCATTGATATAATTTCAAATGAAATTAATGCAATATGGTTATTGACACAACTCTAAGCACTTTGGATGGTATTTATAAATACATGTATTATAAAGCTCTGCACTTGAGCATTTTGATCTCATTGGTGGGGGCCTCCCAGGGGAGAGTGGGGTGCAAAATCTCATAAGTTTCCCCATTAACTCATTATCACATATCCTCTCTTCTGCTGATGACCTTTGCAAACAGTTTGGACCCAGATCAGGCCCAACGTTCAGAACATGGGGCCTTATTTAGATCCAAACTGCTTGACCCTCTGGTGGTGTCCCTGAAATATTTTTTAAGTTGATCTTATAAAAATCTGCAGATGGCAAAAAAAGAACCATGAAAAATTACCCAGGAGGCAAAGAGTTAACAAATGTAATGGCAATTCTGTGATAAACGATATATTCCTATTGTATCTTCACGTACAATACTGTATCTTTAAACGAACTTTTATTTTTTTTTCTATATAAGTTGTTCAACTTTTCCGAACATGATCCATAGTTTCTCTTTAACAGAGAGCAATCTGTGTGCCCTTTTTATGAACTGTCCCTTATTTTGTTATGTTTGTTTTCTTTTCAGTTGCTCAGCTGATCCAACACAAGGCCCCCTGTTTCTTGCGAGGGGCTTCAGCGTTCCTGATTCGTATTACCTTGGGACCCCTAGGACCTATCCAAGACCCTTTTGCACATACTCGCCGGCTATAATTGCACATAGATACAACACACACAATGCAACCAATGCAAAGCTGGATGTTTTGCATTTTAAGTGCTTCACGTCACAGTGCACAACACTTGATGGACTATCGCCACGTGATCTAAGTACTGAGGAACAGAAGTGCTATGACGTAAGTCTAGTATAATTACGACGTAAGAATAGTATAACGATGACGTCAGTATAATATAACTATGACGTTTGTGTAATATAGCTATGACGTGAGTATAATATAGCTATGACTTAAGTATAGTATAGCTATGACATGACTATAGTATATCTTTGACGTAAGTACAATATAGCTATTTCGTAAGAATATTATTGCTATGACGTAAGTACAATATAGCTATTACGTAAGAATAGTATAGCTATGACGTCAGTATAGCAACGCTATGACGTAAGTATAGTATAACTATGACGTAAGTAAAGTATAGCTATGACGTAAGTATAGTATAGCTATGACGTCAGTATAGTACAGCTATGCTGTAAGTATAGCCCCGCAGGTCACAACAAACAAAAATATTGGGAGTAAAATTGTGAATAATTTCTTACCCATCAGTTTAACATTTGTTTTGTGTACCCCAAAGAACCGCCACAATGATTGTTGTACAGATTCCAGATTTAGATTAACTCTACAATACATGGGCAGATTCAGAGAGGACGACAGAGGGTCCAGACCCCTCTCCTTTGACTCTATGATAGTTCTTGCTTAAATACTTATCTATAGATGGATGGGTAACCTCAGTTGGGGCCTGATATTTTGTCTTTTGTCAATTTAATTGTTGGATTTATTTTGCTCTGGTAATCAGTTGTATGTACTTTCTAGTCCTTATCTTTGTTTTGTTTCCTTTTTATATCTTGAGTTGTATGTACTTAATAATGCATCCATAAGTAAGGGATCTTTCATCAGAATTAAGAGTGAGGTTGGTACCGTTAAACATGCTTAAGTCCACCAGTAATTTATACTGACCATTCCAAGGCGTTGCTTCTTTTGTGGATCCTTTTTGTTATTTATATTTCATGTTTGTCTTTGTTATAATGTCTTGTCTAGTCCTTGCAGCCTTGTGATCACCTGCCTGGAAAGGGCTGACCTCTTGGCTCTCTTATGTGTAACGTTTACTTGTTTTGTTTGTTTTGTTGCTTTATGTACCAAGTCAACAGCTATGGTCATGGCGGGACAGTCAGTTCACCTAACCACACTTTTTCCTGGCCAAACTTAAAAAAGCAGCTAACCAGTACTTCGTGCACATACTTTCACTTGTAACTGACAAAAAACCCTTTCTTGAATGGTTCAGCAGAATAGAGGAGAATGACTGTAGAAATTAATTCATGATCAGTCTCCACGAAAGTATGGGATCGGGCCAGGATTGAACTTGCGACCCCTGGATCTGCAGTCAGACTCGCAACTGTTGCCATACACATTACTGAATGCGCAAGGCGGCCCAGTAAACGTTTACTTGTGTTTTTGTCACTTTCCCATGGTGTCCCGGGTCAGGTGTTGTACTTGGTTGTATCTATACCTGATCTTTGCCTTCTTTTTGCTTTAATGTCCTGTGATAAATAAAATCTACTATTCGTGTTCCTGTATTGTTGAATTTATTAAACTCGTTGCGAAAAAAGATAAGATGCTTGGCAAGCCTCGCATTTTATCCCTTTTCCTCGGCACTTTTAATAAATTCAATAGAAAATGGACACTGATGTAAGATCCTCTATTTTATGTTGCTCTCGTTGAATGTGTAGATTTTGTGTAGGGTTCTTGGTCTGTGTTGTAGCACTTAGTGTCCTTTCAAGTTTTTTGCAATCATCTTGCTGAGGAAAAGAGAGCTTGTGACTTTACCTTAACTGTTTTTATTTGTGTACTTAAATTCGTGTTGCTGTCTGTCCTATGTCTCTCCCTCGTGGTGACATGGGTTGGTCTGTGGTCTCTTAAGTGGCATTTTAATGCTCTTCCTCGCGGTGTCATGGGTTTGTCTGCAGTTTGTGATTGTGGTATTTCCTGATAATACTCACTTACGTTTTAATGCTCAATTTATCTAAGCATGAAATTTATCATCCTCATAAATGTTACAATGCCAACAGTTGTTGGCATTTAACATTTATTAGCATGATAAATACAACATCTTAGAGTTGGAAAGCAAGAATAGTATTTACTTTTCAGAATATTAGTTTTTATAAGCAGTTGAAATCTCATGTTCAGTTGGGTTGAGCATAAACAACTTTTACAAGCTTGGAGCCTGGTCATTATCACTTGTTTTTTTATAGTCACTACTGACACCTGGGAATTTTTACGAAAAATAATATTTTCGATTTTCTGTCTTTTTATTCTTTTTATTATAAATGAATAAAAAGCAATTAAAAGCTAAAGTCAGCATTTAGTATTCAAAGACTTAGCTTATTGACCCCTTTTCTCCAAAGGAAGAAAGAAACATAATTATCTATAATGCTCTTACTGATAATTATGGAATATTGTTTGTTTGTTTGTTTTGTTTGTTTGATTTGATTCTTTACGTCCCATCACCAATCGTTCAATTGAATATTGTGAATTATTGCATCAGAGCAGCTTACCTTGAGCAAGACACATTTATCCTTCCTAAGAACTGGTTTAACAAAGCAAGATCCGTCCCGACATAACTAAACATTGTTGACTGGGACTTAAAGAATTAATTCAAACTAACCAACAAATCAGAGCAGCTTATATTTATATGAGATACTAGAAAGGTTAATTGATATCAATTTGAATTAATTCCACTTTTACCAACTTTGCCAGGTAATCTCAAGTAATGTTTCGGGTCTACATGGATATAGGTGGTATAAAATAGTAATACCTTGGTATAATTATTTCTTAGTGATAATCGATTTAAGTTCAAACCTCTACATTAACTAAAAATGATGTTTATGAAACACTATGACCCCCAACCTTTTACTTGTATATAAGGCTGATACTCTTATCTTTTATTCAAGTTTTAATGCCCAAATTTGCAAAAGACAATAGCTTGAAACAAATAATAAAACTTGTTTATGTTTCTCGCAATGCCCTCTGCCAAAATTGCCCTAGCCATTCTGCTCCACTCAATAAAATAGCTGTCAGGGCTAAAAACAGAAATATTTTTAAATTACGTCTCCTCCTGAACCACTGGATAAAACTTAACATGCGAGGTTCCAAAAAGTTTTGTCAGAGGGGGACTAAATTTGACAACTTTTTTTTTCTATTTTATTTTTAGCTCATGAGGGGAGAGAGGATCCAAATGCCACTGTAAGCGTGCCACCATCGGCCCGCCAGGGAAACGCCATTGAAATGGCATTTTGCTGGCGTGCCAATGATGGCCCAACATTGAATGCTGGCTTTGTAGCTTTGTGATTTTTCAGTGTATCTGAACAAATATTTTTTAGAAACCCTATATTTTTGTGATTTTTCAGGGGGTTTTGGACCCCCTACCCCTCCCTCTCTGGATCCGTCCATGCTTAAGATAATTTCACAGAAAAGGTTCCTTTCCTTATTATGTCCTCTGCGTAATTTGCACATTCCGTTCTGCTCCGCTAAACAAATTGGCAACCAGAACTTAAAATAGAATGAATCAATCGACCTGCCTCGGTCAATTCTGCGGAATTCCGTGGCCTGCAGGCCAAGGATGTACATCAAGGATCTACTTTGATAACACGGGTGATAACATGATGCTGACTTTATATAACGGACGCTGATGTCACGGAAACCATGTTAAGACAATAACAAGTGTGATTAAAGCAAAACAAACGGTTATAATGAAGCTTATGTTATTTCTCAATAAAATATCGCTATAGCGATATTTTATTGAAAAATACATAAACTTCATTTATTCTGCTGATTAAACTTTTCAGATAATCAGAATAACCGATTTTAATATAGCTGAACCCACATGCTATAGAACTAATTTTCCATACGCCATTTCCGGAAACAAAAAAGAGCTTTTTGGCAAATAGTACAACTTATATACACCCGAGCCATGATTCGATTCTCGAATTGTGGCGGACTTTCCCAAATGTAGAATGTATATATCAAAGGACAACTCAACCTTAACCACCAGGACTTTGGTTAGCGAAATGCTCATTTTATTGCAATCTGGTCTTTAAAAAGTATGTTATTGGAGAAAACTGGATTTTAGACCCATTCCAATGTAAACATTGACATTCAGGGACAACAACTCATGTTTGAAAATAAAATATCATACAGAAGCACATTTTGATCTGTAGTTTGACATACATGTAGGAAGTTTTCAGACAGTATTCCTCGAATTTAGAAGACAAAAAATAGATTTTATTGAGCTTTAAGTAGTTTTACTGCAGTTTCTCATTAAAAATACAATAGTAAAATAATATTCAGCGACAGTAACTCTTGCAAAATACATAAATAGTTAACAACATTATAATTGCGTTTTCTATATCAAGTTCATTTACTACAATAAGTGAAAGATGACTATTGTAACAGATATTCAAGTAATGCTGCCTTTTGTGTTAATATCTTTTACAATATCCATCTGATATAAAAGTCAGAAAGGGTGCAAATAACACATCTTACCTAATTACTTAGATATCTGTAACAATATTCATATTTTCATCTGATTCAACACATCTTACCACATTACTTGGATATATGTTACAATATTCATATTCATCTGGTATTACACCTCTTTCCTCATTCTTTTGATATATGTTAAAATATTAATACTCATCTGGTACATTATTGACACCTCTTGCCTTATTACTTGGATATATGTTACAATATTTATATTCATCCGATATATCACCTCTTGCCTCATTACTTGAGCATCTGTTACAATATTCATCTGATATATTCCCTCTTGCCTCATAACTTGAATAACTGTTACAATATTCATCTGGTATAAACACATCTTGCCTTATCATTTGACTTCATGTTACAATATTCATCTGGTAACAATTTAGTAATGCAAAAGCTATGGTAATCGGTGCTAGAAGTGACCTTTAATCATTTTCCTGTGTGTGTTCTGTGTGTGCATCTTTACAAATAATCATAGAACATATGTAAATTAAATAGTATAGACGTCTTAAACACAGGTTTGTTTTATTGCAGAATTGTCTTGCTGACGATCCAGCTGCATGGCCTCCAACTGGTCGTAAGCGCAGAGACACAACCCCCAATCGTCCATCAGAAGTGCTCTACACATCCATTAGACTGGTCGACCCAGACGAGACACAGGGTAATATTATGTGATACTTTCCTTTATTATGTGCATTCTCGCGAGACCTGACGATACCTCATCTAGATCTCTCGCATATCGCCCTTTGCATCATGGGTAGCTAGCGATATTTGGCTAGTCCCGTTCAAATCTGACGCTCCAGTAGTGACAGATTTTTTTGTTAAAAAGTGCAAAAAGTCAAATTTTGAAAGTTTATCATTTCTCTATTATACGATATTTTCGAAATGTAAAGCCATGAGTCATGCAAGCAGTGATGGCATAATATATACTGAACAAAAGTGAAAACGCTACACTACACTTATCTATATTTTATGAGAAAGTTCTGGACAAAAAGTATTTACTAAAGCTTAATAATGTTGCCCAGACATCCAGCAAACGATTCGTTGAAACTCCACCAATTTGTCTCGTTTGATGTATGAGTTATGCTCCTTTAAGTATTTAAAGCTTTATTCACTGAAAATTGCTATTGCGCATGCGCAAATTAAAATGGTTATGCTTATCAAAATTGGTCCTAATTGTGTTGCATAAAGACACAAGAAAACTGCTGAATCACTTGAAACAAGCTCTGAAATCAATTTCAAATTTAGCGAATTTGTAAAATATTGAAAATTATCTCCCTTTGACAAAAACAAATTGGGAATATTAAATGTTTGGTAATCTTCGATTTATCACGATTTTCGATAATTTTCTTTTTCCAAATCAGGTAGACCTCTCAGCACATTGTTTCTACCATTTCTCGACTAGTAATGTCCTCATACTAAGATGCAACAGCACATTGATTTTCCTATGGAGATTTCAGTGTTAAATTTTTAAACTTGGCAATTTGAGTGAAAATCCGCTTTTTAAGATTGTTTTTCTAAACGATCAAAACACACTTGAGATGAGTCCTTCACATTTCTGGTTGTCACATGTCTAGACTACCATTTCATGCAGTCGGATCTCATAGTTAGTGGATTTCTAAAGGCCTGAATTGTGTTTGATTTCCGTTCAAATTAGCAACCTGAAAAAATGGACCCCTGTCACATTTAAATGGCTTTCATGTGTTTCCTCGTGACAACATCCGTAAAACTTTTACTGTTATGCATTACCCAGTATTTGAACATTAAGATACACTTTCCATTGCATTCTTGGTTTGCATAATTTTGTATATAGATGGCAAAAAATTCAGGTGTAGCGTTTTCACTTTTGTTCAGTATATTTTAATAAAAATGGCGGTGAATGGCGGCTCAATCCCAGTGTGCACCGTGCGAAAGGCGACAGGTTAGTACATGCTAGAGTGTTGCCTGTCTGCGACAATGTTATTATGTGTTGTTTTCTGCTACCGCCCGACCCTTCTTCAGGGTTCCCACAAGCTAAGGAAATCATGAAAAACCTGGAAAACCACTAAAAAAAGTTCCACGCATGGAAAAATCATGGAATTTGAAAAAAACAACTAAATAATCATGGACAAAATCATGGAATGTTGTAAAATAAGTTGACGAAACCACCAGTAGCCAGAAAACTAGCTGTCGACTGGTGGTTTCAAGTTTTAATTATTTCAAAATGCATGTATGGTCTAAAGCATGCTGTTGTTGCAGCATTCCACATTTATGCTCAGCGTGGTGAAGATGCTGCTAAAAGGGGAGGTTGGAGGCGGTGCATTAAATAGTCATGGAAATTGCATTGTTGCTCGTGGAAAATCATGGAAGAATCATGGAATTGTGTTTTTAAATTTATGTGGGAACCCTGCTCTCCGTTAGCATAAGATACACTCCATCTTCATGTTACCCTTTCCAATACCAAGTTATCCTTACTATAACCATGTAACAAATACGTTACCATGTGATCCTTTTCATTACCATGTGATCCTTTCCATTATCATGTGATTCTTTTCATAAACATATGATCCTTTGTGTTATCATGTGATACTTCTCATGATCATGTGATCCTTTCCATTACCATGTGATTCTTTTCATAAACATATGATCCTTTGTGTTATCATGTGATACTTCTCATGATCATGTGATCCTTTCCATTACCATGTGATTCTTTTCATTGACATATGATCCTTTGTGTTATCATGTGATACTTCTCATGATCATGTGATCCTTTATGGTACCATGTTATACTTTTCATAACAATAAAGTATGGTCCTTTGCGTTGGCATGTGATGCTTTTCATTTAAGAAGTGAATTCGATTTTCAAAGTATTCATGATGCCATGAACGTTCCAAATATTGAATTAATTTCTTAATAACCCATATAAGCCTTGCGTCCTTTTTATGGGACATAGACATTAGACAAACAGTGCAGATCCAAATCAGACACCAAAATAAAGGTGTAAACAGTGGACAATTCGCAGAGCACAATATTTTAAAGTTTGCAGCTTATTTGATTTGATACAGCATGTGAATCGTATGCCAGCAGATTTTCCCAACTTTCCTGTATTCAAGGAGCAGATGTGGGGTCATTTTTCTAGGAATAAATGTTCATGGTGATGATTTAGTGTTGCAAAATATCAGCACAACAACATGTGACCTCCAGAAAAGAGTCGCACCAGTCACATGACTTCAGATACGCCAATACGTGTAAACACCAAAGGCTATGACGAGGATGCACAGTTGGGTAGCAGAAGTCTAGATAATCAAAAAAAAAAATGAAAGCAAAAATTGTGAATATTTTCTTGTATGTGAGTTCTTATTTAATTTGGGTTCTCAAAAGACAGCATAGGTTTTGGTTAGGAGATAATAATATCATTTTTAAATTATGTATTCCTATCTAGAGGCCATGTAGGCTTATCTGTGCATTTGCTGGTAACCTATGCAATGGGTAGCAGACTCATTTGACTGATTTTAGTTAATTTTCTGGCTAACTGGGTGGTCCAATGTAGAAAACTCCATGCAGTGCGCACTCATTAGTAGAATTATTTCTCCCTCTAGCTCTAACTTTTTTATAGTTATCTTTATAATTTGATTTTTATTACAGGTGATGATGGGAAGGTTGAACGCCTGGAACACTGTACTGATGCGACTTTTGCAATCGCAACAATTGTCACACTGATCGCGCTGGTATTTCTCGCTGTTCTGATGTGTATCCTGATCTTCCTGAAGCTAGTGAAAATGATGAAAGGACAGAAGATGCATTCTAAACGCATGAATTGAGCGTTCGCATATTTCCGGTGATCTCCAGCAAAATACGGTGGTTTCTGACAAGGATCGGTGATGTCAGACTAGAAACATTAATCATCGGCAAGAACTGGTGATCTCCAGCAAGAATCTGCATTCTATATTTTTAAGTGCCTCCAAAATGTTTATGTTCTTTTACATTGTACAAAAGTTTTGCTTGAGCCATATATATGTCTTTGTAACTTTAAACAAGCGTCACTTAGATATTGAATAGTATTTCCAAACCGTCTCCTTAAATTTGATTGGCTGTAGGAATAGTTTTACACCTCAGTGAATTCTACATGCCAAAATCTTAAAACCTATCGTCAAACCTATCTATCGACCTCATAAACGAGCAGAGCACATTTTAAAACCCAATACCTGCATATCAAAGTGTTGTTTCGGATCTGGGCCCAAAATTACAATGCCCCTTAAAGTTATGGAAGACTTAAGTTGAGTATTGATTTTTAGGATGCCAAAAATAACGTTTTGAACTTATTAAAATCAAAAAGTTTCATTTTATTTGTAGATCACAATGATATCTTTGACCATAGGTACTGCATCGATCCTGGTAATTTATTAAATGTTAAAATATCAATGCTTAACTTAAGTCGTAACTTTAAGGATGCATTGTAATTTGGGCCCTGCTTCATTATTTTTTCTTCCATACAATATGATCATTGACGAGAAAAAGCCTGTCTTTTTGATTTTCTGACAAAATAAGGCTCGAACCAGCCTGCTCAGCGATAGAGACTGAATAGAGACTTGAGCACTGGTGTTCCATCTGGCTCTATATAAATTCACTATATTTCAAAAATGTCAACTACCTCTACTATAAATACTACTACATCTGAATTAAGGGTGAGGTTGGCGCCGTTAAACCGGTTTAAGCCCTCCAGTAAAATATTTTACTGACCGTTCCAAGGCGGTACTTCTTTTGTGGATCTTTTATGTTTTTGTTCTGTCTTGTGTTTGCTATGTCTTTGTGCGCGTCTGTTTATATGTGCTTTGTGGTCACCTGCTGGGAAAGGGCTGACCTCTTGGCTCTGTTTGGGGTGTCTTCTGTGAGTTTGTCACTTTCCCATTGGTATCCTGGGTCAGGTGTGGTACTTGATTGTATCAATTCCTGATCTTTGCACCTTTCCTTACTTTTACAGTAAAACCTGTGTAAAACGGCCACTCTCAAAAAGACCAAAAACTGTTTTTCAGGACCAATTATCGCTTAATGAAGGTTAAAAGTATTGCAGAATGCTCCAAGAGGAGCATTCTGCAATACTTTCGACTTTCGTTAAGCTACCATTTGTCATTAAAACGTTTGTTTTGTCTATTTTTAGTGACCGTTTTACACAGGTTTTACTGTAGTCGTAGGAGTAGTAGACTTTTTTTTTTTTAAATATAGTGAACTTATATAGGGGCAGATCCAACACCAGTGCCAAGTTCACATCCTAAATTATCTGAAACATAGACAAAGGCTTTTTTGAAAATATATAGAACCCATACAGACAACCTCACGCGCGGGTCCAGAAAATTGCGTCATCAGGGGGATCTTAGCCATCAACGTATTTCAAAGAATGCCGTACAGACCTCCCTTGAGAAGCACAGAGAGATCCAATTGCTTCTTGAGGGGGTCCGTACTCAAATTTCTAAAGAAGCCTATAGCCACTTGTAATTTTCCAGTGGGGTGGGGGTCCAGGCCCCCTACCCCACCCCCTCTGGATGCGTGTATGAACCATTTGATAGATAAAGCTTGTTTGCAAGAATGATTGAAACTTGTATAAACACTCACACGCATAGCAATGGCTTTAACATTTCATTCTAGTGGATTTTCCCAAACATATCCCATACAATAACAATGGGATAGTCCATTTGCGTTTAAAGATGCCACAGATAGAAATTTATGAATTATGATGTATTTAGTCCTCAAGTTGAAAATTGTTTTTATCTCAGCAAACTTTGAAAACCCTGATAAAACAAAGCCGCCTTATGCAACAATTCATCTTGGGGCTTCACTCTTTCCCAATATACCCTCTCATATTAACTGCATTGTTCCACGTTGACACGATAAACCGTGCCTATCGCATGGCAGTTACCTTTCTCAGTACAACGTGACAATTCACTTTAATTTATAACACTGAAGGTATTCAATTGACGCGAAATTTTATAATTACGTCATAATCACCAGTTTGAAGAGTGAACCAATAGGTAGTCAGTTTATAAATATAAACAGGGTTTGTGTCTTTTGATATCAAGTGTGCCAAGCCTCGTGATTCAACAAGTGTTCTTCGAAACCATGCCAGGTAGACTTTATATCGAAATACACTCACCTAGTATTTTCTATTTACCAGTATCCAGAATAACGAGGGTAAACCTTGATAAACCAATGAAAAAATAAATATACTGGTACCGTTAGATGTTGGTGGTTATCACAAAGGCGAGCGGCAAAGCTTAAGACGAGGCATCTAAACGCACAGTAACCTCAAAGTACCCCAGCTTTGACGTTTGGTCTTTATATTTCTTCTATAGCCTCAAAACCAAAAGCTCACAAAGTCATCAAGTAATGACATTGTGAGCTTTTCGATTTTTAGGTAATATAGGAAGTAATTCTTGGACCTACAAGCTCATTTAAACTGGAAAGAGTTTAGTTATGAAACAGATTTACCTTTAGAAATATGAATTTGTCCAATCGCACAACGTCACTGTACTCTAACGGGGTGACTACTTTACCTCATGCATTGACCAAACTGTTAGTATTGTATTGCACTGTATGCATGACTGTATATCGTTTCTGTAAATATTAAAGTAAGTATTGTAATGCTGTTATCTCATGTTTTGGTCTTGTTTCTAAATACCCTTGATAGTAATGAGTACGAGTATATGAGTACGAGTATATGTAAACTTGTGCATATTTTGGTCCCCTATGGAAACCTTTTATTTTATATGTGTGTGGCTTTGTTTATAAATTTAAAAATGCATTCTTGACCTTAACGTGTCCTATGATAAATTTTTATTTCATAGGTATAAATATATTCTAGGTAGTCATCAGTATACTTTAACGTGTGCTTAGTCTGGTCCCCTATGATTAACCTTCAATTCATAAGTATAAATATATTCTAGGTAGTCATCAGTATACTTTAACGTGTGCATAGTCTGGTCCCCTATGATAACCTTTTATTTCATAAGTATAAGGCACTGTCTCGGGGTCCGGTACCGGACCCCTAGACTACGGGGCTACGGGTCCAGTACCGGACACCGAGCCACGCCTATGAGGACTGTCTCGGAGTCCGGTAGTTTGTGAAACAACTACTCGGCACGTCTAGGGATACGGGGATGCGTGTCCGTACTTGCACGTATATGTAGTAACTGTTATTTTACCAACAAAAACTCGTGTTGAAGTTTAACTTTGCTTCGTTCGCCATCTTTGATCATCTGTATTTACTGTCACACTATTCAAACAAGTAAAAGCTTATACAAAAAGTATAAGATTTTTAACGGACAAGAGTGAATAAAAAACATAACTAGATATATTTTGTCTTACTTTATTTCTTATATTTTTATTTTTCTTATCCTAATTTTTTCAAAACGGTCATGAATAAAGGTAATTAATGTCAGGGGGAACTTACTATCGCATCAGTGAATTGGCGCAGGGTTTGATGTCCTTTAATTGGTGTTTGTTTCAATGTTCTTATTAATTTATTGTTGTTATCTGTCTACTTGATTATTAACCTGAAGGTAAATACCAATTTGCACTTTCATTGAAGTAAGCAAACGGTGATTACGGGTGCATTGTTTAATTGCTTTCATACCGGCTAATTGGTCACATAACTGTTTGTCTGTCCGCCGTCCATCCACAACAACCACCAGTGAAACGCATGGGCCGATGGTGGTCCGAAGTTATTCAAAATAAAACAGCTTAAAACGTGGGCCGATTTTGGCCCGATATAACATGCTAGCACGGGAAGTTATTCACAGCGGTGAGACGGTTCTTTTGAGCACCCAAAAGCTTAAGACCAAATAAGCACACAAAATCAGACCACTGTCGATCATCAGTCAAACGCATGGGCCGATGGTGGCTCGGTAATAGCATGCGTGCACAGGACGTTATTCACAACAAAACAGCTATATGTGACTATTGAGCTCTACCAAATGTGGTGCTCAGAAATTTATGATAGGGATCTAACATCAGTTGGGCGTATTCATGATGCGATGATCCAGAGGGGGGGGGGGGGCAGGGGCTCCGGAGCCCCCTCCCCCTGAAAAATCATAAGAAATATATACTGATATACTGATCAGAGCCCTGAAAAATTAAAAAGCTACTAAGCCAGCAATGTTGGGCCATCATTAGCACGCCAGCGAAACGCCATTTATGTTCTGCTAGATTATTCCAGTCCAGTCTTTGTAGCAAACAGTGTGGATCCGGATTTAACTGCTCTCCTAAGAGCAGTATGATCCAGGTCCACAATGTTTGCCTGTACGGAGAAATTAGCCATTGACGTAAGCATAAGTTGCATTTTCCTTACATAACGACCCATATGTCGTCTACTAGTTCGTTATTGAAAGACGTCTTTGAAGCAATCAATATTGACCCAGATCTCATAGGAGCAGTCTGATCCTGGTCCCAAATGTTTGTCTGTACGGGGATATTGGCCATTGACGTAAGTATAAATTGCATTTCCCTGACATAACGACCCATAAGCCGTCTTTGTAGCAAACAGTGTGGACCCGTATCAAACTGCTATCCTAGGAGTAGCCTGAACCGGATTCGCAATGTTTGTCTGTCCGTAAGACGTCTTTGTAGCAAACAGTTTGGACCCAAATCTGACTGCTCTCCTAGGAACAGTCTGATCAGGGTCCACGGCGAAATTAGCCGTTGGCGTAAGCATTTACATGTAGCAGATAACTCCAGCAGACGTAAATTTTAAATGCATTTCAGCGATTGAGTCGTTCAACCTATGTAGATCAATTTGTAACGTCTCTGTAGCAAATAGAGTGGACCGAGATTAGACTGTTATCATAGGAGAAGTCTGATCTTGTTCATCACTGTTTGTCATTATTTTAGATGCATTTTCGCGATCGAGTCTTCAACCTTAGGATATCCATTTGTAACGTCTCTCTAGCAAACAGTGTGGATCCAGATCAGACTGTTATCGTATGAGCAGTCCGATCTTGTTCAGCACTGTTTGTATATATGCTAAAAAGTCATTTCCTTTTTGGACCATATCAGTAGTTTAAAAAAAGACAAAAAAAAAGACTCCGAGTCTTCTTATACAGCTATGTCCGAATGTCAAAAGATACCAGCAAGATCCACTGCCGTTGTCTCAGTAGTGAGTCTCTTTGAAAGCTATAGTTGAATAATGAATCTACACTACAGACTATGTAAGCTTATTTGACACTGCTCACTCATCTCACTAATCATCTGCCTACAAATAGTTTAATTGGTTCCTTTAATTGAAGATGAGAAGATAATTGATTTGTTACAGGTGAGCTAAGTTACTTTACCGTTATTATTTATATACCTTTTGTATAAGCTTAACTGTTTGAATAGTGTGACGCATGACAGTAAATACAGATTGGTTTCCGTTTGAGGATCAAAGATGGCGGACGAAGCAAAGTGAAACTTCAACATGAGTTTTTGTTGGTAAAATAACAGTTACTGCATATATACGTGCGGTACTACATATATACGTGCAGGTGCGGACCTGTATCCTTAGACTTGTCAGTAGTTGTTTCACAAACTACCGGACCCCGAGACAGTCCTCATAGACGTGGCTCGGGTCCGGTACCGGACCCCTAGAATCAGTGTCTAGGGGTCCGGTACCGGACCCGTAGCCCCGTAGTCTAAAGGTCAGGTACCGGACCTGGAGACAGTGCCTAAGTATAAATATATTCTAGGTAGTCATCAGTATACTTTAACGTGTGCATAGTCTGGTCCCCTATGATAACCTTTTATTTCATAAGTATAAATATATTCTAGGTAGTCATCAGTATACTTTAACGTGTGCATAGTCTAGTCCCCTATGATAACCTTTTATTTCATAAGTATAAATATATTTTAGGTAGTCATCAGTATACTTTAACGTGTGCATAGTCTGGTCCCCTATGATAACCTTTTATTTTATAAGTATAAATATATTTTAGGTAGTCATCAGTATACTTTAACGTGTGTATATTCTGGTCCCCTATGATAAACTTTTATTTCATAAGTCCGGTCTTCTATGATAAATTCTATTTCATAAATATAAATATATTTTAGGTAGTCATCAGTATACTTTAACATATGCATAGTCTGGTCCCCTGTGATAAACTTTTACTTCATAAGTCAGGTCTTCTATGATAAATTCTATTTCATAAATATAAATATATTCTAGGTAGTCATCAGTATACTTTAACGTGTGCATAGTCTGGTCCCTATGATAACCTTTTAATTCATAAGTATTAATATATTCTAGGTAGTCATCAGTAAACTTTAACGTGTGCATAGTCTGGTCCCCTATGATAAACTTTTACTTCATAAGTCTGGTCTTCTATGATAAATTCTATTTCATAAATATAAATATATTCTAGGTAGTCATCAGTATACTTTAACGTGTGCATAGTCTGGTCCCTATGATAACCTTTTAATTCATAAGTATTAATATATTCTAGGTAGTCATCAGTAAACTTTAACGTGTGCATAGTCTGGTCCCCTATGATAACCTTTTATTTCATAAGTATAAATATATTCTAGGTAGTTATCAGTAAACTTTAACGAGTGCATAGTCTGGTCCCCTATGATAACCTTTTATTTCATAAGTATAAGTATATTCTAGGTAGTCATCAGTAAACTTTAACGTGTGCATAGTCTGGTCCATATGATAACCTTTTAATTCAGAAGTATAAATATATTCTAGGTAGTCATCAGTATACTTTAACGTGTGCATAGTCTGGTCCCTATGATAACCTAATAATTCATAAGTATAAATATATTCTAGGTTGTCATCAGTAAACATTAACGTGTGCATAGTCTGGTCCCCTATGATAACCTTTTATTTCATAAGTATAAATATATTTTAGGTAGTCATCAGTATACTTTAACGTGTACATAGTCTGGTCCCCTATGATAACCTTTTATTTCATAAGTATAAATATATTCTTGGTAGTCATCAGTAAACTTTAACGTGTGCATAGTCTGGTCCCCTATGATAACCTTTTATTTCATAAGTATAAATATATTCTAGGTAGTCATCAGTAAACTTTAACGTGTGCATAGTCTGGTCCCCTATGACAACCTTTTATTTCATAAGTATAAATATATTTTAGGTAGTCATCAGTATACTTTAACGTGTGAATAGTCTGGTCCCCTATGATAAACTTTTATTTCATAAGTATAAATATATTCTAGGTAGTCATCAGTATACTTTAACGTGTGCATAGTCTGGTCCCCTATGATAAACTTATATTTCATAAGTATAAATATATTCTAGGTAGTCATCAGTTTACTTTTACGTGTGCATAGTCTGGTCCCCTATGATTACCTTTTAATTCATATGTGTATGGCTTTGTTTCTAAATGCCTTTATGATGGTCACCCATAAACATTAGGGTATTCATATTCTGGTCTCCTGTGGTAACCTATTATTTTATAGCTGTATGACTTTGTTTCTAAATGCATTCTTCATATGACAACCTTATGTTTCATAGGTGTATGGCTTTGTTTCTAAATGGATTCGTGGTTGTCATAAGTTTTTACTTTAACGTTAGCGTATTGTGGTCCCCTATGACACTCGTTTGTTTCATATGAGTGTGATCTTTTTTTCTAAAACTTAAGTGAGTATGATAGGGGAATACCATAATCACACACTGCAGACCAACTGATGGCATCATGAGGAAGAGCGACAGCAACTATTAACAACGAGTCAATAACAACAGAACCACCGCCTTAGAACTGACAGCAGCCTAAGCCACTGGGGGCTTAAATGCATTTAACTGGTACCAAATATTCGCCCTGGATACTGCTGTTGTTGTTAAACAAAAAATGTTGAACTCGCATAGAGACTTCCTAAATATTGCATTGTATCATCACAGAGAAATAATCTAATAAAATTAATACACTCTTATGAAACAAAGATAAGGGCTCTAGATGCGTTAATTATTGCCAATAGTGTACTTTAACGTATGCCCATTCTGGTCTCATATGCTAATCTTTTTATATGTGTGTGGCTTTGTTTCTTTGTACTCTTGGTTGTCATCAAGAGACTTTAACGTATGCCCATTCTGGTCTCCTATGGTAACACTTTTTTTTATATAGGTGTGGCTTTGTTTCTTTGTACTCTTGGTTGTCATCAAGAGACTTTAACGTATGCCCATTCTGGTCTCCTATGGTAACCCTTTTTATATAGGTGTGGCTTTGTTTCTTTGTACTCTTGGTTGTCATCAAGAGACTTTAACGTATGCCCATTCCGGTCTCCTATGGTAACCCTTTTTATATAGGTGTGGCTTTGTTTCTTTGTACTCTTGGTTGTCATCAAGAGACTTTAACGTATGCCCATTCTGGTCTCCTATGGTAACCCTTTTTATATAGGTGTGGCTTTGTTTCTTTGTACTCTTGGTTGTCATCAAGAGACTTTAACGTATGCCCATTCTGGTCTCCTATGGTAACCCTTTTTATATAGGTGTGGCTTTGTTTCTTTGTACTCTTGGTTGTCATCAAGAGACTTTAACGTATGCCCATTCTGGTCTCCTATGGCAACCCTTTTTTATATAGGTGTGGCTATGTTTCTTTGTACTCTTGGTTGTCATCAAGAGACTTTAACGTATGCCCATTCTGGTCTCCTATGGCAACCCTTTTTTTTATATAGGTGTGGCTTTGTTTCTTTGTACTCTTGGTTGTCATCAAGAGACTTTAACGTGTGCCCATTCTGGTCTCATATGCTAATCTTTTTTATATGTGTGTGGCTTTATTTCTTTGTACTCTTGGTTGTCATCAAAAGGCTTAAACGTATGCACATTCTGTTCTCCTATGGTAATCTTTATTTAATACGTGTGTGGCTGTTACGACATAAAGCCAGTCAGGATGGAAGAGGGGAAATTTTATTGGAAAATTCCTTTAGGCGATGACGATGCTACCAGGGAAAAATAATGCACACAACTAGTAATAACTTTTCAGTACTTTATGTACTAAAAAAACATCGACAACACATTAATAATACAATGACACCACCTACGCTATTATTTCTGCCTAGTTGACCATCCTATACTAGGGCAAGTTGCCACTCTAAGATAGTTTCAATTAGAATCAATCTTAGAGTGTCCTGCTCTAGATGTACGTCAACTAGTCAGAAATAAGAAACGTAAAGAATATAATTCACATACAAATCTAAGATCAAAGGAAAAAAAACTGGGCCCATCTAATCTTAAGTATCCCGGTATTAAGTGTTTTCCCTTGATTTGCGCATTTCGCGACAACTACATCTTCTTGGCTACACAATCGTTGACTCTTAGTCAATAGGCTCTGAGATAATTTATATCTAATCGTCACATTGCACTGAGACGTCAGATCTATTTCTATGGGACTTCTTTTATAACCCACGTATTTTGGATCGCAATCTTGACTATTTTAGTCACTTTTGTTTGCTTATTAGCGATTCCAGCCGGTTGGCTTATCAACTCATATGGTATGAAGTTGACTTCTGGCTACGTTGGAATTAACGAATCCTGGAACCTGATCCCACACTGTTTGTGGCCTAAGGGGACGACAGTTAGGTGCCCTCTGGTTTTAGATACAATGGTTCACCAACATTCTACCTCCAACGTAGGAGGGGACACAAATCAGAGATAATGCTGCAAAAAAACAATCTACTTTTAGAATCTTGGTTACTCAGAATCACTCTGTTGCGTCAAAAATGGAGTTGTTCGTTTCAAGTTCAAAAAACAAAAATAATTTCAGTGGTCCCATTTTTTTTTAACTGCAGCCTAACCCTATAAGCGCGCAATTAGCCCTCACCCATGGGTGTATGGCTAACGGCTCCCATGTGGTTAGGATTGATCCGCTCTTCTAAATTTCCACACTCAAATATGTGTAATAGAGAATTATTTTTAGTGACTGGCCTATGTCAGCGCTAAACAATACCTCATATGCCAAACGAACAAACCCATACATTACAAAAATCTTCAGTACGCTATCGTAACGTCACTCTGGTTTGTGACGCTATCGTAGCCGAAACATCAAGAACGTGTGGCCTTTTTCCCCTTCAGGTCACGTAATCTAGATAGTTTCAAGGTTTACAAATACTGATAACTATTCTCTTTAAAATTCCAGGAAAACGTTGAACAACGTGGTGCCGACGTAACGTTTGGACGTTACATCAGGCATCACCCTGTCCACGTGCTAATTTTGTACTTGCATACCGTATCAGTCGTAAACAGCTCATTATGACCCATCGTCAAACATAATATTTAAATCAATATTGTGAGATTAAATTATGCTGTTTTATGCGTGAAAAATGTACAATATTTCTACATGTATTTTGGTGAAAAACCACCTAATCTCTAAACGTACATGTCAGCTATCACCTTATTTATGTAAGTGTGTTTTAGTGTATGCACCTAACCCTTAACTTTTATATGCGTTAGATATAACTCGATGTGAGACATACAGGTCGCTACAGAAAGCCGACTATCTCTGGAAGTCAAATCGTCTTTTCAAACAACACAATATAAATCACAACAACTTAAAAACCTAGCTGCTAAAATGTTTATTCACCTATCAGTCTCAGGTAAAATCCTCCAGCATGCAATTATGGTTTTATGTGCAGACCCGACATAGCCTGCGACCACCTTTGGCCAAAATAACCCTTTGAGTCCATCTTGACAGCTTTACTATAGCCGCAAGAACAGTCCCAAAAGATTTTTAGGCACTACGCATGTGCGTAGATTAATACGCAAGTGCGTAACATTCGCTATTTTTGCAAAAAAACGGGACTTTATTGATAACGCCTGATAGAACCCGTACACGGAATGCTGGCTGATTCAACAGACGACAAAATAGAAAATGAGTGACTTATAATTCAGTAAAATGCGACCTGCTAGAGACATCCTGATTCAATACAATAACACTAAAGCGCCAAAGCTCTAACATGTACAATTTTGACACAGTCAAATATATATAACTTCACGTACCTTTCTATAATAATGAATAGCGTCTCTACGACATACCTCATTATGGTAACTTTATAATGTCCCCTAACAAAAATGGGCAATTCGGCCCTTTATATAGAGAGAAATGCACAAGATCTTCAAGATAACAAAATCATGCCCGCGTTACTAAATAAAGAAACAGTGAACTCTATCTCAGACAAACCGCCCTTATATTGGACTTATAGTAGAAAAGGTACCGTATCACGGTTCATATAGGTGACCAGGTGCATGCCTAAACCTTTGCGTATTTGTGCGTATACGCAACCATCACTGATTCTGATGTTCCTGACATTCGACATTGTAACAGTGGTTTTGTTTCTAAATGCACTCTTGGTAGTCATCAGTAGACTTTAACGTTTGCTCATTCTGGTCTCCTAAAGTAACCTTTTATTTTAGATGTGTGTGGTTTTGTTTCTAATTGCACTCTTGGTTGTCATCAAGAGACTTTAACGTATGCCCATCTGGTCTCCTATAGTAACCGTTTATTTTAATACGATGTGGTTTTGTTTCTAAATGCATTCTTGGTTGTAATCAGTAGACTTTAACGTATGCCCATTCTGGTCTCCGATGGTAGCCATTTACTTTATATGTTTGTGGCTTTGTTTCTAAATGTTATCTTGGTCGTCATCGTAGACTTTAACGTATGCCCATTCTAGTCTCTGATGGTAGCCGTTTACTTTATATGTTTGTGGCTTTGTTTCTAAACGTTATCTTGGTCGTCATCAGTAGACTTTAACGTATGCCCATTCTGGTCTTATATGCTATCCTTTTATTGTATATGTGTGAGGCTTTGCTTCTAAATGCACTCTTGGTTGTCATCAGTAGATTTTAACGTATGTCCATTTAGGTCTCCTATGGAAACTTTTTATTTTAAATGTGTGTGGCTTTCTTTCTAAATGGACTTCTGGTTGTCATCGGTAGACTTTAAAGTATGCCCTTTCTGGTCTCCTATGGTAACCTTTTATTTATATGTGTGTGGCTTTGTTTCTAAATGCAGTCTTGGTTGTCATCAGTAGATATTACAACAACGTATGCCCGTTCTGGTCTCCTATGCTAACCTTTTATTTATATGTTTTGTTTGTTTGTTTTTGTTGCTTTACGTCCCAAGTCAACAGCTATGGTCATTGCGGGACGGTCAGTTCACCTAACCACACTTTTTTCCTGGGCAAGCTTGAACAAGCAGTTAACTAGTAATCGTGTACATACTTTCGCTTGTAACTGACAACAATCCTTCATGAATGGCTCAGCAGAAGGGAGGAGAATGACCGTAGAAATTATTTCATGATCAATCTCCACGAAAGTATGGGACTGGGCCGGGATCAAACTCGCGACTGCTGGATCTGCAGTCAGCTTCGCATCTGTAACCAGACACGTTACCGACTGCGCTACGCGGCCCGGTTTTTATTTATATGTGTGAGGCTTTGTTTCTAAATGCAGTATTGGTTGTCATCAGTAGACTTTAACGTATGCCCAGTCTTTTCTCCAATGGTAATATTTTATTTTTTGTTTATATGTGTGTGGCTTTGCTTATACATGCAGTCTTGATTGTCCTCAGTGGACTTTAACGTATGCCTGTTCTGGTCTTTAATGCTAACCTTTTGTTTTATATGTGTGTGGCTTTGTTTCTATTTGTACTCTTGGTTGTCATCAAGAGACTTTAACGTTTGCCCATTCTGGTCTTATATGCTAACCTTTTATTGTATTTGTGTGTTGCTTTGTTTCTACATGTACTCTTCGTTGTCATCAGTAGACTTTAACGTCAGAACAACATCATCATGTGACCTCCAGAAAAAGAGTCGCACCAGTCACATGACTTTAGATACACCATTGCGTGTAAACACCGAAGGCTATGACAAGGAAGCACAGTTGGGCAGCAGAAGTCTAGATTATTAAAAATTTTGAATGTAAAATTGTGAATATTTTCATGTTTGTGAGTTCTTACATTTAATTTGGGTTCTCAAAAGACAGCATATGTTTTGGTTGAAAGATAATAAATTCAATTTTAAATTATATATTCCTATAGAGGCCTGGTAGGCTTGTCTGAGCATTTGCTGGTAACCTATGCAATAGGTAGCGGACTCATTCGACTGATTTTAGTTAATTTTCTGGCTAACCGGGTGGTCCAATGTAGAAAACTCCATGCAGTGCGCACTCATTAGTAGAATTATTTCTTCCTCTAGCTCTAACTTTTTTTCTAGTTATCTTTATAATTTGATTCTGATTACAGGTGATGATGGGAAGGTTGAACGCCTGGAACACTGTACTGATGCGACTTTTGCAATCGCAAACATTGTTACACTGATCGCGCTGGTCTTTCTCGCTGTTCTGATGTGTATCCTGATCTTCCTGAAGCTAGTGAAAATGATGAAAGGACAGAAGATGCATTCTAAACGCATGAATTGAGCGTTAGCATATTTCCGGTGATCTCCGGCAAAATACGGTTATTTCCGTCACTATCGTCGACACGAATTGAGCCATGACATGTGATTTCCAACAATGTGGTATGTGCGACCAGCAATGGCTCAGACCAGCCTGTGCATACATGCAGACTGATCAGAGCCTTTGCTATTCGCTTGAATATTCTGTAAGTGTTAAGCTACTAACTGAACATCATTTGGAGTTTCTAAGCTTAAAAGGAGGCTGCAGAGGCTATTCTGAGTCTACACTTGAACATTCTGTATGCCACATTGTTGGAAATTACATGTCACTATACAATTATTGACTTCAATGAGGTAGACATAAGGATTTATCTACCCGAAAAAGTGATAATTCACTGAGGCCCCTAGGCCGAGGTGAATATCACTTTTAAGGGTAGATAAATCCTCATGTCTACCGAGATTGAAGTCAATAACTGTTTTGTTATATGATTTTTCAACTTAGAATGAAAATTTTCTATTTTAACTTTCGTTGTTGCAGTCAACCTTCAACCTAAGGACTTTCTAAAAAGTTTTATCAACTGTTATTGAAATTTTTTAATGTAGTATTTTGCAATTTGAAATGTAGATTAATTCTCTGAATGTGGAATTTTAATTTAATCAAAAAACTTTTTTTACATTTTGTTTATTCAAACAAAGATAAATGAACAAGCAAAACATAACAAAACAGTTGTTAAAATTCATGAAAGTCTTTAGTTTACCTGTTGGGATGTGAAACAGCAAATCATGTCAATTTCATGCAGCACATGCTAGTTTTATACTCATCATGCTATTTTTAGCTCTCTAGAGGGTGATATTGCAGAAGTGTCAAAAATATTAACTTCTGGAAACTAGTTTGAGCTGGATTTCATCCTATATCACCTTCTGAGCCAGTTCAGACCAGTTTTCAGGTAGACATAGAGATTTATGAAAACAAATTGGGGCAATCAGGAGATAGGATTCTCTCCAGTCATATAACAAAGCTCATTATTGGTGATCTCCCATATAACTATGACTTTTACAAATGGCACTCGTCGCGACAATATCTGTCTTTAGGGTTTCCGACCAGGTCATGCTCAAACCACTCTGCTTAGCTACATAGACAAGCTAGAAAATTTAAATTTGGCTTGAAGAAAGTTCAGATATGATACTTTCCCAAATGCGAATAACAAAGGCGCTGATCAGTCTCCGTGGATGCACAGGCTGGTCTGTGCCTTTGTTGTTCACAAACCCCGAAAACAGGTTTTCTCACGTCGAGGCCGAAACATTTTATATTGTATTGTAATGTATTGAACCGTTAGTAAATATTGTACATAGGTTGTGCTTGTGCTATAGGTAGGACGGTGTCACTTTAAAGCGTCCGTTTTTATGGGACATATGCAATCAGGGCTATTCCAGAAAAAAATACCTGGGAGGGGAAGATGGCAGGCGATATAGTTTTCTATGGGTGGTTGGTGCGGAAAGTTTTCAAATTATATGGGGCATTAGTGTTCGACCAAATCAAATTACATGGGTGGTTGGTGTTTCGCTGCCTGGAAGGGGAAGAAGGAATATTATCTGCCAAAAAAGAGAGGTTTTATCTAATCTAGCCAAAAACGCGTAGAGCATAACAAACCGCAGCGGAAACGGCCAGAATATTATTATTAATATGCATAAATGTTTATGATGTCCCTACATGTCCAACCATTTCCCCAGTGGTTGGACACTCTAATATCGTGGGTCCTCTGCTTTCAACTTGTGGAAATTGTCGGAAGCAGATCCCAGATAATCTTGATGACATAAAATTGTGTAAGGCTCTAAATATATAGTTTTGCAAAATTAAAAAATAATGGGCTTCACCTGTCATTGAACCATTGTCTTGCGCAGGCGCGATACTTAAGAATCGACCTGTCTGCTATGGGACATCACGACTGAAAAGTCGGGTTTGTGCTGTTACGCGGTATGCATTACTCAAAACACCTACGTTAAAAAGTAACAAGCGTTAAATCCCTATAGATAATGCTTCAATAGAGATATCTTGTCATTTAAGGTAGCCAAATCATAAAAATGATAGGTACTACGGTATTCAGCTATAAGCTAATCATATTATATGCACTAAAACATTTTTGAAAACATTCTCCGCATGGCATTTTCATAGAAACCGTTTCAGTGACACGTGATGACGCGCTTGATAAACAATATTGAATCAGCCAATAGGGCGAATCACATGACTGTGACGCATTTGGTAAACAAATATGTCACATGTTCCAGCAGTGCTCAAATCAGACAGGTCAGTATTTGATAAAATGTTTCTGGTTGATGACAATCGTCATTGAACTATAAAACTGTAACAAGGAAAAGCAAGTAAAATTCAGTTCTGCCTTGGATCAAAACCGTATGATTTTTCAGCATTTTATTATTTTTCATTATTATTTTTCTTTCATTTAAGATAGGCTTATTAAGAAATTTCATTTTGTTTTTTTGAAAAAAAGTTATTTTGATAAAAAAAAGGTTGGTTGTCTCCCTTTATTACATCTAACATGTATAAGCTTTTACTATCTTAACGGTTTTTCTGCTTTTGTTCAATTCTTCACCTTATTAAAATACACTTGTTTGATGACTACATACTGATTGTTCAAGTTGCAATTTAAACATATTAACACCCTGACATGCAAATTTCATGGGATATAGCAATCAGCCTGACATACGTCCGTCTTGTCTCTCTGTCCATCCATAGACAAAATCTTGTGTGCTCAATAGTTTTAATACCCTTTGAGATATTTTGATAATATTTGGTAGGCATCTATATCAGGTCAAGACAGTATGTCACATGCTAGAATGGTTGCTTTACCTTGCTTGTCTTTTGAGTTATCTCCCTTGAATGAACTTTAAGGGGAAAGCTTGTGCGCTTGATAACTCTTATACCCTTTGAGATATTTTGCTAATATTTGGTATTCATATATATCAGGTGAAGACGATGTGTCACATGCTAGAATGGTTGCCTCCTTTAGCTGTCCTTTTGAGTTATCTCCCTTCAACAAACTTGACAGGGGAAAGCTTGTGCGCTCAACGAATTAAAACCCGTTTGAGATATATTAACGGTAATTGGTAGGCATACATATCAGATCTAGATGATGTGTCTTATGCAAGCATGTTTGCTCTCCCTTGCTTCCTGTTTAATTGTCTCCCTTGAAAACTTAAAGTGGAAACCTTGTTAATCCATAACTATTATACATTTTGAAATATTTAGATGATTCATTGCAGGCATATTTATCAGGGCAATGTGGCATATTATGTGCAGTAATAAATAGTTGTCTCCTTTGCTATATGCTTGAATTATCTTCCTTGCGTGAACATTTGAGGGGAAAGCTAGTGTGTTCCATAACCACCATCACCACCATCCCTATTTTCTTTCCTTAAAATGATCCAATGTCTTGCTGTGGCATTTAATTTTTGCAGCAAATGTGGTACCAAAAACCGGCATTGATGTGAGCAAAATGAAGTGTTTAATGTCTGAATTCGCCCGCCGATTTTGGACGATCTCCGTCTACCTGAGGCCAGAGGAGGCTCCGCGAAAAAGCCGTTGGAGAGTTGGGGAGTTAATACCAGATGCGCATGCGTACTTGCAACTGTTTGGTTTAAACATCCGGTTTGCGATGAAAAATATCGACCAGCTGTATTTTTACCTTCGTTTCGTCTTCTCTAAAGGAAACTATGCATTTCACGTGTCGAACCCAACGTTTAGCCAGTGCGAATTGGCAAATGGGGAATTTTACACCACTAGGCCTTAGGAAAATTGAATTCTATGGGTAGTTGGTGTACGGAACTTTCTGATTACATGGGTGCTTGGTGTCGGAGGAAATTCTATTCCATGGGTGGTTGGGTAAAAAAAATAGTACCTTCTTCCCCCCCCCCCCCCACCCCAAGGTGTTTTTTTCTGGAATAGCCCTCAGTGTAAACCTAGTACACGATGTTTGATCAGGGTCTCCATTGTTTACTTACAGAATGTTCTATTAATTAATAGAAATGAAAAAAAAACCAACAAAGTAAGTAAGGGTGCAAAAATCAGGAATCGATACAATCAAGTACCAGCCATCAACCCTAAAAATGGAAATAGACTGGTCTAAGTTATAAGAGTGGGAAATTCCACATTGCTTTAATGCGATAAATACAGTATGTTGGGATTGTTACCTGTCATTTTTTGCACATTTATACCAGAGTTATGGCCCTTGATATACGCTAGAATTTCGTTTCCGCTCAATATTTTAAGAACAAATTGACAGAATGTTACGCAATTTTACATATGCATTAATATTGACAAAATCTAGCTTAGGATAATTATCACATCATTTTTCACTCATTTTTATCAGAGTTATGACCCTTGATTTATGCCAGAATTTTGTTTCCACTCGTTATCTTGAATTATTTTGAGTTTTTTTGAAATTCATCATTAGCGCATGTCAAAATGGTTAAACACAAATTATTTTATCTTAACATGCAGGTTGGGAGCGCAGTGGCTCAGTGGAAGAGTGCTTGACTCGAGACTGAAGGGTAGTGGGTTCGAGCCTCACTGGCGTCACTGCGTTGTGGTCCTTGAGCAAGACACATTTATCCTAGCTTAGTACTGGTTAAACCCAGGAAGAACCGTCCCGCATAACTGAAAGATTGTTGAGTGGACGTAAAGAATCAAATCAAACAAACAAAATTAACATGCAGGCCAAACGCAGTAGAGTCCATTTTTGATTATTAACCATTTACAATGTGAAAGCTTAAATATCGATTTAATAGCACTATGCCAGTATTGTTTTTTTCATTTTTACAAAAAAGAATAATGACGTCTGTTGATAATAAATAATCATTGAACATTTCAATGCCGTGCCGCTGATAATAAAGTGTACAAGGCAGTGGGAATTTTGTATGCAAATTGCTAGCTTAAAACTGAATTTCCATGATTTAGCTGCTGTTTAGTGTTTGTCTTGTGCTATTATGTACAAAAAAATCAAAAAGGCCTATAAAAAAAACTTTTGAGGTTTATCTTATAACATCATAGTCAGAAACATTTTCAAACGAACAAAAAAGTAAATTGTTAACGTCTCTGTTGAATATTTTATATCATCTGTGCAAGAAATACATGTCATTTTTTATCAGAATATCTTGCAGAGTCTCGGCAAAGTATTGCTTTATTATTAAAAGCATGAATTGTGTATGTCCCATTTATTACTTTCTGAATTAGCGTAAAAATATAAGGTGACCGATTAGAAGTTGGTCTCAGTGTATGTACTCTTGAAATAAGATATAATTGTTATATGCGTCTTTCCACATTCTCCCACTCGTCAAGCTCACTGGACCATAGGAGGAGACTACATACACTGGCAAAGGACTTTGGAGTATTCATCATGTCTACATTAATTGTTGGTTACCCAATTTAAGGCAGTCAGTATTAGAAAAAACAGGCATTGGCACCTGGTATTGGCAGTACTGGTTACCAGTTTTTCCAATATTGACCACCTGTAAACTGTGAACCAGCAATCAATGAAAATATGGTGAATAGCCAATAAAACACCAGTAAGGCCAAATTAAATAATAAGTGAGTTTGGGGTAACGGGTCTGAAAATTTTAGGTAGCTGGTTAAAGCTGCATAGTCTGTAACTTTTGATCTTCTAATTTTAAAAATAATGTTTTTATTTTTCAAGAACGCAGTAAAAATAGGCAAATTCAGGTAAACATTTAACCATTTTCGTAAATCTTAACAAGTTATCAGTATCAAAACAACTGCATTTATATTAAAGATTAACGGTCTATAATTATTGGAGGGACGCAAATAATTACCAACAAGAGAAAAATACACCTATTTGATAAGATAATTCACTTCTCCATGCAGTTTTCAGCTGTACTGAACATTTTTGTTGTGAAAACATAGCTTAATTCTACTTTTACAAATGATTTAAAAATAAAATAAATTTTTTCGAAAAATGTTCATAGTTACAGAGTATGCATCTTTAAGGCACACATATTTTTTTAATTATTTTTTATGGGAAAAATATATATATAATTTTATGCATTTTGAAAGGCGAATTTTTTTCTAGAAAACCTGACAAAATTCTAGGTTTCACAATAAAATTTAGATAAGGTCGGGTTACCCTAAACACAGGTAGGTTTTTATTTGGCCTAAGATAACACCTTAAAATAGACCAGTGTAACAGTAATGTTTATGCTCATGTATTAGCAAACTATCTAGTATTCTTTATATACCCATACATTGCTCTAAATAACATTGTATTAGTTGCATTAATATATGTGCCCTTTCTAAACGTTGATGCTTAGTGTCTGACAATCTGTAACTGCTTCAAAATATAAAAATATAAGTCATTGGCGAAGCTCCCATTACGCAGTTACGCACGTGCGTAATAAAATTAGTAACATTCAGTGGAGGTCACCTAATGTGGTAAAGGTGACTTTTCCATGCCATTAGGAAATTCTTTCCTTATAGAGAAATTCCCATTTTGAAAAGCGACGCAATTGAATATAATCACTGCTTGATCCAGTAGTCCCCCTTTAATGCGCAAAACTTTGTCAGCGTTCTGGCTACGCTCTTGTAAGCCACTGGTTTCTGTACTCTATTTCATTTAACCAACTACAGAAGGGACGGTCACAAAGATGAGTTATAAAAATCATTGTTAAGGTTGCCACATGTAGCACGCACTACTGACAGCTATACGAGGGCAGGATCAAAAGTAATGCAACCAATGATGTTAAATGACGACAAACGGTGGGATTGCATTTTTGTTTATTTCAAATTGTCAAAATACTATCCCTTCACAGATACACAAATTTTCAAATTTTTAATTCAATCCTTGAAGACTTTCTCATAGTCTTTTTGGGGTATACCTCTAAGGAGGTTTAATATGGAGACACCTAACTTTTGGCGGGAGGTATATTTCTGCCAGCAAGATTTTTCTTGAGACGAGGGAAGAGAAAAAAGTCACAGGGGACTAGTTCAGGGGAATAGGGTGAATGTTCTAGAACATAGACCCCCTGTTCTTTCCAAAAGCGACGCCACACTTCCGGCCTTGTGACTTGAGGCATTGTCATGCTACAAATAAATACCACAGATGCCTACCTTCGGTCAAAATTTCTGGTAGAATTTGACAAATTTTCTAAGAACTTTGTTCCTGTAAAACCTTGTATTCATTGACTTGCCTTTGGGTATAGAGACTTGTATTGCTAGTCCATTAGGAGTGAAAAATATGGCATACATAACCTTTTCTACACTGGTAATCCTTTTGGCAATACAAGGCCTTCTTGCATTTTGGTAAGCCATACTCGATTACTTATTTTTCGATGCGGTTCGAAATAGTGCATCAAAGACTCATCATATGTTACTACATTCATAAATAATTTCTGATCATATCTTGGAAATCGTTTTAACAGTTTGCGCGCCGTCCTAACATGCTTGTATTTTTGCTCCTCATAGAGCAAATGTGGGGCCCACCAAGTGCTTTCCTTCTTCATTTTCAAAATATTTCGCCAAAAGCGCGGTGCAAATGCTTTTGAAATGCCAACCATGTCCGCAATCTGCTGAGAAGTATATCTTTGCGTCTGATTTTACTATATAATTTTTTATAACAATCTTTGGACTACTTGCAGATTTAGATCTACAATATTTTGGAGCACTTGTAACAGACCCTACGCCTGCACTGAAATCCCTAACCTGTCTGCAAACTGTGGAAAATGACATTGAATTACTAACATAAACAGTACATATGTCAGCATAAATGTCCTTTGAACCTCTGCTAAGTATTGCGCGATCTAATTTTCAACGCTTCTCCCAACCATTTTGCTTAACCGCCTATGAGTAGGGTTTGTACAAAAGTAAAGGACCAGTGTCTATAAGGCCTGTTTCACGGCCACTATGAATTTCCTATAAACTTTGTGTAATAAAAGTAGTATGTCTTAGCTGTAAAATCGTGAAATGTTGGATCAATAGATAAAGTTTTCTGAGTTGTATATTCATTTGAAGTGGGTGGGGTAATTCCACCCCAAACAGGGTTATGCTACGAAAACAACTATATTTTTATAACCATATGTGGCTGGGAATCATCCATTTCAAGATTATTTATGGGATATCAGATATAAAAACTGACACTTATGATATTTTAAAATATTTATAAATGATAAGTATATACTCACTTGAAAGTCATACCAAAATTTTAGTATTTTTTCTTCTCCAACTTTGCGAAAAACCACAACATCTATTCATGCTTGAATGGATTCAATTGATATTTAGAGGTTTCATTGTATATTATATGGTTATTAGAAAGTTATGAAGAATTGTTTCCATGGTGATTATTTTAAGAGTTATCTGCCCACAAAACCAGGGTTTTTTTATTATTATTTTCCAAATTTTAGGGTGGGTAACATGCATTGGAGATTTTAGATACAGCATTGATTCTAGGTTACACAATGGTTGCTCATAGTGTCTAGAATAAAACAAATGTTTCACATCGCTGATATGATCTGGAAGTCAAAGGTCAAGGTCACTAATACTTAAAACTTGTCTAAAAACGCTCAAAACGCGAACACCTCTTTCATTTTTTTGCCCATGCATATTCATATTTGCTGCAAAAATTGTGTATCATGTGAAGATTACAACAAAGTTTCAGAATATTGATATGACCTTGAAATCAAGGGTCAAAGTCAAAAATACTCTTAAAATTTGTCACACTGCTCATAATACAAACTCCTCTTTCGTGCATTGATGAGGTGTGTTTATATTTAGCACAATAATTGCATATAATGTGTTGATTAAAACGAAGGCTTGAGATAGCTGATATGACCTTTAGGTAAAAGGTCAAGGCCACACATACTTAATACCTGTCAATTGCTCTAATTGCAAATATTTTGACCTTGACCTTTGAATAATATATCATAGCAGCAACCTGAAACCATTGATGATATCTACACATAAGGCAATAAGTGTGCAAAACATATATTATCTTCACCGAAACTAGTAAAGGATACTCACTTTACAAGCCATAGAACCAGAATTTAAATATTTTTGAATATTTTTGAGTTTTAAATATTTGACATTTGACTGGATCACAGAGAGTTTCTTGTCATCTACATACATCAGACAAACACTGTTGCAAATATGAATATCCTCCATCGAAAAAGTAAGAGGAGTGGCACTAGAGGCCAATCAACCTGATAATATATATTGTCATTTGAATCGATAGATTCTCTATCAAAGAATACAGAGGTTCATGTTGCGAGCCGTAGGACCGATTCGAAATACCTTGACCTTTGATCCCACGGTCACATTGGTGCTCTGAGACCTTCATTTTAGTGTACCCAGCTTAAGAAATCATTTTGGTAAATATGGACATCCTCTAACAAAAATGATTAAAGGAATTCACGTCAACATTTGTAAGATATACTGACCTAGACCTTTTTCTCCAAGGTCATAGCAGTAATCTGAAACTTTCATCTGTTCACCACACAATATGCGTGTGCAGTACCCAGTGGTAGAATGCTTGAGTCGAGATAGAAGGGTTGCGGGTTTGAGTCTCACAGGTGGAACTGCATACTGTTCATGAGCAAAGTAAAGAAGAAGGCAAAGGTAAGGAATTGATACAATTAAGTAACACACATGACCCAGGACACGGTATGGTATGGGAAGTGACAGAAAACAACAAGAAAACATCACATACAAGAGAGCCAAGAGGTCAGCCGTTTCCCAACAGGTGACCACAAGGCTGAAAGCAATAGACATGACAGGCAAGACACATTAAATCCTGCTTAGTGCCAGTTCAACCCAAGACAGAGCCATCCTGATATGCCTTTTCTGAAAAAATATTGACTGGGATGAACAGGATCAAATCAAACAAACAATACACCATATGGAATCATTCTGCCAAATATGAACACTCTCCCTCAAGAAATGACAGAGGAGCTCACTGTATGAGCTGTATATAGGTTCTATGCAAGTGCGACTTGACGTTGACTTCAAGGTCACATCAGCAATATGAAACCTTGGTTTTAAACTACGCTTCATAAGCAATCATTGTGCTTAATATGAAGGCATTCCATCAATGCACGAATGCGGAATTTGTGTTATGAGCTGTAAGTCAGATTTTAAGAAATATTTGACTTTGACCCTTAACTTAAAGGTCATTTATATATTCCGAGATGTTTGTTGCAATCAACATATGATATGCAAACATTGTGGCAAATATGAACACCCTAGGTCAAAATAAATGAAGATGTTTGTATTTTGAGCAATTTTACAGGTTTTAAGTATGTGTGTGTGACCTTGACCTATGACCACATGGTCATATCAGCTATTTGAAATCTTCGTTTTGTCTACACATCATAAGTAATTGTTGTGCTAAATAGGAACACATCCCATGAATACACCAAAGAGGAGTTTGCACCCTTACTTACTAAATGTATCATAAGCAGTGTGATAGTTTTTAAGAATATTTGACTTGACCCTTGAGTTCAAGGTCATATCCATATTCTGAGACTTTAGTTTTAATCTACACATGATGGGCAATCATTGAGGCAAATATGTTCACACTAGGTCAAAAAATGAAAGAGGGATTCACGTTTGAGCCATCGACAAGTTCTAAGTAAATGTGACCTTGACCTTTGACCACAAGGTCATTTCAGCTATCTGAAACCTCCGTTTTAATCTGCACATTAGACGCAATTGTTGTGCTAAATAGGAACACATCCCATGAATACACCAAAGAGGAGTTTGTACTATGAGCAATGAGACAGATTTTAAGAATATTTGACTTTGACCCTTGATTTCAAGGTCGAATCCATATTATGAGACTTTTGTTGTAATCTACACATGATAGGCAATCATTTTTGGCGAATATGTTCACACTAGGTCAAAAATGAAAGAGGTATTCACGTTTTAAGCCATGGACAAGTTGTAAGTATTAGTGACCTTGACCTTTGACCACAAGGTCATATCAGCTATCTGAAACCTTTGTTTTTTTCTACGCACCATGACCAATCATTGTTTATTTCAGAAGCAATTGTGTATCTAAAATCTCTTATGCATGTATACTCACTCTAAAGAAAATAAAGAAAACAATAAAATCCCTGGTTTTGCGGGCAGATAACTCTTAAAGTAATCACCATGGAAACAATTCTTCATAATTTTATAATTACCATCTTATAAACTATGTAACCTCTAAACATCAATTGAATCCTTTCAAGCATGAATAGATGTTGTGGTTTTTCGCAAAGTTGGAGAAGAAAAAATGCTAAAATTTTGGTATGACTTTCAAGTGAGTATATACTTATCATTTATAAATATTATAAAATATTATAAGTGTCAGTTTTTATATCTGATATCCAATTAATAATCTTGAAATTGCTGATTCCCAGCTACATATGGTTATAAAAATATAGTAATTTTCGTTACATAACCCTGTTTGGGGTGGAATTACCCCACCCACTTCAAATGAATATACACCTCAGAAAACTTTATCTATTGATCCAACATTTCATGATTTTACAGCTAAGACATACTACTTTTATTACACAAAGTTTAAAGGAAATTCATAGTGGCCGTGAAACAGGCCTTATAGACACTGGTCCTTTCACGTGAGATATTGTGCCTACATGTGCAGTTGATACATTGATTGAAAGGTAAGAGAATGGAGAACACATACAAGGCGTGTCATGGTTGGTTGATTTCTGGCCTTCGTCAAGAGTAGTCCACATTCTGAGGTGAGTTCAACAATGCGAGAGCTCGCCGAGCGCTCGTTGATTGGTACCTATCTTTATTCATATTGTGTAAAGCCTGACACCAGTACAACGAGCGCTTGACTGCGCTCGCATTGTTGAACTTGCCTCTGATAGTTGATATACTATGATCTTGATGAGACATTTGTGTGAGTGACTGGTGTAAGGAAACTGTTATCATTTGGGCCTCGTCTTCGGGGTTTCCGACAAAGCGAGATTCAAACCAGCCTCCTCAGCTACATAGACTAGCTAGAAAATTGAAATTCACCTGAAGCAAGTTTACGTATGATACTTTCCAAAAAGCGAATAACAAAGGCGCTGATCAGACTGCGCGGATGCGCAGGCTGGTCTGCGCCTGTGTTGTTCGCAAACCACTGAAGACAGGCTTTCTCGCGTCGAGGCCCATTTCTGAGTGGGTATCCCAAAATTTCAGGAACTAGTTGAGGACATAAATCAACACTGTATGATGGAACCATGTCATTATAGTTTATCAATTCTGTAATTAATATTAGAAAACTGGCTGATACATTCTGTTTCAAACAGTTTTGTTTTGACCTACATTGCTGTTACTAGTGTCCATAGATTTAGATAAACACCATTTTTGAGCGTAAAATTGTAAAAAAAAATCTTTACCCATCAATTGTAACATAGGTTTGTGTGATCAAAAGAACCGTGTCAATGAGACGGTTCTTTAGAGTACCCACAACATATGTTTTAGGGGGTTGAGAAATAAGATTGTTTTTGGTACGCACTCTTAAAGAGACTAGGTCTGTAACTATGAACATTTTTTCAAAAAAATCTTTTCGTTTTAAATCATTTGTAAAAATAGAATTAAGTTATGTCTTCACAATAAAATGTCCATTACAGCTGAAAACTGCATGGAAAAGTGAATTATCTTATAAAAACAGGTGATTTTTCTCTTGTTAGGAATTATTTACGTCCCTCCAATAATTCTAGACATATGATTTTATAACATAAATGCTGTTGTTTTGATAGTGATAATGTGTTAAGATTTATGAAAATGGTAAAATGTTTACCTGAATTTGAGTATTTTTACTGCATTCTTGAATGATAGAAACTTTATTTCCAAATTAAAAGATCAAAAGTATCAGACTATGCAGCTTTAACTAAAGGCCTGGTATCTCTTCTTCGCGGTGTCGTGTGTTGATATGCAGTGTGTGATTGTGGTGTTCAGAGCATTCTGCAATACTTTAGACTTCATTGGGCTATTGTTTGTCTTTAAGATCTTTGTTTTGTCTATTTTGAGTGGCCGCTTAAGACAGGGTTTACTTTACCATTATCCCATAGACTAAACATAAATGTTAGGTAGGAATTGAACTGTATGCATGACTGTGTACTGTTTTTGTATATAATAAATAAAAAAAACTTGTAACTTATTTCATGTTTTGTTCTTGTTTCTGAATACCATTGATGGCTATCAGAACACTTCAACTATTTGGCCCCTGAGAAATGTTTTCATGCTTTTTTGTCGTCTGCTGATTTCTTTTTCAAAATCAATTTTTTCGAAAAAAAACAACTTTTTTTTAGTTATACCATCTGAATATAAAACAGATTGGGATCATGGTCTAAACTGTTTGCAAAGGTTATCAGCAGACGACACGCAGTAGGCAATGAGTTGTAAACATGTTTTGTGTTTTAAAAACAGCAAAATCTAAGTCAACGACCAAGCCATGGCACAGTGAGGAAAAGACACACAACACTAACAGTCACATATCATTAAAAGGCAAAAAAACTTAAAGCAGACAGCTCTATCTTCCCCATGGAGATAATTGCAAAACTAGAAACGACACAAACTACTGCACACATAGGACCATTAAACAATAGGGGCAACTATAAGCAATTAATCGACGATAGCAGATCCACAAACTTAGAATGGACAGCAGCATAGCCACCGAGGAGGGGGGGGGGGGGGTGAATTAGTTTTACTGGCCAATTCTCTAATGTAGTCAAAGCATAAAATTCATTTAGAATCCGATCACCGAGTACAGATGAGGCGTGATAACAAATGAAACGGATGATGATTGCCATATGTGTTGATTCATTGGAACAATCAAGACAAGTCATGAAAACATCCGCCAATTAGATTATATCATAACGTTTGGGATTCTAAAGGATGCACAAACTAATTGAGCCGTGACATGTGGTTTCCAACCATTTGACATTTTGACAAGTGTTAACACTGGCATAAAAAGGTTTGTGATTTGACCGAAGATTGGCCTGTAAAAATAATTTAAGCCCCCCAGTGGCTGCCGTTGCTGTCCATTCTAAAGCGGCGGTTCCGTTGGTTTGATTCATTTTTTTACTGTTGCTTCCATTAGTTTGTCAGGGTTTTTGTTTAGTCCTTGTTTTGTTGAGCAATACTTTGTGTCATTTCTAGTTTTGCAATCATCTTGCTGGGTTACTTAACTTTCATTGCAATTTAATGTCAAGTGACTGTTAGTGTTTTGTGTCTCTATCTGACCATGCCTTAGTTTGTCTGCACATTGTGATAGTGGCATTTCCTGGTCATACTCACTTACTCTTACAGCAGCCGTAGTGTTGTGGATACACCACTCACCTTGTAACCTAGAGATTCCTATTTCGATCCCAAGCCTCCCCCTCTACACACACCCTCACACACATCTGTCGGCGAGACTCTAAGCCTTAATCCCGTCCTCAATGACGTAACACACACACAAACACACACACACACACACACACACACACATACACACACACACACATCGCCAAACTATGAGATCGCGAAATATACTAACCAAAAGTTCTAACCGGCCACCTGCATTTTATCAATTTTCTTCAAACCGTAAAATGACATGACTCGTCTTTTTGCATCTTGAAAAAGCCAGACGTGTCATGTACCTGAGATAGTAAAGATATTGACAAATTATTCAAAATTACATGCAGGATGTCAATTTGAATAGTGGTACCCCCATTTTCAAAATTCGCATTTTGGCACAATTTGTGAGTAACGACTTTTCGAAAAGAAACCTTACACACGTAACGTTTTCATTTCAAAAGCCAAAATCATACTAAACACTCAAGTGCTAAAATGAACACTCCATCTGCATGAGACTCGTTGCTATTGGCTAAAGTGTCAAAAATTACCCCACCATCCAATGCAAATTCTTGTGAATTCTGAAATTGAGGGTAGGTGTATTCGGCAAAGCCTCCTGTGTACAATTTAATGAATTTTGCTTAGCCGTTTTCTGGTATCGTTTACTGATCGGCTAGTCTATTCCGTAATGCAAATGAAATTGATCTAGTGCTTAAAGCTTTTCAGAAAATCGGTAAAAACACACGTGGCCGATTAGAACTTTTGACTAGTATACAATTTTGGAGTTCATTTACACAATATGCATTAAAAACAATAGTCAATAGACTTTCTTCTGAATCCCTTTTTTGAATTCAAAATGATCTATAAAAGTTTAAACTGAATTCACAGACATCCCCTGTAACATCGAAATCTTCTTTTGAATTGTAGAGTGTGTTTCAACGTAGAGGAGACCACGAGTTAAAAAGAGCTACTTTTAATGGAAAGAATATGCTCCCAATATGGAGCATATTCTTTCCTTTAAAAGTAGCCCATATGAATCTACATGTATATAACTTTTTTAAAAAAAGCACATTAGATTGAGAAACCACCAAATTTAAACTACGCCAATATGTAAGTCTTTAAAAATTGCCAAGTTTTGATGCTAAGGATTGATATTAAGTGGTTCACATTATCTTGTAGCTAAGAACCACTGCGGGTGAATCTTTGGGTGCTCAGGGACATGACAAATCACCCTGCTCAGAATGGGTAGACGCCAAGTATCCACCACAAAAATGAAAAAGAAGTTTGCTATCGCCTAGCTATCAAAGCGATACGTTTGTGTAAAATATGTTATTTTCTCAGAGCATTGCACTCTGTTGGCATGAATGATAGATGGAACTGGAGTGGCTTAACGAACCAGTCAAATAACCCAACCACACTTTTCTCTCTGAGCAAGCTTGCTTAAGCGGTTAACTAGTACGCTGTGCACATACTTTGAGTTTCGCTTGTAACTCACAACAACCCTTCTTGATCAGTTAAAGAAGGAGGATACCAAAAGAAAATATTTCGCGATCAATCTCTACGAAAGTAAGGAGCCTGGCTGGCATGGAACTCAGGAACCCTGGATCTGCAATTGGACATGCTACCCATTCCGCTTTTGGGCTCGGCAAACCACCATAATGGAAGCGTTTGCTGAACATTTTGCTCCAAACATGTTGCCAAGAGTCTGAAGTACAAGCAAGCTACTTCATACCATCATATTTCAATGCTTTATGATTGGAGTATATAGTAGCTAGATGAACGAATGCGCAGATCCAGGAAATTTCGTCAATCCAGGTCCAACTTTTGGCAACTTTTAGTTTTAAGTCGCCAACTTTTTACCAGTATTCCTAAAAAACTATCGGAAAGAATGCAGGCCACGATCGGCTCGATAGCGAAACGCCATTTAAATACTGGCCGAGTAGCTTTGTGATTCGCGTAATTTATCGAACCTTCCCTACCGTGTAGCTTTCGCTGGCGATTCTTAAATTGTACTGCATCATCTCACATTTTAGCCAA